>CM060682.1:121839732-122439732 GCA_030686995.1 Artemisia argyi | reverse complement strand
TGGTGGGTCGATTCACACACCAAGGGAGGAGATGAAAATGGTGTTTGCTAGTTATATTTGTGTGGTAAAAATGAATAAGTGTGGTGTAATGGAGTATATATATATGATCTAGTCAAAGTCTTGGTCAAAAGTTGGTCCAAGCAATTAATACATAGGGTGGCTAGGGGGGGGGGGGGGGGCGGCTCAAAAAGGAGGGAAACAAGGAGTGGTGTTTGTGAGCTCATAAATGTTCATGTCTCCCCTTTGTTATTATTAGTTAGATATTTTGCACATTGGGTGTTATCGGGTACCGAGTTAACTAAAAATAAATGTTAACAAGGTGAAATAAAATACGACGAAGTTGTAAAAGTTGTAAAATATTATTCCTGATGAGAATCGGGTGTTGGAATAATTATTGAATTGAAATAACGCAAACCGACAGAGTAATAAGCTCCGACCGTAAAGTATAGTCACTGATTTTAAAACACCGGGTAAATTAATAATATAATTTTTATATTATTATTATGAGTATGTAAATATGTTAGGATCATAGTCGGGAGTATTGGGTATACGTTAGTAGTAAAACTGAGTGGTATCGTTAATTACAAATTAAGCATACGTAAATGGAAATAATGCATATCCGTGTAGTAACTAATGCGATGATGATGTGTAGACTAATCCAGTCTATATCAAGTGTCATTACTGAATGATACATGAATTCGCAGCTAAACCCAACTGGTTACGCGAATTTAAAGACTCGTAAACTCAGTTTACGAAAAGACGAACGTTGATCATGAATAGTGATTTCCTTCCGGAAATGAATAGTGTCACATGAATAGTAAAATTTCTGAACGCTTCTCAGAATCACAAACTGACTCCGAAAACGATGAATAGTAAAATGATGAATAGTGATCGGTGAATAGTAATTGATGAATAGTAACCGATGAATAGTGAATAGGAGAAATGTCCCGAAAATGCGGGTTGTTACAAACACTATGAGGGGAGTCGTCTTTAACATCAATCTCAAGCTTGAACCTGCGATTTCAATTTTTTAGAAAAACCGGCTGAAATATGACATAATGGTATGTAAAAGAAGCATGTTAAGTGGTATTTTGTGTTGGGTTTTTTTTCGTACCTTGGCATGGGGAAAGTAACGGTCATTTTACACGAACGACACCAAAAGTTTCCATTTTTCCGTGTAACACCTTTTTTGCACTTCCATTTCTAGTTATTACATTTGTAATTTCCGATTTGCATCTGCAGGTCATAAACTAAAAGGACAAATATGTGAGAAAATATTAAGGTGTCTATGGTATAGTAAATACAATTCACAGTTAGAAAATAATCACATCTTTTCTATTGTCTCGTGCCCATTGCAGCAGTTGTTCCATTGTTCGATCTTTTGTTTTCATTTGCATCGCATGTGAGTCTTCTTCTAGCACAGCCACATAACTACAACCGATAAACATGACAGTGTTAGATAACTTACATTTCAGGCATTAGAATTTCATAAAGTTTACTGATTTGATCGCCTTATTCCAGTTTTAAACTGATTAGCACAGGTATTTCTTCATGTTTCAGCTTGGGAGCCTATCTTTTGACTGTTGGATCTGTTACACACAATGTTATTTTTGAAAAGATATTATCAGTTAGCAGTTTCACGTTGTTAATATTTCACTCAAATAATCAAACAATTAGTTTACATAACTAAACCCAAACGCTCCTTATATCCCAAAATTACTACTCTCATACCAAATCACATACACATACCCAACTGCAGACTCCTGTAGTCCTGCGCTAAATCCCCCAATCTAACTGATAGAAAAGTGGACTACTATCAAAATGAACTGAAAATAATTCAAAATTTGAGCTCAACATCATATAAAAAAACCAAATGATAATTACATTACTACACAATTCACTTCAAATATTTCATAGAGGAAGAATTGAAGCTAGTTTAGCAGCTCCTTTAGCAACAACACTATTAAAAAAAAAAAAAAAAAAAAAAAAAAAAAAAAAAAAAAAAAAAAAGTTGGTCCAACTTCAACCCCTTTGTACCTGTTACCCAACCTCCCCGACCTGCCTATCCAATGACATCGGTCGTGTTTCAAGAGAACTCAACTTAGAATTTTGACTCGGATTAAAGGTTTTTTTTTGGTGAATTTAACCGACCCATTTATACCCGTCACACAACCTCGTAGCCCTCAAAACAAAAACTTGTAGGTCGTAATTTTCAAATGTCAAATTTTAACCAACCTATTTAAAATTACATTTCGGACCATTTTATTTCATATAAGCCGCATAAGATGCAAGTACACAACACATACCAGTAATACTAAGTAATCTTATACGAACCTTCATTTAATTAAGGCAAACACCCCTTAATCATATAGTCAACTTCATTCTCCAAAACGAACATCTAGTCTCTACCATTCTCCAAATAATACAAAGACGATTGAATTTACGATTGCTTAGTTATATATCTATGTTAACAACAATTTCACCTGAAGAATCAAAATATCCACTTATCAAAACTAAATTTAACATAACCATGAAATAAGCAACTTGAACTTAAAAAAAAATTGGAAAACATTAACTTTATTGCGTATCCTCTCAACTACCATTTCATCAACTAACCCTGTAAAACTCAAAAAACATCATTAAATTAACCAAAAAATACCCACTTAAAAGCTCAAAAAAAAAAAAAAACTATACCTTAGTATCACCACCCTGGACACTTTCCCTTTCCACTCTTCCTCGAACCATCAGACAACATCACAAATTTATATCACTTGCTCCTAAAAAACAGATAAAAATAAGAACCTCAATAAATAATATACCATCAACATGATATAATAAAATCACACATATATTCAAATAAATAATATACCATAATTGAACTCTCTTCCTGCTCAACAAATTCATCCCTGGTCATCTTTGTCAATGGCTGAGTGGGCACTGGGCAGCAACAACGGTGAGCAATTGACTCACCTGCTTCCACCGCAAGAACGACCATCAATCAATGTCAGCACAAACAATATAAGTCTGACATCACCATTAAGAAGGTCATACTTGCCGCTGTTGCCTATGGGTGTGACAGTCATGTTGATGTACATACTCAGGTTGTTCACCCCTGCATACGAAACAAAAATATCACGTAAGTAACAGCAAATAGTGTAACCAAACAATCCAATTTTCGGAACCAACAACAGCATAAAATGCAAAACAATAGTGATCTAAATACTATTTTCCACAGACGCTAAGGGCTGTTAGAACAGCTTATTTGTTCACTTATCGGTGTACTGAAATTTTTAAAAGCCACTTCAATTAGCTTATGAGCTTGTCAACTTTAGTTTATAGCCGAATAAAATTAATAACCCTAAACTAATTAGCTCATAAGCTGGAAAAAGTAAGGTTACACAAACCCCCCCAACAATTAAATAATCACTTCCTAAATCCCAGCTTAACTATTTTCATCTCAATTTAGGTATTGTGAATGACGTCATTTATAGGAACCTATAAAATCAGTTTATACACTGACGACCATAGCTTATACACAGCTGAAAACTAAAAAGGGCAGGAGCATTCCATGAATTCATTGTCACCTTCATATTAGTGTAAAGTAACGGCCAAAAAGGTCTACAGCTTAAGAAGAAACAAAAAAACAAAGCTTACAAAAAAAAAACACAAAATTCAGAAAAATCCCCAAATCATATCAAAACCCTAATCAAATAATTCCACTGTAAGGAAAATTAACCAACCACCTTAAGAGCCAAAAAAAAAACTTTATAAAAAAAACACCCAAATTCAGAAAAATCCCCAAATTATATGAAAACCCTAATCAAATTATTCAACTGTTAACCATATGAAGCAGCTAATTCACAAATCAGAAAACCTAATACAAACCCTAATCTAAAAGTTCAACTGTTACACATACCAAACATGTAATTCAAACAACAAAAAAGCTAATAAGAAATAAATTAAGGATTGCACACCTATTAACAGCGATTATTATCTGATGAAACAAAGGAAACCCATATGATGCGCCTTTTTGGTTTTGAAGCTGTATGCTTGAGTGTGTGTGAGTTGGTTCTAGAGAGACAGAGAGAGACAGAGATATGTGGTTGTGGTGTAGAGACCACTGTAGATAAAAACGACGGCGTATAGAGAGATACATAGAGTATGTGTTTCTGGTGTACCTTTTTTTTTTCCTCAAGCTTCAATGGCCACTGTAGATAAAAACGACGCCGTATGCCAAAAAGGAACAGTAAAATCACGGCTATTAGTATATAGGTATAATTTTTTTGTTTGAAAAGAAAAGAAAAAAGTGGGGCTTTTGCATTGAAATTTGAGAAGAGTAATGAAAGTGAAATAGTGTCACATTTTCACACCAAAATTTCATACACTACTACGTATAAAATTAAGGGCTAGATTCACATAAAGTTACAAAAAGAAATTCGCGTAATGATGTGATACGATATGATAACTTATAATACTCCGTATTATCTTTGAGGGGAAAAAAATAGAATTTCTCTTATTTGCATTTAAAAATTAACATACATATCATTAGGTAGATTATTTTTGAAAATTTCGTCTGAATCTAGCATTCCTCTTTAAAGATATTGATAGAAAGCTAATTAGATAAGTAAAATTTTAGCGTGTCTTTACGATGTGCTTTTCATTCTTTAATGTTTTTAGTTCATACTCGAGAAAGAAACAAAATAAAAATTATAATTATCTATCTCCGTTCATTTCTCTCACTTTTCTGCTTCATTTCTCTTTCGTTCGTATTTTAACTCGAAAACAAAATGTAAGGTACGTTGGCGTTGGTGTTGGTGTATGACACTAATCCAACTAGGTTACTTTTTTGGAAAAGCATAAATTACCTGTTGCATTGCCAAACTAAAAACAATATTACCACTTCATGGTGTGTAAGAGCAAGAGCATTTGTTTGTGCGATTATTGCCCACTTCAGTTATCATTTTAACGTTACCTCATAACAGATTCTCATAGTTTTTTCACGATTTTTAATCCACAATAGTTATTGCTTACCGTCAACAAATTAAAAAAAAAAAAAAAAAAAAAAAAAAAAAAAAGCAAGAAAATCTTCATGGCTCTGGGTTTCTAAACCACGAGGATCCTGAGCACGAGAACTGTGCGACTCAATCTGATGCCAAGCAAGGTCTCCTAACCACTCACACGACACAGCGGATGGTCGAATGGAATCGAGCACCATTTAGTCAACAAGCTCAACTCTTGTTCTTCAAACGGATCTTATTTTTGCTCGTTTTATGTGCCTTATCTTAACAATTTAGCAATTCATTATTAAAACAGATATATATATATATATATATATATATATATATATATATATATATATATATATATATATATATATATATATATATATATATATATATATATATATATTTGGAACGGTTCTTTCGGAGAAATCCTTGACCAATTCGAAACCCGATGGGGGGAAAATCTTCAACTTAAGCCGCCTGAAGGCACGACACTTAATTTGAAGTAAACCCTGCCTTCTCCAGATTCGAACCATAGTGGGTTGAAACCTTCATTGAAGGACTTTGAAAGCCTAGTATCAACAGACCCTGTGATCAAAGAGGACTTCCCGGTTGGTCACCTATCCGGTACTACTCTCTTAGTGGCACACTTAACAAGTTAAGTGTTTACCACTAGACCACACGGTTGTTGATATATATATATATATATATATATATATATATATATATATATATATATATATATGGTATTGGGCACCTAGAATTTACAATATATTATATCATGCAATAATATCTATTAGAATTAAATACGGTGTATCAATATCTAGCTGTATTAAAATTAAAAATTAAAAGTATAATAAATTCGGCTACAGAAAAGTGTACACACTTCCAACATAGAAACATATCTTTTACTAGTAGTTTAGTAGTTTTAAAAATCATTAGTGTAGTAAAAGTAATTAAATTAAGTGAGTAGGTACGAAGTGTTGACAATATGCTTACCCGATCTAAACAAACTGGACAATTTAATCCCTGGTTGAATACGATAGCAGCCTCCTTACTTTCATAAAACCAGCAATTATACCACATGCCACAAGGCTAAAAATGTCAAGACACACCATCTTCTGGAAACCCTTATTATTTTTTCCACAAAAACACGTGAATACATGCCACAATGAATAATTACAAATAAAAAATACAATCATTATTGTCTCTATATGTGTGTATATATTCCACATTGCCAGCTACCACCTTCATTATATTGAATAATACTCGTACTTGCTAACTTCTTAAGATCTTGAACACCATGTCAATCTCAATGTGTTTGGCTTCACAAAATGCAATTGCGAAAATAAATTTGCACGAACCCTTGCATAACAGATCAAATATAAATCTCCCATTTAATCCTATTTTTGGTGTTCCGATCAATAAACAGCAAGTGACTCCTTTCATAACGATCACAAACTCGAGAACAAGATGGAACTCGATGATCGTTTACGCCAACGTGGAACCACCTGCAACGCCACCTCCACCATCTGGTTCTTCATCTAGTTCTTGGTATGCTTTCTAAGTTTTTTTTGCTATGTCTTGCGAGTCTTTTAATTAGTGACTGAAATAAATTTCAAACCTTTTTTTTGATTTTATTCTGACAGAAGATTTGTGTAACTAGTTAATCAAACACACATTTACTGACTAAATACTAGTCATAATAGACTTTATTGATCGATTTAAATGAACTGATATATAGTTTCTTACTTTCTGTTGTATTTGTTCGATATTTTGTAGGAAAAACTGGGTTATGGGAATATTAATGACATTCATCGTTCCCTTAGTTACTACCAAAGGAGGTCCAATTAAAGCACTCCTACGTAAGTATTTGTATATTTTGCATCGTTAAAATCACACACGTACACTCTAGTCTACCGCGTAAATTCACAACTTTTTGGTTCTTTAATAAAAATAACTTTGTGACTAAAATATTGTGTTACTGTTAATTATTACAGTAAAAGTTGACCAGATAATGGACACGGCTGAGCATATATCGGATGTGGTGGAAGCTGTAGCTGATAAAGTGGACAAAGTGATAGAAGACATTGAGGACGATCTACCCGAAGGCACTCAAATAAGAAAGACTCTTGATTTCATCGAGAGTGTTGCTGAAAGAGTCGAAAAAGATGCTCATACGGCTGGTGATCTCATAGACAAGGTTTGTTTATGTTCTATTTCCTTAGAACTATTTAGATCTAACTTTTCTATATCAGCTGTAGATTTTCTTGTAATAAAACTAAGGGATACGTTATTGATACCCCGTAAAACACCAACGATACATTTTTTTTTATATTTTTTCGGTTTTTTTTTATATTTTTATAAATTTGTTTAATTTAAAAGACTATAAAACTGAAAGTTTACACACACAACAAAATATGAAATAAAAATTGATAAAATAACTATTTTACACACACAACAAAGAGAAGAAAAAAAAAAAAAAAAAAAAAAAAAAAAATCCTAGTAACAGAACCCACCAAGGGAGTACGGGTTGGTTGAAAAAGATGCACAAAGAAAGCACTACATGATGTAGGATGATGATGTCTCTCTGTCTATTTTAGTATTTCCATATTGCTTTTTTATTAATTAATGGTTAAAAATTAATAACAGATACGTAATTATTTTGCATTATATATGAATTTTTAAACCTAACGCATTACATCTCTTAAATTATAGAAAAATACCAGATCCACTCAATCTTTACAAAATTTCTCCCACACGCTAATGTGGCAATCATCTCTCTGCCACATCAGCGTGTGGGAGAAATTTTGTAAATATTGAGTGGGTGTAGCACACCTCTAAATTATATATATATATATATATATATATATATATATATATATATATATATATATATATATATATATTAGCGTGTGGGAGAAATTTTGTAAATATTGAGTGGGTGTAGCACACCTCTAAATATATATATATATATATATATATATATATATTTTGAAAATTGACTTTCATGGGGGAAATCCAAGTCCAATTTGAAACCCGATGGGGGAAAACCACAGAAAACCAACCAATCATCTCTCTGCCACATCAGCGTGTGGGAGAAATTTTGTAAATATTGAGTGGGTGTAGCACACCTCTAAATTATATATATATATATATATATTTTTTTTTTTGAAAATTGACTTTCATGGGGGAAATCCAAGTCCAATTTGAAACCCGATGGGGGGAAAACCTTCAACTTAAGCCGCCCGAAGGCACGACACTTAAATTGAAGTAAACCCTGCCTTCTCCAAATTCGAACCCTTGTGGGTTGAAACCTTCATTGAAGGACTTTGAAATTGTACCGACAGGGCAGTGGTCCACAAGGGAGGACTTCCCGGTTTGGTCACCCAAACCGGTACTACTCTCCACTAGGCACGCTTAACTGAATAAGACATGCCCAGTGGACCACAAGCCCATTGGTCTCTAAATTATATACAACCGACTTTTTTATAATAAACTCTGTAAAAGACATCAATGCTATATCAACTTGTTTAGTCAAAATTGTTATACGATCGGATAGAAGATCATAATTACATACCTAATACACATTACTCTATTATGCCGTATATTATATAGGGTGCTACAATTCCTACTCCTATACACAGCTTACCCCTTGTATAGTCGCTATATTTTTTACTTTTTATTACTTTTGATTTGTCAAATTTTATATTTTATACCCGTACTTTTTGTTGGCACTTTTACCCTCCTTATTAACATGACAACAAGATAGTGTGTTTTACTGCTTTTAACTTGTCACACTTTAAATTTTCTGTTTCATACTTTGTGTTTGTCAATTTTATAACAAAAATAAAACAAAATAATAATAATAATAATAATAATAATAATAAATAAATAAATAAATAAAAAAGTTTAGAGAAGCTATTACAATCATTTTTGGGAGTGTAGAAATAACCAATCCCTATCCCTATTATATAACATTAAACTAGATAAATTTTTAGACTGTCTGTTAATTCCTGAGTAAGATGATTTCAACGGAAATATTTTCAAATTAATTATAAAAGTATGTTGTAACTTTTTTGCATATTTACATTGTTCTCATTTTTGTGCTATATCAGGTTCAAGAGATGGAAGACAAGATAGAGGAGATGATGGAACCCGTATTAGAGGAAGCCAATGAAGTTAATAAAGAGTTTAAGGACGAAGAGAAGGTAAAAAAAGTGTAATGCATCTATATGGTTAAAAAAAATACTAGATCAATTAGTAAAAAGACGAAACGTACATGCAATTGTGTTTCCCGGCTTCTAGGTATTGAGATATGCGGCTGCTCAACTTTGAGTATCGACACTTGTGTGTTACTTGCCTTATATACTGTTCAGAATCTAAGGCGTAAATGTAGTATAGTGCAAAGTTAGACGTATGCTGTGTTACTATGTAACAAGGGCTTCATCTTAAAATCAATCAGCATTGAGAAGATTAAATTCTTTGCTTAATTAAATAAAATGTTCATTATTCGAAGCTATAATATGCATTTGCACTGATGACGATGAAATCCCACTATTGATGTTTTTTATCATAAAAAACATAGTTGTTAAGATTCCGATCTTGATTTTAGGATTTTGGATTTACGAGTTTATGAAGCAAAAACGATCTGGATCCTACGTAGGATTTTAACAAACTTAAGATCTTATAGGATCTCGATCTTAACCATATGATCTTAAGATCTACTCCGATCCGATCTTACTTTTCTCTAGCATCAAACTAAAAAACTGCAAATTTATGGTTTATGGTTTTATATAATTTAAAAAACAATATGTGATTCTTCTTAAATATTTCATATTCATAATTTATGACAACATTTTCATGAAATATTCATATAATTTCATGTTTATAATATATAATAATTTGTAGATTTGAATAATATTACAAAAGGCATTAAAAAATAGCATTATAGTAGGATCTTAGTATCTCGATTTGATCTTACGATTACGATCTTGCAAAGACGAAAACGATCTTAGATAAGATCCCGATCTTGAAAACCTTGATAAAAAGTATACTTATGATCTCTACTATACGAGTATGAAAACATCTTAAATTAAGATTACTGCTCCGTATTATCACGTAACTCAAACAAGACATATCCATTGTTTAAATTTCCAATTCAAATGGTCACATGGAGTGACAACTTTTCTCTGGTGTTCCTCATTAAACGTAAGAGGATATATGATTATTCATTTATGGGATTTATTTAGATGCAAGGTGCGGCATGTTATAGGTGCTCGCAATAGACATTTTTAAAAGCCTATGGCGCCGTCGTTATCTGTATCGGGCCTTGTGCTTGTTGGGATTTAGCAAACTAATAACTATTATTACCACGAGTGTGTGACGGATAGATCTAGTTTGATTAATATGGGTCAAAAAATATTTAACACATAATTACTAAGTAATGTTCTTGAATCTTCTTGGATCGAAACACAATAACAACTATAATGAGTTGTTCTCTATTTTTAGCATACACTACACGTAAAACAAGAATGCTAAGATGCTAGTACTTGAATCACAAACGAACAAACAAGGCACATGGCTGTTATTGATTTAGCAATCGAAACCCTTAATAGATTAGGGTGTCGATCGGTTATAGCTAGCAAAGGGAATAGAGGATCGGTCTTAGTTTGTGTTTAGGGTTTCCAATCAATAGCAAATAATGATTTCAAGAGTTCATTTAACATATTTTTAGATGTCAAGGGCTGCCGTAATGTTGTGTTGAGATAGATATTTTATTAGTAATTAGTAACGCATTAACGCATACTTCAACTAGCAAGACAATTGCCTGTTTGTGTCACTAGTTGCAATATTATAATAATGAACTAAAAAGTTGACGGGAGCAAGTGGAATCATGAATGTAGGGGTCGAACGTCGCATTTAATAAAGAACGCAATCTCTATTTCAATTCTAACAGTAAACATTTATTTATAGAGGAGTGCTACACCCACCAAAAGTTTACAAAAAATCATCCACTCAGCGAGTGGATGATTTTTTGTAAACTTTTGGTGGATCTAGTAATATTCTTATTTATATCGATCTTAAGTTAGTAAGAATACATGCGTATGAACTTTTTTAGACATGGTCTTCATTTTGTAAAAAATCAAACGGATAGTTGAAATGTTTTCATTGCATAGGTTTTGTGGTAGATATGAGCAGTGGCGGATCTAGGAATTCTTAGAAGGGTATGCACTATTTGATAGCATGTTCGGTAATCAAGTTAAGTTTACAAATTTAGGTTTTCGGGTCGGGTTTCCGGGTCGGGTTTTTTCGTTTTTCATGTTTGGCGGTTCAATTTTTCTGTTGATTGGTATAAAGAAAAATGCAAATGAACTATCGTTTCTCATCATTTAATAACGATTTGCATGTATAATATTTTATTAGCACTCGCTGCATAGTACAAATACTATGTCTCGTCTTTGTCACTTTCATCGACAATTCTTTAGAATATAAAAGCTCAAAGATTTCTTAGTTTATAGTTTTAAACAAGAGATAAACAATTGTGCAACTCATATAAGACTAAATTTTCCCTGCATAGAAGATGAAACATCTTAAGGTGTGTATAAAGCCATATAAAATATTATAAATAACCCAAACACAAAATCCTAAATATCTACATGCTAGACATACACAACCAATAGACAATAGCTTAGAAATATAAAAATGATAAACTTAAATTGGAAATATGATAGTATTTAATACTAATGCATTAAATTTGTATGGTGGATATTTACATTGGGGAGGTGATTTGCACACTCCCATATTTGATTGGGACACTTCAAACAGTGCATTAAACAGTTGTACTGTAAATATAAACTGCTTTAACTGTTTGTACATTGAGTGTCCCAATCAATTTTTTGAGTGTGCCAATCAATTCCCTTTACATTGGAATCTGAACTTATTCACCCATTCACTCTATCTCTTTGTTCTTTAGCGCTTTCTTCTTCCTTTACAACAAACTTCTTCGTCTTCTCATCTTATTAGGTCTGGCGACAAAACTTCTTTTTTTTATCTATTAAATAATTTAAAGAATTGAAATGTGGCTGGGTATGCACTCTTCCTATTTCGATTCAAGAAAAACCTTCAAACTCATTTTTTTACATTACATGGAGAAATCACAGGGTATGCAAGTGCATACCCTGTTATGGCTGTAGATCCGCCCTTGGATATCAGTATACATCTTCAGTTGTCAGTTTATGATCTAGACAAGTTCGAAGTATCTGTTTATATCCTTTTTTTTCATTATAACTAAGAAAAAAAATGAGTTATGCAATATTTGTTAGGCAATTTCAGCGTCCAACAATTTCTTAATAGATTTGAACATATAATAGACTAAAGTATAACATAGTTGCTAAGAAATACTTAGCATAACTCCTTCTGAGTTCTTGAAAACGAAGAGTCTTTACTTAAGTGTCGATGTGGTTCAGCTACTGGAATACAAATTCCAAAGAATGTCTTCAAGTCAGTGAAATTGGCAATGTCTCACGGAACAATGTTTGGTCTCCTCATAACCTAAGATAATGAGAAAAAAATTTCAAGTATCTAGAATGTCAAAGGCGGGAAAATCGACAAAAGCATAAAAGTGATGAACAACTCTTTATAAGATTCAACACTCTTCAAAAGTTGGTAAAAATGTGCAACAATTGTCAACAATGTTCCTTAAACCTAATGTAACAGCATTTAATGAACAACTTACCTACCTATTGAGTGCTCAACACGTGTAAAGCATAAACCTTAGAAACTCTAATCCTCTTCTATAAAAAAAATGTTTGTAGTAGAATAAATGTTGATGAAAAACAGTGTAACAGATAAGAGTTTTAAAATTTTACTTAACAATTAAATAAACACGTTAATCATATCAAAAATTACAACAGACGATAAAATTAAGACTTCAATTTACACAAAAAAGTTTTCCCCCTGAGATCCTTTTTACACCACACATTTTATCAATCATGCAATAACTACATTACATACCTTTTGGCAGACCAACAAACACGAACATGTGATCTTCTAAGTCACGACCACGAACCAAATATCACACAAGCTTCAAACTTCTAACCAATAGTGTGATCAGACCGGTTAGCATCCACACTTACTCTCCAAAAATCTCTTATAGCTGCTACGCTTGAATTACCTTTGAACGCGAATCAAAATAATTGATCAAATCAACAAAACAAACCACCTAGGGTGTTTGTTTTAGATGTGTCTTTTAGACTAGTCCGGTTTTAAGTTTATAAAGACCTATACTACCTAACTATTCCAACACACTCTAGAACAGTATACCCTCGTGTAGTAGTGTAGATGCAGTAAGTACGGGTGTTGTCCCTAAGAACTAGATTGTTGATTAATTAATTTGAAACTTACTTCTAATCTTAATAAAGCGATTTGAATACCATAGTTGTGATTTAGATCCACGTGATCGTATTTTAAGGAACTAATTAACTAAAACTAAAATTAAAGCTTTGAAAGAAATCTAGCCGCAATCAATCAATGGGAAAAATGGTGCTAACCTCGTTACTCCCTTATGACACTAATGTTATGACCTCATGGATTATTCGGTTAAAAGGTCGGAAACAATGGTTACCAAAAAAAAAAGTAAATGTTATGACTTCCAAGTGCAATGCTTACTTTTTAATTCTCTCATAGGCATCTAAAGTCGAATAGATTTAATTTTGTAGTTGTAATCTAACCTATGGTCGCCAAATGTCTAAACCTAAGCTCCTAGAGAATAATTTTGTTGGGCCAATATTTGACCCAAATGTCTTCAACAAGGATTTGAACATAAAATAGGCCAAACACTCACTGACAGAATATCAGTAATCATCTAACACACTGATGATCAGTTAGAATGTCATCCCCTTGATATAGGGGAGAACCTCAATGGCATACTTCAAAGAGTTGGCAAAGACCAACTGAAGGTGCGGCTACTCACTGATGTAGTCTTAGTGAGTCAGGTACTTGAGCAAAACATCAGGGACATTAAGATCTGACAATTGTCTCTAATCCCTGATGGTCTTTCTCTCCTTGTTAATGACTACCTCACCAACTATAATATAACTGCATGAAGGTATGGTGATCAATGTAACTTCATCATCAGGCTCATGATTCAGAGACATTAGGAATCTAGTTTGAACTGATATAAAAGACAAACACACTAAAACAACAAAAGTTCAAGTTTTAGATATCGTCAAAGAGTTCACTTGTTCAAAGCTAGTTAGCCAGTATGAACAAGGAACTCTAGCACAGTCACTAGGGAGTAAAGGGCAGGTATACCTTGATGATCTCTTAGCTCTCTGATCAAGACCAAGGTAGTTAGGTGAGTCGATAGAGTTTAAGCGAGAAAACTCTTGGGAAGATAAACTTTTCTCCTTTCCAAGACACAAAAGAAGCTCATGAGAAATCGTAACTATAAATTCCGGTAAACCAAAAGGACATCAAGGCTAGATGTATAGGCATGTGCCTACCTACGAACAGTCGGCATGTTCATTATTCCCACGTGAAGCAACAGTAACTGCTCCGCTATATAAACCCGTTCCAACAAAGCAGAATGTGCGCATTCAACAAGAGTAAGAAGTGAGAATTCAATTAGCATAGTTAGAGTGTTAGAATTCTCAACATACTTAGAACCCAAGCCTAGCTTGCTTCTTCGTGTTTGTTAATTTGTCTCTCCACGGGGATAGCCGCTACAACTATCCCCTTCAAAAGCCAACCAAGTTATTAGAGTGTCTAAGTGGGTTCTTAAGTAACAACTGTAATTCCGCCTTATCATGAATCATAAACTCGTTATAAGTTCCAAGTCCAAACGCCACGTGTTTATGTATATCTTGTCGATTCATGAGTTGCTCAAGTCAAACTGGACAAACAAGTGGTATCAGAGCGGGTGTGATAATGAGAAATTTTTTATGCTTTTAAAGGGTCATTGAAGCCCTAAATTGTGTTTTTATGATCAAATATTACCCCAAATCGTTTTTTTGTCAATTTAGGTACTTTGGAGAAGAATTCTGGAAAATGGAGCATTTTGGACATTTTTGGAGCATAAAGTGAAGAAAACGACAAAGTCAAGAATCTAAGCTGGAAGAAGTACCTGACAGCGTCAAGTATCACAAGGTGACGCCGTCAAACGTTGATCAAGAGGTGGATATTTGTTTTACAGTTGACGCACCAGAAAGGAATTTGGAAGATTACACGTGATGGCGTCACGTTCTAACTCACCAAGGCCATCACGTATGAAGTTAAAGAGAGACGCCCCAGAGCTAATTTGAACCAGACGGTGTCAGATGTGGATCTAGGCAATCCGAGAAACCCTAAGACAGCGACTTGACGGCGTCACGTCCTAAAAGGTGACGCCGTCAAATTGTATTTTCTATATATATTTTTGGATTTTTCATTCATAAGGGAGGAACTTTTATGCTAAAAACCCTAGACGATTTTACAGCCTTTGTAAGGGTTTCAAACCCCTTCTTTCATCCATGTTTAATTAAAGATAAGTTATCCATTAATCATTCAATATGTCTGTGTTGTTTGATTATCTTGTATGCTTTTCTTTCTATTAACATGCTAGCTTAGGTTATTTGTGTTTACTTAGATCTAATGAAACCTAGTTATTGATTATTGATTGTTGGTTTATCATTGATTGTTGTGGGTGATTGATTTTAGCGTTAGGCTTAAGAAAACTGGCTAATCTCCTATACGGTAACTTGCTTGAACGTCTTAAGAAACTAATCGGATGTGTACTACGGTTTTATTGGTTGTATTAAATGCATAAGTAACTATTAATGAGGCCATGATAGGATACTAAAACTGTCGTCATAGGAAGAGATAGAAGCTTATTGAGTTGGGGAAGATCGTACACGGCCCCACAAATGGTATTAAGGAATGCAACCCTTCATCCACGCAATTGTGACAAATCAACTAATCAATAAAAGATAACTATGGAGTAATGAAATCTATGTAAATACACTTTTCTCCATATAGAAGTTCCTACATTTTATTTTCTTATTTTATTTTTATTGTTTAAGTAGTTATTTGGGTTAGTTGGCTAGCAACTAATTCCGCCCACTCTTCCAATACCCGAGATATTTACTTGCTTTCCATAAAACATAAAAATACAAAAAGAATCATCACTCACCTCTAGACCTAGTTAGATTAGTTTCAATCCTAACGAACACTATTCCCTGAGAGAATGATCAATCCCCTGGTACTTGCCACTCACTATACTACATCGGTCAGGTACACTGCCTGGTGGGGATTGCAAGCTTCTCAAGGTCCCTTGAGAAGTAAAACCTTTTGCAAGGTTGCAAAACCACGCATCAAGTTTTTAACGCCGCTGCCGAAGAATAGTTATTGCTTAGGTTGATTTTATTTTGATTAGGTCTACTCATTAGATTCCTTTCTAGTGAGATTTTTATTTTATTTTTATTGGATTTCTTTAGTCTATCTTATTTCTTTGTTTCTTTGTTCGTAACCATTACCATCCACCATCATGGAAGGTTGTAATATCCTTGATCCTGGCATTCAACATAACCCACCAAACCACCAAAACCCACCTGAACCACCTAGAGCACGCACTTTAGGAGAATACTCTTGTCCTAGCCACCACGGCTATCGAAACGCCATTAAGCTCACTCAAGGAGCCAATGTGTTTCCCTTGCGATCTGACACCATCCGGTTGGTGCAAAGCGGATGTGCATTCCATGGACTTTGTTTCGAAGATCCAAACCAATATCTCAAGGATTTTCTTAAAATCATAGATTCCATAGACCTTGATGTTGAAACTCGAGAGACAACCCGATTGTGTCTCTTCCAATTCTCTCTACGTGACCAAGCTAGTCAATGGCATGAGCGTTGACCCGCGGGATCCATCACCTCTTGGGATGATCTCACCTCTCGCTTTCTTGCTTAATTTTTCCCATCGGGAAGAACCACCAAGTCAAGGAATGACATCTTGATGCTTCAACAGCGTCAAGGCGAAACCCTTTATGAAACATGGACTCGTTTCAAGGACCTACTCTAAAAAGTCCATCATCATGGCATAGATCTTTGGCTCCAAGTCCAAATCTTCTATGACCATATCAATTTTTCCATAAGGCAAACCATTGACCAAGCGGCCGGTAGTAAGCTACGTGATCGGAGTGCGGAAGAATCATTGGAACTCATAGACGACCTTGCTCTCTATGACAACGAATGTTGGAATGATCCCCGTGATTTGAACAAAATGGTAAAGGCAATATCCTTTCCTTCGAATAATTCAAGCATTCCTGACCGCAGGATCATGGAACTTGAGGACCAATTCAAGTTTCTTATGAAATCCTATGAAGCTCCTAAATCTTCAAGCCAAGTGAACAAAATCACTTCTTCGTGTGAATTATGTAGTGGTCCCCACGACACTCGTGATTGCATGGAACTCCCCGAACAAGCTTTTGCGGACTACACATCATCGCGTACCGACGGAGCGGGAGATAAGTGGTAAACTTTCAAACACGAGCCAAACCCTTACGGTGATTCATACAACCCCTCTTGGAAAAATTACCCAAACTTTAGGTGGAAACAAAACCAAAACATGCCTCAAAACAATTCTTCCAATCCACCTAATCGTTTTCAATCAAACGGTTTATCCTCAAACCGTACTTTCAACAACAATCCTTTCAACAACTATGGTAGTACCAATAATTTTGAAGGATTGATGTCCAATTTTATGGCATCTCAAGAAGCCCGCATAGCTAGGTTTGAAGCCGAATTCAACCAACAACAAAATGAGATTACCAATAAGATTGATAATTTGATTAATGCCTTGAATAACCAAGAGGTAACCCCAGCTACAAAAGCAGTAAAAAACCCTGGTGCTAGAATTAAGGTTAAAGATCCTTCGTCATCTAAACATGTGCACTTTGTCAACGTAGTTACCATTAAGCATGTTGATAGGAGTTATGAGGACGATGAGGGAGGTATGACTGAGATAGGAAGTAATCCTAAGAATGATGTTGAAGAAGAAATGGGAGAGGTAGAGGATTATTTCAACTAGTTTCCCACTGAGGAGGAGCTTGTGTACCATAAGGATCTATTGGATAATCCTAAACCATCAATCTATAGAAACCTTCCGATCATTCGAGCTGACGACCTAAATCTCATAAACATACCATGCAATATTGGGCATTTGCATGTATGGATAGCTTATATTGATCCTAAGTCCCCCCATAAATATCTTGTCTAGGACATTTTACAATTGGATTATGAAAAAAGCAATTAGCTCCTAGGAGAGACCCCAACACGGGAAGAACGAGTAATTTTGTAGGGAGAGTTAGAGGGTTTCCTATTTATGTAGGGAACTTCATTTTTTTTTTGGATTTTGTGGTCTTAGAAGATGTTAGCCCGGCAGTTGACATAAATTTATCCAATGTGGTGTTAGGAAAACAGTTTGTAGAAGTCTCTAGGATGACCTATGACCCGACCTTAGGGCTAGTTATGATTAGAGACAAGGATAGTGAGATTGCTTATCAAATGCCACATAAGATAGAGCAGTACCAATCCCTTACTTGTTTGGAAAAAGAATTTAAGCAGTCGGTATATTATAGGAGTGATGAGGATAAGAGGAAAGGAGTAGACTACGTTATGAGAAAAATATTAGGGTTCTACAAAGAATGTCTACAACTAGGTCCGAAATACAAAACCAAACCAGAGGATGACCTAGAGGATGTGACCAATAATGGAGTCACGTAATAGGGTATGACTTTAAGTCTAGCTACAAGACTCGTTAATAAAGAAAAGCGCTTCTTAGGAGGCAACCCAAGCTTTATTTGTTTGTTTTTGTGTTTAGTTGCTTCCATATGTATGTTTTATTTATATTGTTTATGGCTCACGTTTCAAATTAAGTTGTGAAAATGCTTTATTATGTTTTCAACTTCGTCTTAACTTCATATAAAGGTATTTTGCAAAAGATAAGTGTAAGGGAAATCCAAATTCGTTTTTTAAAAAACAAGTTGAACATGAACAATAACAATGTTAAATAAACATACATATTAGTATTTGTTTGAGTCAAATGCTTGTATCGAGTCATAATGAATATTTTGCAGGAATTCCAGGAATTAAGGCACAGGTTTTTCTAGAAATTTTCCGGAAACAAAATATAAAATTTCTGTCAGGTCAATCTGACGGCGTCAGGTATTTCAACCTGACGACGTCAGGTTTAAATTTTCTGAAAATTTTGCAAGTTTTGTTTTTCTGCCGGAATTGTAAAGTTTCGTAAAATCTTTAACTTTTAAACTCCATGAATCTGCAAATATTCATTCCACAAGCATTATATCTTTATTTGCTTTCTAGGATTTAATTTTATATAGAATTTACTGCCGATTTTAAGCGAGGTTTTTCGTGTTTGTTTTCTCATATTTAACAGGTTATATTGAACAAGAAGATGATTTATATTTCTGAAGAGAAGCTTTTCTATGTTCATTTTCTTGGAGGATGATCTAACCATGTTACCACACTATCCACACCGGACAAATCAGGGGAGTAATTGTTTCATTCTTTCATTTTTTTTTTTTTACTTTTACATCTTTTAATTAAACATTGGGGACAATGTTTGGCTTAAGTGTAAGGGGGTAAATGAAGATTCCTTAGAGAATTCAATTACGCTTGATTTTTGTTTGTTTAATAGTATATGTGTAATAAAACTGAGAGAAATATTTGGCAGGGCAATTTAGCACCAAATTTAAATTTTTTTGCAACATATAGGAGTGAAACTTTGGTCTTAATAAGCGTCTCATGGATAGGAGTTATATGACTAGCACAAAAACCGTACCACTCAAAAATTTCCACCCCAAACATGTGAGGTTCACCCCTAGATCTTTAGGAAAAAGCATTTACCTTTAATGCTTGTGAGTGTACCAGTAGTACTTAGATTCTAGAACTAGCGTTAGTGATTTATCCTGAGACCGCTAGTGAGACTACATTCGTGTAGTTAGGATTTGCTACATGATAAGAGGCATTAGGATAACCCTTATTTTACATCTGTAATATAATTACATTAACTTCATTGGTCAAGTAATTCTCCCACACCTTTGCAATGTACTCATTTTTAGTACACGATACCCCTAGTACACCCCTCAGAGCCTATCTTTTTCGCTTCTAACTTTAATTATTTTACTTAAAGGAAGAACTTGTTTACAATCCACCCCCAAATGTACACCCAAATCGCCTTAGCCTTCCTTGTATGCACTCATCTTTAGTGCATTATTGTTACATGTTTAAACCCTTTGTTAATTGTCTAATTGATTACATGGTTGCTATGTCGAGTCATATCTTGTATATATTGTTTTGGGACGATTGGGACTCATGGGTAAAGTACTAGTGTTATGGAGTAATGGGGAAGAACATCAAATATTACCCCCATATGTGCGTAATCGTTTTAAAGTACTCCAAGTATTTTAATTATCTTAATTCGAGTCATTAGAATAGTTAAATGTAAAGTATGTAAAAGTTAAGTGTAAGGGGAACTTAAATTCCCTATGATGTATTATGTTGGATGGTAGGGCAATAATGTATGCAAAAAAAAAAATAATAAATAAATAAAAATAAAAAATCGAAAAATCAAGTAAAACGAAAAAAGTTAGAAAAAGAAAGAGAAAAACATATGGAATACCATCCCGTTTCCTTTTATGTTTATTTTATGTTTTTGTTAGTTTGTGACTAGCTTAAGTTAAGTCGAGTCTTGGCTTAGCAACGCCGCATTGTACATGTAATTGACCAAGATGATTAACTTGCCACCAGTAAAAATATCCTCTATCCAACAAACCATGTTTATCATATCCCTACACCTAACGTTATAACCCTTTAAAATACCTCTTTGATAGTTTATCCTAAGTGCTTACGCCAAAGTGGTGGAGGTTTTCGATCCTTTCTCAAGCCTATGGTAATCTATTTGCTATGACAGGTAGTGAGTGATATTTTTCCATTTCCATTTGTAATATATACATTTATAACACCCGAGAGATGAGAGTATCCAAACACTATTTGTGAGGTGCTAGTGTATGATTTCCGTGCTTGTTTTGATTAAGATGGAATGATCATTTGTTGTAATTACTTTTATATTAATGTTAAATGACCCCTAGCTTGTATTTTGATTGGAATAAAAGCTCCTTTGCTTGAGGACAAGCAAATCTCAAGTGTAAGGGTATTTGATAAGGAGAAATTTGTTATGCTTTTAAGGGGTCATTTAAGCCCTAAATTGTGTTTTTTATGATCAAATTTTACCTCAAATTGTTTCTTTTGTCAATTTAGGTACTTTAGAGAAGAATTCTGGAAAATGGAGCATTTTGGGCGTTTTTGGAGCATAAAGTGAAGAAAATGACAAAGTCAAGAATCCAAGCTGGAAACAGTACCTGACTGCGTCAAGTATCACAAGGTGATGCCGTCAAACGTTGATTAAGAGGTGGATATTTGTTTTACACTTGACGCGCCAGAAAGGGATTTGGAAATTACACATGACGGCGTCACGTTCTAACTCACCAAGGCCGTCACGTATGAAGTTAAAGAGAGGCGCCCCAAAGCTAATTTGAACCAGACGGCAACAGATGTGGATCTAGGAAATCCGAGAAAACCTAAGATGGCGAGTTGACGGCGTCACGTCCCAAAAGGTGACGCCGTCAGATTGTATTTTCTATATATATTTTTGGATTTTTCATTCTTAAGGGAGGAACTTTTGTGCTAAAAACCGTAGACGATTTTACAGCCTTTGTAAGGGTTTCAAACCCCTTCTTTCATCCATGTTTAATTGAAGATAAGTTATCCATTAATCATTCAATATGTCTATGTGTTGTTTGATTATCTTGTATGCTTTTCTTTCTATTAACATGCTAGCTTAGGTTATTTTTGTTTACTTAGATCGAATGAAACCTAGTTATTGATTATTGATTGTTGGTTTGTCATTATTTGTTGTGGGTGATTGATTTTAGCGTTTGGCTTAAGAAAACTGGCTAATCTCCTATACGGTAACTTGCTTGAACGTCGTAAGAAACGTAATCGGATGTGTACTACGGTTGTATTGGTTGTATTAAATGCACAAGTAACTATTAATGAGGCCATGATAGGATACTAAACGTGTCGTCATAGAAACAGATAGAAGCTTATAGAGTTGGGGAAGATCATACACGACCCCATGAATGGTATTAAGGAATGCAACCCTTCATCCACGCAATTGTGACAAATCAACTAATCAATAAAAGATAACTAGAGAGTAATGAAATCTAAGTAAGTACACTTTTCTCCATATAGAAGTTCCTACATTTTATTTTCTTGTTATTTTATTTTTATTGTTTAAGTAGTTATTTGGGTTAGTTGGCTAGTGATAACGTTCTAATTATACATATTTCATGAGCATTATATTATATGTTTTATGATCATTTGATGTGAACTTTTGGTACTTAATAGCATAAAATGAATGCAGGTTCACTCTCAGATGATCTGAGCATGATACATCTCAAAACCTACTATTTCACCACTTGAAGTAAATAAATAAGAAGTCTTCCATGATTAGCTTTTCATGCAAGCCAAGTGCGCCAGTTTTCCAGTCATGTGCGCCGCACTTACCTCTCGGTCAAAGGAAGTCAATATATAATATTTAATAAAGTGCGCCGGTCTTACAAATAAAGTGCGCCATACTTCCTCTGCATTTATGAAACTTTGGCGCCAAGAACATAAGAAAGTGCGCCGCACTCACAAAGCATGTGCGCCGAACTTCGCCTATCAGAATGCCTATAAATAGAGCTCATTTGCAAGCATATAAACGGTTCACTCTATAACCAATTTCCACTAAGTTAAGGTCTGAAGTAGTACGTGATCCAGAGCCATTTGCAGGGGTGAACGAATCAGAACAAGGGGTGTTATATACTTGTTGGTGTCGAATGGTTACTTGTGACACTTGAGTAATCATTTGATCAATCCAATCTGTATGTCTCTTATTTACTATTTACTCACTTCTGTTGTTATGAACTCATTAGCCATGAGAGGCTAAACCTCTTATGATTGCTTGGATATGTGAATATAATAAAGCGACTTATGATTATGTTTTGATCTCTACCAATTTCAAGTTTATATTGTGAACTATTTCATCTCTAGTCTTATTATGTTTATTTGTTGAAAATAATATGTTGGGATAGGTCGAAAGAACCAACTTGTTAAACGCAATTCTAGGAATTTGTCTGCGTTTCTAGTCTTTGAAAGGAGAAATCCACTTAGAAGAATCAATAATAATCTAGCCTTGATATAAAATACTATTTCAAGAGAAATCACTTAGTGGATAAATATGAATCTTGAATTGAACCTACGAGTTATGAAATTGCTGTTTTGATGAAAATAGCTTTCTTATAAGTTGTGCTCCTTTATCAAACTGAGATCAAACATAAGCATTGTTACTTGATTATCTAAGCTATCCAAGCAATCATTTGTTTTAATATTTGAATTCCTCATATTACCATAATCGTTACTTGTCTTGTTTTACTAATTATTTATACTTAATCCGAACGAACTAAGTCCCTGTGGATACGACCTAGTATTGCCTTAATCTAATACTACCAACGGGGGTTATACTTTACCCGTATGTTTGGTTTATTAAAACCGGTGAAACTAGTATTATAAATTTAAAGCTTTCCTTACACATCAAATGTTTTGGCACCGTTGCCGGGGACTTAAATCTGTTCCTTAAGTATTTTCGAAGTAAAATTAGCAAACAAAACCAAAAATTTCTTCAAAAACCAGATCACACTGTTCTTTTGTTGCAGAAATCACGCCGCACGAATACACTTGTGCACCGCAGTTATACACAAAACACAAACATACCGTCGTACTTGTAACCAAGTACGACGCACTTACTTAAATCCATTACGTTTTTCTTAAAATTCACAAACCTTTTCATAATAACAAAAAGGAATCATCTTTTTCACCATCTTTCGAGATTAATGTTCTCGGTAAAAATAACACCGCTGTACTTGTCACCAAGTACACCGCACGTAGCAATTTCACACAAGTACGTCGCACACTATTCTGTGTACGCCGCACTCATTTACTCAGAAAACGAAATTTGTCACACTGATTTAAATTTCGCTCTCTATCTTTGAATGCACACTCGTTCAGCTGAAACTGAGCCCATTTCACCTCTATCAGAACCTGAAAGAACTTTAAACAAAAGAAAACATAATAACAAAAGAGTTCCTTTTTCTCAAAAAGACGAAAGACCCGAACAACCTCGTGTTCACCACACACTTGTTGACGATATCTCAAACTTCAAAATTTTCATCAAATTAATCCAAATTTACGATCCAATGGATGACGCTAACAATGAACCAATGTGGGCCAACGATCGTATCGTTACACCTACCCCTGGACCAGCTATTACCATTCCTGAAACCGCAAATGAATTTGCAATCAAAGGAACTCACTTAACTCGTGTCAAGGGAAACCAATTTGATAGCCGAATTAAAACTGATCCTCACAAACACATTCATGAGTTTCAAAGCATATGCGATATGTTCAAATACGAAGCTACCAAAACTGAAGCGGTAAGACACATGATGTTTCCTCTATGTTTAACGGAAGAAGCTAAAACTTGGCTTGACGAACTCGATGAAGGAACCATTGAATCATGGGACGAACTTCGTACCGCTTTCGTTAGTAGATATTTTCCACCAGCTCTATTAAATAAACTTCTTGGAGAAATCCGAGGATTTTCACAACATGAACGAGAAAATCTCACCGAAGCCTGGCTTCAAATGAAAGAATTGCTAAGAAACTGTCATGGACACGGTTTGACAAAAGGCAATTTAATCAAAATCTTTTACCACGGTTTTGATGAATAACTCAAGAAGTGATGCGTGGGAATCGCACCTTGCTTTACCTCTCGAGGGATCTCGAGAAGCTTACAACCCCCACCAGACAGTGTACCTGATCGTTGTAGTATAGTATAGTGACAAGTACCGGGGGATTGATCGTTCAGCTTAGGAATAGTGTCGCTAGGATTAGAAAGCCTAATTACTAGTTCTAGAGGTGAGGGATGATTATTTTTGTATTTTTATATTTTTATGAAAGCAAGTAAAATCTCGGTTTTTTTGGAAGAATGGGCGGAAGTTGCTATTCAACTAACCCAAAGCTAAGATGCAATCAAAATAAAATAATAAAAATGAAAACAAACTAATTATACTAAGGTTGTGAGCAGTAATTGGAGAAATTGTGTTTACTTAGACTTCACTACTCCCTAGATATCTTTTACACGTTAATTACTTGTTATACTTGTATGGATGACGGATTGTATTCCTTAATACCATTCGTGGGGTGGCATACATAACTCCCCAACTCTATGAGCTCTTATCTCCTCCTACACCATGACCCAGCACAACTATAGGGATTGTAAACAGTGGCTCATGCATTAAATACAACCAATAAAGACCTAGTACGCCTCGGTTCATGTTTCTTAAGACGTTCAAGCATGTTACCATTTGGAGATCTGCCAGTTTTCTTAAGCCTAACATATAAATCATTCATCCAAGAACAAGAATAAACAAGTAATCAACACATAATCAACATCTAGGTTTCATTAGATCTAAGCAAACACAAGAGAGATCTAGCCTAGCATAATTGAATTGAGACAAGAACAAGATATAGACAACCAACACATAGACATATTGATTGAATTAGAAGAACACTTATCTCAATTACAATGCAAGGTATCAAGGGTTTGGAACCCTTGAAAAACCTGTAAAAGAGACACCAAATTCGTCTTTAGGGTTTCACCAAAACTTCTCTTTTTTTAATGTAAAAACTAGAAAACTATATATAGGAAAACTGGGCTGACGGCGTCAAGACAAGCATGTGATGCCGTCACCTCGCCGCCAAATACTTTCTCGGGCGGCCTTGATCTACTTATGACGGCCTATGTGACGCCGTCACCTCCTACGGTATTTTATTCTTGGGACTTTGACGCCGTCAGGATGGATTTTGACGCCGTCATCAACTATGGTGTTTTATTCTTGATGTCTGACGCCGTCAGGGTGTAACTCTTGACGCCGTCACCTAGTGTCTTCAGCATGGAAAATTGATACTTTGCCGTTTTCTTCACTTTTATGCTCCAAAAATGTCCAAAATGGCTTCTTTTCCAGAATTCACTCTCCAAACACCTAAAATCACAAAAGGAACGATTTAGGGCAATATTTGATCAAATAAAGTCGGATTCGGGCTTAAATGACCCCCTAAAAACGGATCATTTTTCGCCTCATCATATACCCTTACACTTGAGATTTGCTTGTCCTCAAGCAAATGAGTTTTTATTCTACTCAAAAGACAAGTTAGGGGTCATTTAACACTAATATAAAAGTAATTACAACAAATAATCGTTCCACTAAAGACAAATAGACAAGCACGGAGGTCATACACAAGCACCTCATAAATAGTGTTTAGATACTCACATCTCTCGGGTGTAATAAAGTAATATAACATTATGGAAATGGAAGATATCTCTCACTACCTGTCATAGCAAAATAGATTACCATAGGCTTGGGAAAGGATCAAACCTCCACCACATGGCGTAAGCACCTAGGATAAACTATCAAAGAGGTCTTTTAAAGGGTTGTAACGTTAGGTATAGGGATATGAATTACACGGTTTTGTTGGATAAAGGAAGTTTTACTGGTGGCGAGTTAACAATCTTGGTTAATTACATGTACAATATGGCGTTGCTAAGCCAAGACTAGACTCGACTTAAGCTAATAAATGAAAAATAACAAAAACATAAAATGAACATAGAATAAAAACGGGATGGTAGTCCGTATGTTTTTTCTCTTTTTCTTTTTCTATTTTTTTTTTCTTTTTCTTGATCTTTTCGATTTTTTTTTTTTTTTTTTTTTTTTTTTTTTTTTTTTTTTTTTTTTTTGCATACACTCTTACCCTACCATCCAAAATAATACATCATAGGGGTATGAGCATTCCCCTTACACTTGAATCTTTACATACTTTACATTAAACTATTCTAATGACTCGAATTAAGAAAATTAAAACACTTGGAGCACTTCTAAGATTAACGTACATATGGGGGTAATAAATGATGTTCTTCCCCATTACTCCATAAAATAAGTACTTACCCATGAGTCCCAATCGTCCCAAAACAATATGTACAAGGATATGACTCGACTTAGCAACCATGTAATCAATTAGAAAGTTAACTTAGGGTTTAACAAATAACAATAATGCACTAAAAATGAGCGCATACACGGAAGGCTAAGTCGATTTGGTTGTACATTTAAGTGGGGTGTAACAAATTCTTCCTTTAAGTAAAATGCTTAAAGTTAGAAACGAAAAGATAGGCTCGGAGGGGTGTACTAGGGGTTTCGTGTACTAAAAATGAGTACAACGCTAAGGGTGTGGGAAAAATTAGTTGACTTAACTAGCCAAGTAATATGACTTAAATGGTCAAGTAATTATAATACGGGTTTAACACAAGGGTGATCCTAATGCCTCTTATCATGTAGTAAATCCTACCACACGAATGTAGTCTCACTAGCGATCTCGGGATGCATCACTAACGCAAGTTCTAGAATCTAAATGCTACCGGTACACTCATAAGCACTAATAGTAAATGCTTTTCCTATCAAATCTAAAGGCGAACCTCACATATTTGGGTGGAAAATTTTTCTGAATATACGGTTATGTGCTAGTCATACAATCTCCTATCCATGAGACGCTTGCTATGGCTAAAGTTTCACTCCTAAATGTTGTAAAAAATTTTAAATTTGGCGCTAAAATTACACTAACAAGTATTTCTCGTAGTTTTATTACACATCTACCATCAAACGAAACAAACTCAAGCGAAAGTGCATATGTAAGGTATCATCTTTTTATCCTCCCCTTACACTTAAGATGAACATTGTCCCCAATGTTCAAGTAAAGAATGTAAAAGTTAAGAAGTAAAGAGAATGAAATCAAATACTCCCCTGATTCGCTCGGTATAGATTTTAGGTTGACCAGGTTAAATCTTCTTCCAAGAAAATGAACAATCAAAGCTTCCCTTCCAGAATATAAATCATCTCCTTGTCAAACATAACCTGTAAATCCTGAGAAAATAGACAAGACAACCTCGCGTAAAATCGGCGGCATCCTATATAAGTTACTAAATCCTAGAAAACAAAGTAAGATATAATGCTTGTGGAATGAAGTTTGCAGATTTCCTGGAGATTATAAAACTTAATAATTCACAAAAACCATAAGACTCCGTTAGAAAAACAAAACCGGTAAAATTTCCAGATTTTTAACTCCTGACGCCGTCAAGAGTAATACTCTGACGCCGTCAGAATGGACCTGCAGAAATTCTTATGTTAAGTTTCCGGAAAATTTCTGGAAAAACTTCGTCCTACTTCCTGGAAAATCCTGCAAAACTTTATTATGACTCAATACAAGCATTTGACTCTAACAAATACGAATATACATGTTCATTTAATATTGTGGAGAATCATGATCGGTTTGTTTCTTGAAAACATATTTGGGGTTTCCCCTTACACTTATCTTTTGCAAAAATACTTTTAGGTTGGAGTTAAGACTAGGCCAAACAACATAGTAAAGTATTTCCACATTTTAATTGAGAAACATGATCAACTAACAATAAAAATAAAACATGCATACGGAAGCAAATAACTATCAAACAAATAAAATCACACAAAACATGGGTTGCCTCCCAAGAAGCGCTTTTCTTTATTTACGAGTCTTGTAGCTAGACTCAAAGTCATGGGTTACTACGTGATCTCATCTTTGGTTCCACTCTCTAGGTCGTCTTCTAAACCAGTTTTGTATTCCGGACCTAGTTGCAAGCACTCTTTGTAGAAACCAAGCATCCTATTTCTAACATACTCTACTCCTCTACGTCTATCCTCCTCATTCCTATAATAAGCCGCTTGCTTGCGTTCCTTCTCGAAATTAGAGAGAAGGCGGTATTGCTCAATCTTGTAGGGCATTTGTTAAGCAACCTCATCATTCTCTTCCTTGAATCTAACTATCCCTAAAGTCGGATCATAACTCATCCTAGTGGCCTCAACAAATGGTTTCCCAAATATTATTTGACTTAGGCAAGCATCTATCACCGGACGAGTGTCTTCCACTATCATAAAATCAATCTCATAGGTAAGATTCCCTATGATCACATGTAATCCCTTAACTCTTCCTACAAAATTACTTATCCAATTTTTACCGGGCATCATCCTAAAATTGAGTTGCTTCTTCATCACCCAATTGTAAAAAGTCCTAGTCATGATGTTCACGGGGGATCTAAGGTCGATGTAAGCTTTCCATATATGCATGTGCCCAATATTGCATGGGATGTTAATGTTAGAGGGGTTTCCCATTTTGATAAGGGGGTCGCCAAAGATATATGTTTTCTCGGGACTATCGAATAAATCCTTATGGTATTCCCGTTCTTCCTCGGTTGGCAACTTATCAAAGTATTCCTCTATAGGTTCTACCTCCTCTAATTCCTCATCCTTATTAACCTCAACTTCCCTACTCTCATCCTCACTATCGGCTTCTACTCTAACTTCATCCTTGTCACTCTCCTCTATCTCCTTATCTATCGGCTTAATGGTGACAACATTGACAAAGTGGACATGTTTGGATGATGAGGGGTCCTTAATTTAGATTCCACTATTGGTGTCCCTAGTGTCCTTCCTAGGTGTGATTAATGTTTGGTTGTTGAGGGCTTTCAACAAGTTGTCAATCTTGTTGGTCATCTCCGTTTGTTGTTGGTTGAATTCGGTTTCGAACCTAGCTATGCGGGCTTCTTGAGATGCCATGAATTTTGACATCAATCCTTCAAGATTGTTGGTACTACCATAGTTGTTAGAAGGATTGTTGTTGAAGGTACGGTTGGATGGTGGACCGTTTGGTTGATAACGATTAGGTGGGTTAGATAAATTGGGTTGATTTTGTTTCCACCTAAGGTTTGGGTGATTTTTCCATGAGGGGTTGTATGAATCACCGTATGTGTTTGGCTCGGGTTTGAAAGTGTACCACTTATCTCCCGCTTCGTCGGTACGCGTGGATGCGTAATCCGCAAAAGCTGTTCCGGGGAGTTCCACACAATCACGAGTGTCATGGGGACCACTACATAATTCGCATGAAGAAGTGATTTTGTTCACTTGGCTTGAATGCTTCAGAGCTTCGTAAGATTTCATGAGAAACTTGACTTGGTCCTCAAGTTCCATGATCCTACGGTCGGGAGTGCTAGAATTTTTCGAAGGCAAAGATATTGCCTTGACCGTTTCGTTCAAGTCACGGGGATCATTCCAACTTTCGTTGTCATAGAGAGCAAGATCTTCTATGAGTTCCCATGATTGTTCCGCACTAAGATCACGTAGCTTACCACCGGCCGATTGGTCAATGGTTCGCCTCGTGGAGATGTCGATATGGTCATAGAAGATTTGGACTTGAAGCCACAGATCTATGCCATGATGAGAGACTTTTTGGAGTAAGTCCTTGAAACGAGTCCATGCTTCATAAAGAAATTCATTTTGACGTTGTTGAAACATCAAGATGTCATTCCTAAGCTTAGTAGTTCTCCCCGGTGGGAAAAATTGAGAAAGGAAATGAGTGGTGAGATCATCCCATGTGGTGATGGATCCCGCGGGTAAACGCTCAAGCCATTGACTAGCTTGATCCCGTAGAGAGAATTGGAATAGGCGTAAACGGGTAGTCTCTCTAGTTTCAACACCTAGGTCTATGGAATCTACGATTTTGGGGAAGTCCTTAAGATGTTGGTTTGGATCTTCAGAACGAAGTCCATGGAATGCACATCCGCTTTGCACCAACCGGATGGTGTCGGATCGCAAGGGGGTCACATTGGCTCCGGTGAGCTCAATGGTGTTTCGGTAGCCTTGATGGCTAGGTCGGGAGTACTCTCCTAAGGTTCGGGGCCTAAGGGGTTCTAGTGGTGGGTTTTGTTGTGGTGGGATGACGGGTTCAAAAATGTTACCACCTTCCATGATGTCGGATGGTAAAGAGTTACGAACAAAGGCACGAAGAAATAAGATAGACTAAAGAAGACCTAAAAATAAAAATAAAATCTTACTAGAAAGGAATCTAGCAAGTAGACCTAATAAAAAGAAATCCTAACCTAGACAATAACTATTCCCCGGGCTGCGGCGCCAAAAACTTGGTGCGTGGGAATCGCACCTTGCTTTACCTCTCGAGGGATCTCGAGAAGCTTACAACCCCCACCAGGCAGTATACCTGATCTTTGTAGTATAGTATAGTGACAAGTACCGGGGGATTGATCGTTCAGCTTAGGAATAGTGTCGCTAGGATTAGAAAGCCTAATTACTAGTTCTAGAGGTGAGGGATGATTATTTTTGTATTTTTATATTTTTATGAAAGCAAGTAAAATCTCGGTTTTTTCGGAAGAATGGGCGGAATTAGTTGCTATTCAACTAACCCAAAGCTAAGATGCAATCAAAATAAAATAATAAAAATGAAAACAAACTAATTATACTAAGGTTGTGAGCAGTAATTGGAGAAATTGTGTTTACTTAGACTTCACTACTCCCTAGATATCTTTTACACGTTAATTACTTGTTATACTTGTATGGATGACGGATTGTATTCCTTAATACCATTCGTGGGGTGGCATACATAACTCCCCAACTCTATGAGCTCTTATCTCCTCCTACACCATGACCCAGCACAACTATAGGGATTGTAAACAGTGGCTCATGCATTAAATACAACCAATAAAGACCTAGTACGCCTCGGTTCATGTTTCTTAAGACGTTCAAGCATGTTACCATTTGGAGATCTGCCAGTTTTCTTAAGCCTAACATATAAATCATTCATCCAAGAACAAGAATAAACAAGTAATCAACACATAATCAACATCTAGGTTTCATTAGATCTAAGCAAACACAAGAGAGATCTAGCCTAGCATAATTGAATTGAGACAAGAACAAGATATAGACAACCAACACATAGACATATTGATTGAATTAGAAGAACACTTATCTCAATTACAATGCAAGGTATCAAGGGTTTGGAACCCTTGAAAAACCTGTAAAAGAGGCACCAAATTCGTCTTTAGGGTTTCACCAAAACTTCTCTTTTTTTAATGTAAAAACTAGAAAACTATATATAGGAAAACTGGGCTGACGGCGTCAAGACAAGCATGTGACGCCGTCACCTCGCCGCCAAATACTTCCTCGGGCGGCCTTGATCTACTTATGACGGCCTATGTGACGCCGTCACCTCCTACGGTATTTTATTCTTGGGACTTTGACGCCGTCGGATGGATTTTGACGCCGTCATCAACTACGGTGTTTTATTCTTGATGTCTGACGCCGTCAGGGTGTAACTCTTGACGCCGTCACCTAGTGTCTTCAGCATGGAAAATTGATACTTTGCCGTTTTCTTCACTTTTATGCTCCAAAAACGTCCAAAATGGCTTCTTTTCCAGAATTCACTCTCCAAACACCTAAAATCACAAAAGGAACGATTTAGGGCAATATTTGATCAAATAAAGTCGGATTCGGGCTTAAATGACCCCCTAAAAACGGATCATTTTTCGCCTCATCAAGAAGCTTTAAACGCTGCAGCTGGTGGTATATTCTTCTATAAAACACCAAATCAAGCGTATCAACTCCTTGAAGACAAAGTCTTACTTAAACTAGATTGGGCAAAAGAAAAAAAACCAAAAACTTCTCTTCGTAAAACTATTGCTTTCGCTGATGAAGGCAGTAGTAATTCTGATACTAACAAAATTATGGCAAGAACGGATGCCATGACAATTAAAATGGATGCTCAATGCAAAGAGATAAAAAAAATAACGTGAAAGTTGTAATCATTGTGGCGGAAACCATGCTACCGCAAATTGCAGTGATGATGACACACCTATGTTACGTGAAAAAGAAGCTAAATTTATGAATACATTTAGACGCACCCGTTACTACGAGAACTATCGTGATCATGAACGATGGAGACCTAGTGCGAAAAACGAATATAATCGAGAACCTTACAAACGAACAAACATTGACGAAAAACCAGACGTTCAAACACAATTGGATGATGTTATTAAATTACAAAAATCAAGAAACCTTTTTGTGAAAGACACATTCATGGACCTAAAAGATAAACTTGAGTCCTCTACTCGAAATCACCAAGCCTCAATTCAAAATTTGGAAGCCAAATTCGACAGATTTGCTGAAAAGCAATCCTGTCGAGCTTCTAGATCTCTTCCTAGTAACACTCAACCTAATCCTAAAAACAAACCTTATCAACCACCACAAGCTCGACATGAGCATGTGAATGCTATTACCACAAGAAATGGTACTTCTTATGATCCACCACACGATCCTAGTCAAACTCAACAACCAGTTGAAGTTTTCACTGATGATGAAGAAGTGGATGAACTTGTTCCTCGAAAGGAAACTATAACTCCTGAAATACCAGTACCTAAACCCTACAAACCTAGAATTCCATACCCTCAATGCTTAAGAAAAGAAAAAATGGAAGCTCAATACGGAAAATTTCTTGACATAATTCGAGCTGTTCGAATTAATGTCTCTCTTGTTGATGTTTTAGCTGGAATGCCCAACTATGGGAAATTTCTTAAAAAACTTGTTAGTAACAAAAGCAAGCTCGAACAAATTTTAGCAACTTTCCTCAATGAAGAATGTTCAGCTATCGTTCAGAACAAAATTCCACCAAAACTCGGAGACCCAGGAAGTTTCCTGATTCCTTGTACTTTCAGTAAAACATTCTCATGCAATGCTTTAGCCGATCTTGGCGCTAGCATTAATTTGATGCCATTTTCTCTCTATGCTAAATTATCCATCGAAACACTTAAACTAACTAAGATGAGTGTTAGGTTAGCTGACTGATCTTTCCAATATCCTATTGGAGTCGCTAAAAATATGTTAGCTGAAGTTGGAAAATTCACCTTTCTAGTTGATTTCGTTATCCTAGAAATGGAGGAAGATAGAAAAGTACCCCTAATCTTAGGAAGACCTTTTCTCCATACAGCCGATGCAATGATTCGAGTTAAACAGAAACAACTCAATTTAGGAGTTGGCAAAGAAAGAATGATTTTCTCCATAGATAAGGCTATGAAACACTCTTACTCTAATGATGACACATGCTTTAGAATTGATGTTATCGATGAAATTCTCGAGGAAGATTTCGACGAACTGCAATGAATTTGATCAATTACTATACTCAGTCGATGGAACAAATCTTGAAGACGAAGTTATGGCTGAATAGGATCAATTCATGGCTATGACTGTCGAAGATAAAAATGAAATTTCCGATGAAGAGGACAATAATGAAGAAGAACCATCATTTGAGAAAATAAACTTTGACACTGAACATAAAGTTAGAAGTTCTATTGAAGAACCACCTACTGATCTTGATGTGTGCTTATTCACACATCCTTTTTAGACCAAAAATCAGACCAAATATATCAAATACTAATCAAATATGCCAAGGAAATGTGTGTTTTTGTATTTGTGTATGTGCAGGTACGGATATGTGAAATTAGACAAAAATAAAGCCAAAATCGACAAAAACGAGCACGAGAATGGAAAAAGGTCAAAAGCCGGAGCCGGGGAAGCTTAATAATCAAAGAAAGCTCATAAAGTAAAAAGAAGTCCTCAGAGATTCATAAAGTGTCAGGATTAGTCCCTGATCAAAATTTAAAGAGTTTGCCAACTTTGGTCCTCCAAGTTTCAGATATTGACAAGAATTGATCCCTTGAAAAAATATTTGAAGAATAGTCAATATTGGTCCTCCATGAATAAGAGAATTACAAAAGAGACCCTTGGAATAATTTTTGAAGAAAGTCAGAATTGGTCCTTTTAAATTGCAGAATTACATGATTGGTCCTTATAAATTCAATCCTAGTCCTAAAACCAAAACTAACCAAACGGATTGTACTAATGATATAACAGCCAAGCCCAAAGATCCCCAAAGCCCAAACAAAATAAACAGCCCATCACCCTATCTATTTTACCTTATCCACTCAACATCCCATACCCGGTCAAACAACTAAAACCGGTCAACGAGTAATAAATTACCCTTTTCAAAACCACCCGCCATACTTTTTCCCCAAATTACCCAGGTAAAGAACCCTAGTCACTGTCCATTTACGTAAAAATCAAAATTGACCACTATTAAGGGCATTATAGTACAATTGCGTGTGTTTCTAGGAGCCCTGACATGTCAGGGAACAATCCGTGTGATGGCACAGTTGGCACGCAATCCAATGGATGAAATTCATGCGTGGAATTGAAGCTAAATCCAATGATTAAGATTGAAAGAAAGAAACACACTCCAGAGTTTCCAGAGGCTTCTACTCAAACCCTTGGCTCTCCTCAGTGGCTATATAAACCCCCTCCTCACCAACAATTGAAGGCTGTTAGATTTTAGGAGTAGGAGTAGAGTAGGGAATTAAAGTAAAATTTAGGTTTAAATTTTTGTTCATTGTACCAAGTTTCTGAGTGTAATTTGCTTTTCAATTTAATACAAGTTTAGTTGTTTTCTTAATTTTGTTACTTATTCAGCTCTTAAGCAATTTCCTATAAGCTTCTTTAGTTTTCATAAGCTCTTCATTACTGTTTTCTTTAGCTTATTTAAGATTACTTTAGCTTTTACAAACTTAAGTTCTGCTACTATTTTCATATTTAAAAAAAAAAAAAAAAAAAAAAAAGTAGCACAAGTGGAATAGGTTTCTCAAAGCTCATTCTCCACCCTCATAAGCTCATAGCAGTTCCTTAATAACTTTTGTGAGTTTATGTCTGCTTGCATAGTCCATACCTACATTTTAGCTATCCTGCCAAGTAAGTCCTCTTTCTCAATTCTGCATTTCCTTAGTTTTTAGTTCATGTCCTGCTCTTTTAGCTTAAGTCTGTTTGTTTAGTAGTTAATAGCTTATTATATGCTTGATTAGTATCCTAGGCCAAACCTGAGTTTTAACTGCCCTTATATACCATAACTTACATATCTGTGTTCTTGAGGTTCTTAGTCTGTTTTAACTAGTCTCTTAGCTTTAAATATAGTTAGGTAACAGTGTGTGATCAGTAGTTTAGATGTTTGAAGCTTGAACCTCAATAACCTAGTGTAACAGCTTATTCAAGGAATGTTTGGATTAGGCTTTGATTTTGGGTTCTAGTTGTTATATTGCTGTCACTTCTGCACAAATAGGTTCCTTAGGTCATATTAGCAATAGATAGGTCAGAAATTTGCGTACTTATTGTTGGGTCTATTAGATTTGATTATACAAAACAAGAAAGAATGAAACTATAAGGACTTAATATGACAAGAAGGAATTCTACAAAAGATGGAGAAGGACTTGCTTGCAAAAGAAGATTTATATTTTAGTCCTTCGTAGTATTTTGTAAACCCTAATTCTCTATTATATAAAGAGATTAAGGGTACATGTTTTTATTATGTCTTCCAATATGTAGTCGATTACTAAAGGTGTGTATGTCTAGGCGTAGTCTTATTGTAGATGCCTAGATTAGTTGTAGTGAAGATGATGACGGAAAAACCTTGTTGTCAATAATTAATGATGTTTGTTTATTCCGTTGCGTATCATGTTATTAATCATTTTTATTGTTTAACCATAGTGCTTAAAACGATCCATGGAGCCTAACAAACTCCATAATTGGCATTAGAGACAGGTTAGCTCGTTAACTAGGGATTCTATAAGGTTTTTATGGCCGTTGGAAGAAAGTAGATTTGTGAAGGGTGAACTATTTGTCTTTATGGTTTATGAGTTGATGTTCACAAGTTTGTGTTCTTACCATATCTCAACGTGGGGTGTTACACTTTGAAGATAACTTGTTTGTTTTGTACGGTGGTGACGAAGACTTGTCAAATCTAGTTTTCATAGGTCAAGGGGAGGATGGACGAAGACCTAGTTAACTATCACTTGAAGGAGTTACATTATTGTGCTCAGTGTCTCATTGAAGATGAGGATTTTGTCAAGAGATTGCTGTCTACTTATATATTTGGTTTTGGGTATAAGTTCAAAGTCATGTGGATAGTACAAGACATAAGATACAAGTTTGGGTTATTCTACTTCTTCATCAAGTTCGTTATATTTGGTTTTCTTCGCATGTGATCATTACATAGAGCCTACAGAATTGAAGATTCAAGAGATGGTAAACATATTGGTTTCAGGGGAAGCTTATTGATTAAATGTTTAACCATCTACATGCACCACTCGAGGAGAAGTTTATATTGCTTATATTCCCTATTTGTTGATAACAAAAAGGGGAAGAGATGTTGGAGTGGCATGGCATGACTTAAGGGGAAGACAAGATTGTTTCATTCATGGTGAGATTTAATTATCTCAATTTCTCTACTTCGTCTAGGGAAGTTCGTACAAGATTTGTGGTTGTTTTGTCATCATCAAATAGGGGAAGATTGTTGGGTCTATTATATTTGATTATACAAAACAAGAAAGAATGAAACAATAGGGACTTAATATGACAAGAAGGAATTCTACAAAAGATGGAGAAGGACTTGCTTGCAAAAGAAGATTTATATTTTAGTCCTTCGTAGTATTTTGTAAACCCTAATTCTCTATTATATAAAGAGATTAAGGGTACATGTTTTTATTATGTCTTCCAATATGTAGTCGATTACTAAAGGTGTGTGTGTCTAGGCGTAGTCTTATTGTAGACGCCTAGATTAGTTGTAGTGAAGATGATGACGGAAAAACCTTGTTGTCAATAATTAATGATGTTTGTTTATTCCGCTGCGTATCATGTTATTAATCATGGTTATTGTTTAACCCTAGTGCTTAAAACGATCCATGGAGCCTAACAAACTCCACAATTGGCATCAGAGAAAGGTTAGCTCGTTAACTAGGGATTCTACAAGGTTTTTATGGCCGTTGGAAGAAAGTAGCTTTGTGAAGGGTGAACTATTTGTCTTTATGGTTTATGAGTTGATGTTCACAAGTTTGTGTTCTTATCATATCTCAACGTGGGGTGTTACACTTTGAAGATAACTTGTTTGTTTTATACGGTGGTGACGAAGACTTGTCAAATCTAGTTTTCATAGGTCAAGGGGAGGATGGACGAAGACCTAGTTAACTATCACTTGAAGGAGTTACATTATTGTGCTCAGTGTCTCATTGAAGATGAGGATTTTGTCAAGAGATTGCTGTCAACTTATATATTTGGTTTTGGGTATAAGTTCAAAGTCACGTGGATAGTACAAGACATAAGATACAAGTTTGGGTTATTCTACTTCTTCATCAAGTTCGTTATATTTGGTTTTCTTCGCATGTGATCATTACATAGAGCCTACAGAATTGAAGATTCAAGAGATGGTAAACATATTGGTTTCAGGGGAAGCTTATTGATTAAATGTTTAACCATCTACATGCACCACTCGAGGAAAAGTTTATATTGCTTATATTCCCTATTTGTTGATAACAAAAAGGGGAAGAGATGTTGGAGTGGCATGGCATGGCTTAAGGGGAAGACAAGATTGTTTCATTCATGGTGAGATTTAATTATCTCAATTTCTCTACTTCGTCTAGGGAAGTTCGTACAAGATTTGTGGTTGTTTTGTCATCATCAAATAGGGGAGGATTGTTGGGTCTATTATATTTGATTATACAAAACAAGAAAGAATGAAACAATAGGGACTTAATATGATAAGAAGGAATTCTACAAAAGATGGAGAAGGACTTGCTTGCAAAAGAAGATTTATATTTTAGTTCTTCGTAGTATTTTGTAAACCCTAATTCTCTATTATATAAAGAGATTAAGGGTACAGGTTTTTATTATGTCTTCCAATATGTATTCGATTATTAAAGGTGTGTGTGTCTAGGCGTAGTCTTATTGTAGACACCTAGATTAGTTGTAGTGAAGATGATGACGGAAAAACCTTGTTGTCGATAATTAATGATGTTTGTTTATTCCGCTGCGATCATGTTATTAATCATTATTATTGTTTAACCCCAGTGCTTAAAACGATCCATGGAGCCTAACAAACTCCACACTTATATACAAAAAGTCAAAGTTACATCTTTACTTCATTTCTGTCTGCCATATTTGAAATCTGCTTATGTCACCTTGATCATTTGATGTATTATGTGTTTGTGATTGTAGTTTCTGTGCTTAAGCATGTTTAATATACATCTAGTGTAAGATCTAGGCTGCTAAACTTGGAATTGGTCAAACTTAGGTTGCAATCAAAAGTCAATGACCTGTAGCCCTGCATGTTCAACAGCAGCTGAACTAGGGTACTTTTGGAGGATCAATTGTTGTTTAGAATTAGGGCCTTTGCTTTTTCTAGGTAGCTAGTAGTACTAGGTTTCTAAATCCCCTTTTAGATTGCACCATTTAGTTTCTGAGTGGCTTATAATTAAGCTGCAAGTAGGGTGTTCTAGCCTCCTTTTCTGTCTAAATATTGCAAACTGCAATAGTGCTTATTTAATGAATCTGAGTAATTAATTGGATCATTTTAGTTGAGTTGTGCTTATTATAGTATCTTGAACCATTTGTGAGCTTATTGTGCAATTAGGTGCTTATTTGCTTATTAAAGTGCTTATCCTAAACTGCTTATTGTGTCCAAAATGCTTATTAGGAGTTTTTTTTATAAAATTTTATTTTTCCTAGGTTTAGATTTTTATTTTAGAATTTTCCTGAATTTTTCAGATTTTTCTGAACTTGTTTGCTATTTTTCCTATTTTATTTTAGTTTTTATTCAATTTTATTACTTTTGTAAATACCAAAAATTTCAAAAAAAATCAAAAAAAGAATAAAAAAATCCAAAAATATTTTAGAAAATAGTTTTTATTTATTTTAGATTTTTAGAAATTAATTTTGCATTTTTCTCATTTAATTTGAATTTTAATTACTTTTTAATTAGTTAAAATAATTTTTAATTCATAACAATTACACAAAAAGCCAAAAAAAATATATTTTCAGTTTTAAAAATATGCTTTAGTTATTCTAGAATTTTCAAAATTTATTTTGTATTTTTCTCACTTAATTTCCATTTTCTTTTAATTTTTAATTAGTTAAATTAGTTTTTAATTCATAAAAATTAAATAAAAACACAAAAAAAATAATTTTCTTTTTCTCAAAATTTTCTTTTATCATTTTAAACTTAGGAAAATTATTTTCAAGCCCGTAGGATTAGTATAGCTCCAAATTTACTTTTGATTTTGCGTGTTTACGTTTATTTTACGTTTTAGCTTACGTTTTTAATTCTACGTTAGTTTTAGGTTACCTTACTTGAATTACTTGCTTAATTGGTTAATTGTGCTTCATTTTCATATTCATTAGTGTAATCTCATTAAAATCACTTTTTCCACTTTACGACACGTTTCACGAACCGGGAGTTTGAAATTCCATTCACACCTTCACACAGACTACGACCTCGGGTTTTGCTTATTTCTTAGCAATTCCTTTGAGAAAAAACTATACTATATATTTGATTTGAAGTCAATCAGATCTCATTCTCAAACCATTACCAGACCATCTGGAATATGCTTTCTTAGAAGGAGAATCATTACTTCCAGTCATAATTTCATCTAAACTCTCTAATAGGAAAAAAGTAAAATTGATTTCAGTTCTCAAAAACCACAAAAGAGCCTTTGCTTGGAAAATTAGCGACATACCTAGAATTTGTTCATCCTTCTGTAAACACAAAATTCAGTTAATGGATGATAAGAAACCAGTGGTTCAAAAGCAAAGAAGACTCAATCCGAATATGAAAGAAGTTGTCAAAAAGGAAGTTGTTAAACTCCTTGACTCAGGAATCATCTACCCTATAGCAGACAACCCATGGGTAAGTCCTATTCATTGTGTACCTAAGAAGGGTGGTATAACAGTAGTAACAAATGAAAATGACGAACTTGTCACAACTAGAACTATCACTGGTTGGGGCGTATGTATTGAATATAGAAAACTAAATGAAGCTACCGCAAAAGATCACTTTCCTCTCCCATTCATGGACCAAATGTTAGAAAGACTAGCAGGAAATGAATATTTCTGTTTTCTAGACGGATTCTCAGGTTATTTCCAAATACCAATCGATCAAATAGATCAAGAAAAAACAACATTTACATGTCCTTTCGGAACCTTTGCTTATCGATGTATGCCTTTTGGCTTATTTTATGCACCTGCTACTTTTCAAAGGTGTATGATAGCAATTTTTCATGATATGATTGAAGAATCCGTGGAAGTTTTCATGGATGATTTTTCAGTCTTTGGAAATTCTTTCGATAAATGCCTAAGTAATTTAGATAAAATGCTTCAACGTTGCGAAGACGCAAAATCTTGTACTTAATTGGGAAAAATGCCACCTCATGGTCAAAGAAGGTATTGTGCTCGGACATAAAGTGTCAGGAGCAGGACTTGAAGTTGATAAAGCAAAAAATGATGTAATCTCAAAACTTCCACCTCCTACTAATGTGAAAGGCATTAGAAGCTTTTTAGCACATGCAGGATTCTATCAACGATTTATTAAAGATTTCTCAAAAATCGCTCGACCTTTAACTAAACTTCTAGAAAAGGATGTTACCTTTGAATTTGATGACGAATGTCAAAAAGCTTTCAAAAAGAAAAACTCACATGTACACCAATTATAATAAGTCCAAATTGGAATTTACCATTTGAATTAATGTGTGATGCAAGCGATTTTGCAGTCGGAGCTATTTTAGGACAAAAAGATGGTAGACATTTCCATCCTATTTACTTTGCAAGCAAAACACTCAACACTGCTCAACAGAACTATACGGTTACTGAAAAAGAACTCATGGCTGTTGTATTTGCATTTGATAAATTCCGCGCATATCTAGTTCTATCTAAAATTGTGGTCTATACAGATCATTCCGCTCTTAAATATCTATTTAAAAAGCAAGATGCTAAACCACGTTTCATTCATTGGGTTTTGCTTTTACAAGAATTTGATATAGAAATCAAAGACAAAAAAGGTGTTGAAAACGTAGCCGCCGATCATTTGTCTCGTTTAGAAAATGAAGACAAAGAAATAGAAATTGAAATAGATGATAATTTTCCCGATGAAACTCTTAATGCAATTAGTTCTCCAGACACGCCTTGGTTCACATACCTTGAAAACTATCTGGCGGGGGATATAATATGAAAGGGAATGACTCACCAAGAGAAAAGAAAATTCTTCTCAGACGTAAAGAAATATTTTTGGGATGAACCATACTTATTCAAAATATGTCCTGACGGAATAATCCGTAGATGTGTCTCTGGACCTGAAACTCGTGCTATTCTTGATAAATGTCACCATGGACCTACCGGTGGACATTATGGTGCTACCGCTACTGCTAAAAAAGTATTTGAATCTGTATTCTATTGGCCAACAATTATGAAAGAAGCACATACTCTAGTTCGCCTTTGCGAAGCATGTTAGAAAACTGGAAACATTTCTAAAAAGGATGAAATGCCCATGAATTACATTCAAGTTTGCAAAATTTTTGATATCTGGGGTATAGACTTTATGGGACCCTTTCCTAAATCATCAAAATTCGAATATATCCTAGTTGCTGTCGACTATGTCTCAAAATGGGCAGAGGCCCAAGCTCTTTAAACAAATGATGCCAAAGTTGTTATAACATTTCTTAAGAAACTATTCTGTCATTTTAGAATACCAAAAGCTCTAATTAGCGACAGAGGCACTCATTTTTGCAATAAATTAATGGAAAAAGCTATGAAATGATATGGAGTTAACCATCGATTCTCTACATCATATCACCCTCAAAATAATGGTCAAGTTGAAAATACTAATAGATCTCTTAAAAGAATACTTGAAAAAACAGTTAAAGAAAATCCCGATGTTTGGTTAAGGAAATTAGATGATGCTCTATGGGCCTTTAGGACTGCTTATAAAACTCCAACTGGAACAACACCATGCAAACTAATATATGGTAAAGCATGCCACCTCCTATTTGAATTAGAACACCGTGCATACTAGGCACTTAAAAATTGTAACCTAGATTTAATTGCAGCAGGTGAAAAACGAATGTTTCAACTTCATGAATTAGACAAACTACGCTTTTATGCTTATGAAAACTCTCGTCTTTATAAAGAAAAAACTAAAATTTGGCATTATAGAAAATTAAAAATGAGAAAAGAATTTAAGAAAGGAAATAAAGTCCTCCTTTTCCAGTCAAAGTTCAAAATCAAACAACCAAAACTTAGAAGCCGTTAGGTTGGACCTTATATTGTTAAACACCAATATCCATCCGGATATGTTGAACTATACGGACTTGACGATAAAAGATTTATAGTCAATGGTCACAGGCTTAAATTATACCATGAGGAAGAAAGTTTTAGTGATAGAAGAGAAGAATCAACTCCCTTCTTTCCAAATGACTAAATCATCCTAATCACATGAGTCGAGCTATAGACTCTGAAATTAGCGCTTGGCGGGAGGCAACCCATTTCATTTTGTTTTATTTTCTTTTTCACTTATTTAATTAAAACTTTGATTAAACCACACTGTAAATCTTAAGTGTGGAGGTAAAAAGCAAAAATATACAAAAATATATAAAACCCAAAAACCCAAAAATATTTCCCATTTTTGTGTGTTTGTTTTTATTTTTTGCAGATTATTATGAAGACCGCATTTGGGAAGCACAACTCTTCATGCTTTCTCATATGGCCTGGGAAGTTACTCTCTTTTTCTACTAATATTTTTCCTATTTTTGTATCCAGTTATAAACATTGAAGGTAATGTTCAACTTGAGTATGAGGGGGAGTCAAATAGTAAAAATATTTATTTCACAAAATGGATTATATGACTAAACCATTGCTCCCTACTAAAAACTTAAAAATTATATGTTTTCACAAGTTATTAAGGCAAATCCACTTGGATTGACACTATAGCTAGACACAATTTCATTCACCACAAATGTGAGATAATTATAAGCCTTTATAAGTGTATATCTGCTACACTTTCTCCAAAACATATGAGTGAGCCGACGATTTAGATTAGCTCTAGAACTTGCACTTATACATCAATAACAAATACCGCAGTAAGATTGCATATTTTTTATGCTTTATAGACAATTTTATATGATATTCAGGCAAACTTAGGATTTCCACCAAAAAGCCATCCTATGAAATCATAATCTAGTTGACTACACTGGTCACTAGTATATTCAAGAAATTAACCTTCTAGCGCTCATTTTTAGTGCTATTGCCACTTAGAGCAACATGCTGAGCCTAAGCCTTTTCCTTATTTTTAAACCAAATTACTTATGCTCAACATGAATGAAGATTGATTGACTATTACTACGAAATGAGAAAATTATGAAAGAAAGAAAAAGTTATGAGAAATATTGAGAAAGAAAAAGAAAAAAGTTATGTTGGAATGAAAAATAGAAAGTATAAAAGATCTCTGTATATTGATGATCAGCAGCTGCTTAGTAGTATATTCTTCTACAAATCCTACAAGAAACAACAAGAAAAATTATCCATACCTTGCTCATAACCTTAATCCCTAAGCCAACCCGAAAAAGTCCTCATTGATATCTGATGAGGCGAAAAATGAACCACTTTTAGGGGGTCATTTAAGCCCGAAATTGAATTTATTTGATCAAATATTACCCTAAATCGTTCCTTTTGTGATTTTAGGTACTTTGGGAGTGAAATCTGGAAAAGAAAGCAATTCGGACGTTTTTGGAGCATAAAAGTGAAGAAAACGCCAAAGACTTAATTTTCCATGCTGGGAACAGTGTATGACGGCGTCAAGATGGCAATCCTGACGGCGTCAAGAGTAAAAACCATGACGACCCAGAAGAAACATGAAGGCGTCACAAGTAGAGCGTCAAGAGTAAATTGTGTGACGGCCAGCAAAAGGGGACTACATGACGGCGTCAGATGTAGATCAAGGCAGTCCGAGGAATTATTGGGCGGCGAGATGACGGCGTCAGACATTTGTTCTTGACGCCGTCACCTCCTAAAATCTGTATATAGTTTTCTAATTTTCATTCATAAAGGAGGAACTTGTGTGGAGAAACCCTAGGGCCGAACCTTGTACGAATTTTACAACTTTTCAAGGGTTTTCAACCCTTGAATCCTTACATGTGCTATTGAGATAAGTCTTCTCTTAATTCAATCAATATGTCTATGTGTTGGTTGTCTATATCTTGTACTTGTCTTGATTTCAACATGCTATGCAAGATTTATCTTGTGTTTGCTTAGATCTAATGAAACCTAGATGTTGATTATGTGTTGATTACTTGTTTATGGTTGTATTGGATGAATGATTTCAATGTTAGGCTTAAGAAAACTGGCAGATCTCCATTTGGTAACATGCTTGAACGTCTTAGGAAACATGAACCGATGTGTACTACGTTTTATTGGTTGTATTTAATGCATGAGTAAATTCTAATGATCCCATGTTAGGAGCTTCTTAGCCGGCTCGACATAGGAGTGAAGTAGGCACTCATAGGATTGGGGAAGTAAGTACGCCACCCCATGAATGGTATTAAGGAATACAATCCGTCATCCACGCAACTATAACAAGTAATTAACGTGTAAAAGATATCTAGGGAGTAGTGAAATCTAAGTAAACACATTTTTCCCACATATTGCTCACAACTTTAGTTTAATATAGTTTATTTTAATTTTTAGTATTTTATTTTGATTGCATCTTTAGTATTGGGTTAGTTGATTAGCAACTAATTCCGCCTCAAATCCTTCAAACCCGAGTTTTTAATTTGCTTTCCTAAAAATATAAAAAATACAAAAATAATCATCCCTCATCTCTAGATCTAGTATTTAGGTTTTCTAATCCTAGCGACACTATTCCTAGCTGAACGATCAATCCCCCGGTACTTGTCATTATACTATACTACATCGATCAGGTACACTGCCTAGTGGGGGTTGTAAGCTTCTCGAGATCCCTCGAGAGGTAAAGCCTGGTGCAATCCCTACGCATCAAGTTTTTGGTGCCGCAGCCCGGAGAATAGTTATTGTCTAGGTTAGAATCTCTTTTTATTAGGTCTACTTGCTAGATTCCTTTCTAGTAAGATTTTATTTTTTATTTTTAAGTTCTCTTTAGTCTATCTTATTTCTTCATTTCCTTTGTTCGTAAATTATCTCGATGGATAACAATAACATTGATCGTTTGATTCCTGTTATCCGTGTTTTTCATCGTAGGATTTTCCAAATGCCCGCCCCAATCCCTTTAGTGGAGAATGAGAACCCACCTAACCTCTCGCCCAACCACCACTTTGACAATAATTCTGAGTTAGAGGAGTCTGATCATGATGATGACCGTAGGGCTAGTCCTTTTTACTATTCAGACTCCGATGAGGATCTTGATGATGGTGATGTGAATAATGAGGATAGGATGGAAGAGGAAGTGAACCCTCTTAGGTATGTCGACCCTAGAAGAAAGATTGAGAGTGATAGTTCATTCAACATGCAATTTCCTTGTAAGATCGGATTTAGGAGCTTTAACGCCTATCTTAACTCATGTCTCCCAATGAACATAATCTCGCGTAATGAATATAATAAAATCATGGTAGATGAATTAGAGTACAAAGGAGAAAACATTATTGCTAGGACAATACCATTGCATGTGTTTGTAGGAAGCTTGGTTTATCTTGTTGAGTTCATGGTTATGGAGAGTCTAGGAGAATTTATTGATGATAAGTTAACCCAAGTTGTGTTTGGAAAACCCTTCAAAAGGTTGACCAACCTTGATGAAAAACTTATAGAAGGGTTAATTACATTTTTGGATGGGGAAGAAGATTTTGTCTACCAAATGCCCCGCACACACCCTAGGTTCAAGGATTTTTCCATGGAGAAGTGTAGTAAGTATCCGCCCATAGAAATGCTAAGTGAGAATGACAAGAGAAAAGGGCTTAAATATACTCATGAAAAGAATAAAAGATACTATCGTGGATGTTTAGAGGTAGGAGATGATTATAAGAAAGATGAGGCGACCATTAGATGGCTCACGCTTGGTTATGTGAGCATAAGCGATACACGGTAACCCATGACCTTGAGTCTAGCTACAAGACTCGTAAATAAAGAAAAGCGCTTCTTGGGAGGCAACCCATGCTTTGTGTGATTTTTATTTTGTTTGTTTGTTATTTGCTTCCGTATGCATGCTTAATTTTTATTGTTGGTAGATCATGTCTCTAAACTAAAAAGTGGAAATACTTTACTTTGTTGTTTGGCCTAGTCTTAACTTCACCCAAAGGTATTTTTGCAAAAGATAAGTGTAAGGGGAAACCCCAAATATGTTTTTAAGAAACAAACCGATCATGATTCTCCACAATATTAAGTGAACATGTATATTCGTATTTGTTAGAGTCAAATGCTTGTATCGAGTCATAATGAAGTTTTGCAGGATTTTCCAGGAAGTAGGACCAAGTTTTTCCAGAAATTTTCCGGAAACTTAACATAAGAATTTCTGCAGGTCACTTCTGACGGCGTCATGAGCTTGCTCTTGACGGCGTCACGTGTAAAAATCTGGAAATTTTACCAGTTTTGTTTTTCTAACGGAGCTTTAAAGTTTTTGTTGAATTATTAAGTTTTATAATCTCCAGGAAATCTGCAAACTTCATTCCACAAGCATTATATCTTATTTTGTTTTCTAGGATTTATTAACTTATGTAGATTGCCGCCGATTTTATGCGAGGTTGCCTTGTCTGTTTTCACAGGTTTTTACACGTTATGTATGACAAGAAGATGATTATTATTCTGGAAGGGAAGCTTTGATTGTTCATTTTCTTGAAGGAAGATCTAACCTGGCCACCTTATTATCCATACCGAGCGAATCAGGGGAGTATTTGATTTCATTCTTTTTACTTTTTCACTTTTACATTCTTTACTTGAAAATTGGGGACAATGTTCATCCTAAGTGTAAGGGGAGGGTAAAATGATGATACCTTACATGTACACTTTCGCTTGAGTTTGTTTGTTTAATAGTAGATGTGTAATAAAACTATGAGAAATACTTGTTAGTGTAATTTTAGCGCCAAATTTAAATTTTTTTACAACATTTAGGAGTGAAACTTTAGCCATAGCAAGCGTCTCATGGATAGGAGATTGTATGACTAGCACAAACCGTACTATTCAGAAAAATTTTCCACCCAAATATGTGAGGTTCGCCTTTAGATTTGATAGGAAAAGCATTTACTATTAGTGCTTATGAGTGTACCGGTAGCATTTAGATTCTAGAACTTGCGTTAGTGATGCATCCCGAGACCGCTTGTGAGACTACATTCGTGTGGTAGGATTTACTACATGATAAGAGGCATTAGGATCACCCTTGTGTTAAACCCGTATCATAATTACTTGACCATTTAAGTCATATTACTTGGCTTGTTAAGTCAACTAATTTTTCCCACACCCTTAGCGTTGTACTCATTTTTAGTACACGAAATCCCTAGTACACCCCTCCGAGCCTATCTTTTCGTTTCTAACTTTAAGCATCTTACTTAAAGGAAGAATTTGTTACACCCCACTTAAATGTACACCCAAATTGCCTTAGCCTTCCGTGTATGCACTCATCTTTAGTGCATTATTGTTATTTGTTATACCCTAAGTTAACTATCTAATTGATTACATGGTTGCTAAGTCGAGTCATATCCTTGTACATATTGTTTTGGGACGATTGGGACTCATGGGTAAAGTACTTATTTTATGGATTAATAGGGAAGAACATCATTTATTACTCCCACATGTACGATAATCTTAAAAGTACTCCAAGTGTTTTGATTATCTTAATTCGAGTCATTAGATTAGTTTATTGTAAAGTATGTAAAAATTCAAGTGTAAGGGAAATTTACATTCCCTATGATGTATTATTTTAGATGGTAGGGTAAAAGTGTATGCAAGAAAAAAAAAGAAAAGAAAAAGAATAGAGAGAAAAAAAAAACATACGGACTACCATCCCTTTTCATTCTATGTTCATTTTATGTTTTTGTTATTTTTGATTTATTAGCCTAAGTCGAGTCTAGTCTTGGCTTAGCAACGCCATATTGTACATGTAATTAACCAAGATTGTTAACTCGCCGCCAGTAAAGACTGCCTATATCCAACAAAACCATGTATTTCATATCCCTACACCTAACGTTACAACCGTTTAAAAGACCTCTTTGATAGTTTATCCTAGGTGCTTACGCCATGTGGTGGAGGTTTGATCCTTTCCCAAGCCTATGGTAATCTATTTTACTATGACAGGTAGTGAGAGATATCTTCCGTTTCAATACTGTAATTTACACTTTATTACACCCCAAGAGATGTGAGTATCTAAACACTATTTGTGAGGTGCTAGTGTATGACCTCCGTGCTTGACTTTGGTCTTTAGTGGAATGATTATTTGTTGTAATTACTTTTATATTAGTGTTAAATGACCCCTAACTTGTATTTTGATTAGAATAAAAGCGCATTGGCTTGAGGACAAGCAAATCTCAAGTGTAAGGGTATATGATGAGGCGAAAAATGAACCACTTTTAGGGGGTCATTTAAGCCCGGAATTGAATTTATTTGATCAAATATTACCCTAAATCGTTCCTTTTGTGATTTTAGGTACTTTGGGAGTGAAATCTGGAAAAGGAACCAATTCGAACGTTTTTGGAGCATAAAAGTGAAGAAAACGCCAAAGACTTAATTTTCCATGCTGGGAACAGTGTATGACGGCGTCAAGAAGGCAATCCTGACGGCGTCAATAGTAAAAACCATGACGACCCAGAAGAAACATGAAGGCGTCACAGGTAGAGCGTCAAGAGTAAATTGTGTGATGGCCTGCAAAAGGGGACTACATGACGGCGTCAGATGTAGATCAAGGCAGTCCGAGGAATTATTGGGCGGCGAGATGACGGCGTCAGACATTTGTTCTTGACGCCGTCACCTCCTAAAATCTATATATAGTTTTCTAATTTTCATTCATAAAGGAGGAACTTGTGTGGAGAAACCCTAGGGCCGAACCTTGTACGAATTTTACAGCTTTTCAAGGGTTTTCAACCCTTGAAGCCTTACATGTGCTATTGAGATAAGTCTTCTCTTAATTCAATCAATATGTCTATGTGTTGGTTGTCTATATCTTGTGCTTGTCTTGATTTCAACATGCTATGCTAGATTTATCTTGTGTTTGCTTAGATCTAATGAAACCTAGATGTTGATTATGTGTTGATTACTTGTTTATGGTTGTATTGGATGAATGATTTCAATGTTAGGCTTAACAAAACTGGCAGATCTCCATTTGGTTACATGCTTGAACGTCTTAGGAAACATGAACCGATGTGTACTAGGTTTTATTGGTTGTATTTAATGTATGAGTAAATTCTAATGATCCCATGTTAGGAGCTTCTTAGCCGGCTCGACATAGGAGTGAAGTAGGCACTCATAGGAATGGGGAAGTTAGTACGCCACCCCATGAATGGTATTTAGGAATACAATCCGTCATCCACGCAACTATAACAAGTAATTAACGTGTAAAAGATATCTAGGGAGTAGTGAAATCTAAGTAAACACATTTTTCCCACATATTGCTCACAACTTTAGTTTAATATAGTTTATTTTAATTTTTAGTATTTTATTTTGATTGCATCTTTAGTATTGGGTTAGTTGACTAGCAACTAATTCCGCCCCAAATCCTTCAAACCCAAGATTTTAATTTGCTTTCCTAAAAATATAAAAAATACAAAAAGAATCATCTCTCATCTCTAGATCTAGTATTTAGGTTTTCTAATCCTAGCAACACTATTTCTAGCTGAACGATCAATCCCCCGATACTTGTCATTATACTATACTACATCGATCAGGTACACTGCCTGGTGGGGGTTGTAAGCATCTCGAGATCCCTCGAGAGGTAAAGCCTGGTGCAATCCCTACGCATCAAGTTTTTGGCGCCGCAGCCCGGAGAATAGTTATTGTCTAGGTTAGAATCTCTTTTTATTAGGTCTACTTGCTAGATTCCTTTCTAGTAAGATTTTATTTTTTATTTTTAAGTTCTCTTTAGTCTATCTTATTTCTTCGTTTCCTTTGTTCGTAAATTATCTTGATGGATAACAATAACATTGATCGTTTGATTCCTGTTATTCGTGTTTTTCATCGTAGGATTTTCCAAATGCCCGCCCTAATCCCTTTAGTGGAGAATGAGAACCCACCTAACCTCTCGCCCAACCACCACTTTGACAATAATTCTGAGTTAGAGGAGTCTGATCATGATGATGACCGTAGGGCTAGTCCTTTTTACTATTCAAACTCCGATGAGGATCTTGATGATGGTGATGTGAATAATGAGGATAGGATGGAAGAGGAAGTGAACCCTCTTAGGTATGTCGACCCTTGAACAAGGATTGAGAGTGATAGTTCATTCAACATGCAATTTCCTTGTAAGATCGGATTTAGGAGCTTTAACGCCTATCTTAACTCATGTCTCCCAATGAACATAATCTCGCGTAATGAATATAATAAAGTTATTGTAGATGAATTAGAGTGCAAAGGAGAAAACATTATTGCTAGGACAATACCATTGCATGTGTTTGTAGGAAGCTTGGTTAATCTTATTGAGTTGATGGTTATGGAGAGTCTAGGAGAATTTATTGATGATAAGTTAACCCAAGTTGTGTTTGGAAAACCCTTCAAAAGGTTGACCAACCTTGATGAAAAACTTATAGAAGGGTTAATTACATTTTCGGATGGGGAAGAAGATTTTGTCTACCAAATGCCCCGCACACACCCTAGGTTCAAGGATTTTTCCATGGAGAAGTGTAGTAAGTATCCACCCATAGAAATGCTAAGTGAGAATGATAAGAGAAAAGGGCTTAAATATACTCATGAAAAGAATAAAAGATACTATCGTGGATGTTTAGAGTTAGGAGATGATTATAAGAAAGATGAGGCGGCCATTAGATGGCTCACGCTTGGTTATGTGAGCATAAGCGATACACGGTAACCCATGACCTTGAGTCTAGCTACAAGACTCGTAAATAAAGAAAAGCGCTTCTTGGGAGGCAACCCATGCTTTGTGTGATTTTTATTTTGTTTGTTTGTTATTTGCTTCTGTATGCATGCTTAATTTTTATTGTTGGTAGATCATGTCTCTAAACTAAAAAGTGGAAATACTTTACTTTGTTGTTTGGCCTAGTCTTAACTTCACCCAAAGGTATTTTTGCAAAAGATAAGTGTAAGGGGAAACCCCAAATATGTTTTTAAGAAACAAACCGATCATGATTCTCCACAATATTAAGTGAACATGTATATTCGTATTTGTTAGAGTCAAATGCTTGTATCGAGTCATAATGAAGTTTTGCAGGATTTTCCAGGAAGTAGGACCAAGTTTTTCCAGAAATTTTCCGGAAACTTAACATAAGAATTTCTGCAGGTCACTTCCGACGGCGTCATGAGCTTGCTCTTGACGGCGTCACGTGTAAAAATCTGGAAATTTTACCAGTTTTGTTTTTCTAACGGAGCTTTAAAGTTTTTGTTGAATTATTAAGTTTTATAATCTCCAGGAAATCTGCAAACTTCATTCCACAAGCATTATATCTTATTTTGTTTTCTAAGATTTATTAACTTATGTAGATTGCCGCCGATTTTATGCGAGGTTGCCGTGTCTGTTTTATCAGGTTTTTACAGGTTATGTATGACAAGAAGATGATTATTATTCTGGAAGGTAAGCTTTGATTGTTCATTTTCTTGGAGGAAGATCTAACCTGGCCACCTTATTATCCATACCGAGCGAATCAGGGGAGTATTTGATTTCATTCTTTTTACTTTTTCACTTTTACATTCTTTACTTGAACATTGGGGACAATGTTCATCCTAAGTGTAAGGGGAGGATAAAATGATGATACCTTACATGTACACTTTCGCTTGAGTTTGTTTGTTTAATAGTAGATGTGTAATAAAACTATGAGAAATACTTGTTAGTGTAATTTTAGCGCCAAATTTAAAATTTTTTACAACATTTAGGAGTGAAACTTTAGCCATAGCAAGCGTCTCATGGATAGAAGATTGTATGACTAGCACAAAACTGTACTATTCAGAAAAATTTTCCACCCAAATATGTGAGGTTCGCCTTTAGATTTGATAGGAAAAGCATTTACTATTAGTGCTTATAAGTGTACCGGTAGCATTTAGATTCTAGAACTTGCGTTAGTGATGCATCCCGAGACCGCTAGAGAGACTACATTCGTGTGGTAGGATTTACTACATGATAAGAGGCATTAGGATCACCCTTGTGTTAAACCCGTATCATAATTACTTGACCATTTAAGTCATATTACTTGGCTAGTTAAGTCAACTAATTTTTCCCACACCCTTAGCGTTGTACTCATTTTTAGTACACGAAACCCCTAGTACACCCCTCCGAGCCTATCTTTTCGTTTCTAACTTTAAGCATCTTACTTAAAGAAAGAATTTGTTACACCCCACTTAAATGTACACCCAAATCGCCTTAGCCTTCCGTGTATGCACTCATCTTTAGTGCATTATTGTTATTTGTTAAACCCTAAGTTAACTATCTAATTGATTACATGGTTGCTAAGTCGAGTTATATCCTTGTACATATTGTTTTGGGACGATTGGGACTCATGGGTAAAGTACTTATTTTATGGAGTAATGGGTAAGAACATCATTTATTAACCCCATATGTACGATAATCTTAAAAGTACTCCAAGTGTTTTGATTATCACAATTCGAGTCATTAGATTAGTTTATTGTAAAGTATGTAACAATTCAAGTGTAAGGGAAATTTACATTCCTTATGATGTATTATTTTGGATGGTAGGGTAAGAGTGTATGCATGAAAAAAATTAAAAAAAAAAAAAAAAAAAAAAGAGAAAAAAAAAACATACGGACTACCATCCCTTTTCATTCTATGTTCATTTTATGTTTTTGTTATTTTTGATTTATTAGTCTAAGTCGAGTCTAGTCTTGGCTTAGCAACGCCATATTGTACATGTAATTAACCAAGATTGTTAACTCGCCACCAGTAAAGACTGCCTATATCCAACAAAACCGTGTATTTCATATCCCTACACCTAACGTTACAACCCTTTAAAAGACATCTTTGATAGTTTATCATAGGTGCTTACGCCATGTGGTGGAGGTTTGATCCTTTCCCAAGCCTATGGTAATCTATTTTGCTATGACAGGTAGTGAGAGATATCTTCCGTTTCCATTCTGTAATTTACAATTTATTACACCCGAGTGATGTGGGTATCTAAACACTATTTGTGAGGTGCTAGTGTATGACCTCCGTGCTTGTCTTTGGTCTTTAGTGGAACGATTATTTGTTGTAATTACTTTTATATTTGTGTTAAATGACCCCTAACTTGTATTTTGATTAGAATAAAAGTGCATTTGCTTGAGGACAAGCAAATCTCAAGTGTAAGGGTATATGATGAGGCGAAAAATGAACCACTTTTAGGGGGTCATTTAAGCCCGGAATTGAATTTATTTGATCAAATATTACCCTAAATTATTCCTTTTGTGATTTTAGGTACTTTGGGAGTGAAATCTGGAAAAGGAAGCAATTCGGAAGTTTTTGGAGCATAAAAGTGAAGAAAACGCCAAAGACTTAATTTTCCATGCTGGGAACAGTGTATGACGGCGTCAAGAAGGCAATCCTGACGGCGTCAATAGTAAAAACCATGACGACCCAGAAGAAACATGAAGGCGTCACAGGTAGAGCGTCAAGAGTAAATTGTGTGATGGCCTGCAAAAGGGGACTACATGACGGCGTCAGATGTAGATCAAGGCAGTCCGAGGAATTATTGGGCGGCGAGATGACGACGTCAGACATTTGTTCTTGACGCCGTCACCTCCTAAAATCTATATATAGTTTTCTAATTTTCATTCATAAAGGAGGAACTTGTGTGGAGAAACCCTAGGGCCGAACCTTGTACGAATTTTACAGCTTTTCAAGGGTTTTCAACCCTTGAATCCTTACATGTGCTATTGAGATAAGTCTTCTCTTAATTCAATCAATATGTCTATGTGTTGGTTGTCTATATCTTGTGCTTGTCTTGATTTCAACATGCTAGGCTATATTTATCTTGTGTTTGCTTAGATCTAATGAAACCTAGATGTTGATTATGTGTTGATTACTTGTTTATGGTTGTATTGGATGAATGATTTCAATGTTAGGCTTAAGAAAACTGGCAGATCTCCATTTGGTAACATGCTTGAACGTCTTAGGAAACATGAACCGATGTGTACTACGTTTTATTGGTTGTATTTAATGCATGAGTAAATTCTAATGATCCCATGTTAGGAGCTTCTTAGCCGGCTCGACATAGGAGTGAAGTAGGCACTCATAGGATTGGGGAAGTAAGTACGCCACTCCATGAATGGTATTAAGGAATACAATCCGTCATCCATGCAACTATAACAAGTAATTAACGTGTAAAAGATATCTAGGGAGTAGTGAAATCTAAGTAAACACATTTTTCCCACATATTGCTCACAACTTTAGTTTAATATAGTTTATTTTTTTTTTAGTATTTTATTTTGATTGCATCTTTAGTATTGGGTTCGTTGACTAGCAACTAATTCCGCCCCAAATCCTTCAAACCCGAGATTTTAATTTGCTTTCCTTAAAATATAAAAAATACAAAAAGAATCATCCCTCATCTCTAGATCTAGTATTTAGGTTTTCTAATCCTAGCGACACTATTCCTAGCTGAACGACAAATCCCCCGGTACTTGTCATTATACTATACTACATCGATCAGGTACACTGCCTGGTGGGGGTTGTAAGCTTCTCGAGATCCCTCGAGAGGTAAAGCCTGGTGCAATCCCTACGCATCAATATCATTGTCTGGTGCTTACGCGTTGTCGGAGTTGTCTTTGTGTTTTGTACAAGCCTATAGTAGCTATTTAGTCGTGCCTGTGCAAATATTGAGTGAACTTAACCCTATTTGAGTGAATTGTGTGAATCATTTAAAATAATCCTTCGTGAGGTGTTTTTAGTTTTGTGTCAATGCCTTTCTAGCAAAATAATAAATCTGATAATATATCTCCATGATCACAAAACAAACTGAATTTTCTTACTTGATTGCTTGAGGGCAAGCAATAGCTAAGTGTGGAGGTATTTGATAACACTCTAATTATACATATTTCATGAGCATTATATTATATGTTTTATGATCATTTGATGTGAACTTTTGGTACTTAATAGCATAAAATAAATGCAGGTTCACTCTCGGATGATCTGAGCATGATACATCTCAAAACCTACTATTTCGCCACTTGAATTAAATAAATAAGAAGTCTTCCATGATTAGCTTTTCATTCAAGCCAAGTGCGCCGGTTTTCCAGTCATATGCGCCGCACTTTCCTCTCGGTTAAAGGAAGTCAATATATAATGTTAGGAATTATTGAAGACAGAAGATTGTTTCTGCTGATGACTTCCTGCTGACAGGTTCCTGCGGATGCTTATAGTAGTTTCTGCTGATGTCTAGTTCCTGCTGACGATAGACATTCTGTGGATATAGTTAATCCGTAGCATTGGAAGTTCTTAGAAGATTATATTTAGTTTATTTTAGGACAAGATGTGTAATATATTTTCTAGTCTTGGATTACACATTTTCTTGTAAAAGAGGTTAGGGTTCCTTGTAGTATAAAAGAAACACCCGGATGTATGTTTTGAGATATGTTTTTCAATCTTTTGTGAGTAATAAAAGATCCATAGAGGATCAAAGCTTTATTAGTATATTGTGTTCATAATACTTGTATTTAGATTCCGCATAGATACAAGTATATAGAGATTTTCCATATAGTGTTGCTTTTGATTACATTGGCAATCTATCGATCCATTGGCTCAAAGATCTATCAAAGAGTAGATCCTACAAGTGGTATCAGAGCCACATGAGAGTCTCTGTAAACAAAGAACAACTTTTCTTCAACACTCTTTCACCCTAGAACAATGTCAGATGCTGCATCAGATGCAACAGAAGTCACTCAACCAAACAATGCTTTGACACAACAACTTCAGCAGCTTACTTTTACCAGCAGCAATGCAAAGTTCCCATATCTCAAGAAAGATGAGTACGAGATATGGGCAATGAAGATGCATAATTAGATTACTAACAGTGATTTTAATCTATGGAATGTGATCCTGAATGGAAATAGTCTGAAGAAGACTGGAAAAGACCCTGATGGTAAGATTACCATCTTTCCTCTTGCTACTGCTGAGGAAGTTATTGTTGTCCAAAGAGAAAATAAGGCAAGAACCATCTTGCTTCAAGCTATCCCAGATGATCATATGAGTGATTTCCACTATCTTGATGATGCCAAGGATATCTGGTTGGCAATTAAAGTAAGGTTTGGGGCAACGATGAGTCTAAGAGAATGAAAAAGTCCAAGCTCAGGCAGGAGTTTCAGGATTTCAAGATCTCAGAGGAGGAAGGTATACACAAGGGGTATGACAGATTTCAACAGATCTTGAGTCAGTTGAACCAACTGAAACCCAATCCTGATAATGAGGAATGCAATTCCAAGTTTTTAAGAGCTTTACCTCCTTCTTGGTCCCAGATCAGTATTGCACTAAAAACGAAAAGTGGACTGAACTATCTCTCTTTTGATGATCTGTATAACAAGCTCAGAAGTCTTGAGCTTGATATCAAGGGGCACTCGACTTATTCAGCAATTCCTACAAACTTAGCCTTTGTAAGCACTAGTTCAAACAGGATGACACATGTTGCAAGTCCAAGTTCTTCCTCATCTTCCTACACCTCCACTGGTCCAAAGAATCATCCACAATCTAGTAACGTGGTAGAGGATGTGCTTTATTCGTTTGTGGCTGACTATGAACAACAGCAGCAACTAGCTTATGAAGACTTTGAGCAAGTTGACATGTTGGATCTGGAAGAGATGGATTTAAAGTGGTAGATGGCTATGCTTACTGTTAAAGTCAGAAGGTTTGAGAAGAAAGCTGGCAGAAAGCTCAATCTCAGAGGAATGGATCCAGCTAGGTTTGACAGAAGAAAGATCAAGTGTTACGCATGTGGTGAGATAGGCCATTTTTCTAGAGAGTGTACTGCAAAGAAGACTGAAGACAGCACAAGGTATTCAGCCTACAAGTAGAAGGAGTTGGAATCTGGCAATTCAAAGGCTTTGGTAACAACTGTGGATTCTTGTATTGATTGGAAGGAGCATGATACTAAAGATGCTGAAAGTAGTGCTTCTCAACAATACTCTTGCCTGGCAGGTTGTGATGAAGAATTTGCTTTCATGGGCATCTCATCTCATGTACCTAACTGTGTTTTTGCTTGTGATATAAAATATGTTGCTCTTAAAGAATCTTATGATGAAATTGAACCAAAATATAAAGAATGCTATATTCAGGCTCAAGCCTATAAGGAAGCAGTTAGAACACTAGAGCAACAAAAGGTTGAGTTAAAGTTTTCTGAAAAAGAAAAAGCTAAAGTTGATTTAGAACTACAAGAGTTGCAAGTTAAGTTTGATAATGAATTTGTAGGTCGCATGAAGTGGCAACAAGGGGCTAAAAGTCTTGATAGAATAATTAATAGCTGTCAGCCCATTAAATCGAGAAGAGCATTAGGGTATGGAGACTATATAGGGCCTGATGAGGTCTATGACCCTAATGAACCTAGTATGTTTGACCTTGAACCACCTCTGCAATTTCAAACTCCTATAAAGTTTGTTAAAGAGGGAGAGATGCACACTGTTTCACCCACCATTACAAGAACCTTTATGCCCACCTCACACCATTTGGACTTAGTTGAATCACAAATGAAAACTGGCAATAGGTCTACTAACTCCCCTGACTTTAGCAGTGTCTCTAGCAATAATTCTAATGAATTTGTATCTTGTTCTTTTAGTGACAAGACCTCACTACCACTAGCTATGCCAGTTGTGATTCCAGTGTCAAGTCAGACTCACACAAGCCTTCACCCAAGTCTTCTTGCAAGTTTGTTGACTTCTCTAGAGTTGCTGATGACGAAGTCCCTTCAAAGACAGCTTCTCTTAAAGACTTATCTTTTACTTCTCTAAAAAAACAAGTCTTTTCAGTCTTTACAAAAAAATTCAGTTTCTAGTATTGGTTTGAATGATTTGGTGTGTAATAAGACTTCTTTTGCTTTGAATAAATCTTCTAGAAAGAAGAAATGTTTTGTTTGTGGCAGTAAATTTCATCCTATTAAAGATTGTGACTTTCATGAGAAGATAATGGGTGTTTATGCTGACCAAAAGAGACCTAGACCATATGTCGCACAGGAAACACACACCACCAGCAGACCCAACTCAGTTCCTGCTGATAAGTCTGTTTCTGCTGGTGGATCAGTTTCTGCTGGTAGGCCTTTTCCTGCTGGCTGGAACAAACATGTTGCTAGACCAATTTTTAGACATAATAATAATTTCTTTCAGAATGGTTATTGGCCTGGTTTCTATGATCCAAGGTATATGGAAGGGGCATACTGGGATTCTGCTGTTAAGCCCTCAGCAGGTTGTTCTTAGAGACATAATAGACCATTTGTACACAGGGGGTCCAAGAACAATGGTGGATCTCATTCATCTACATGGCTTCACTCTAATTATCCACAAGGCAGGCTCAAGTCATTTATGAGTTGAGTCTCTCTTTGGTAACTCATGTTGTTGTATATTTTGTTGTTGTAGGATCATCCTCTTAAGAGTAAAGAAGTAGGTATTGTTGATAGTGGGTGTTCTAGAAGCATGTCTGGGAACCAAGACAAGTTACATGACTGTGTACCCATTAATGGAGGCACAGTAACATTAGGAGGAAGAGTTGGAAGAATCACAGGGAAAGGAACCATTAGGACTCCCAAGGTGGACTTTGAGAATGTGTACTATGTGAAGGAGCTACAAAGCTTCAATTTGTTCTCAGTTTCTCAAATCTGTGACAAGAAGAATAATGCTTTGTTCACTGAGAAGGACTGCCTTGTGCTTTCAAAAGACTTCAAGTTACCTGATGAAAGTCTTGTTTTGCTAAGAGTCCCAAGAACCTACAATCTCTACACATTCAACTTGAATACTGTCCAACCAGAAGTTGATATAGCATGTTTGGTGGTAAAAGCATCCTTAGATGAGTCTACTAAATGGCACAAAAGGATGGCACATGTGAAATATAAAAACATCAACAAGCTAGCTAAACTTGGATTGGTCCATGGACTTCCTTCTAAAGTCTTCACCAATGAGCACAACTGTGTTGCATGCAATAAAAGGAAGCAACACAAGGCTTCATACAAAGCCATTACTGTAGTGAGCACTATTTCAGAACCTCTTCAGTTGCTACATATGGATCTCTTTGGTCCAACTTCCATCAGAAGTATTGACCATAAGTACTTCTGCTTGGTGATCACTGATGACTACAGCAGGTTTTGTTGGGTATTCTTTTTGACCACTAAAGATCAAACCTTTCAAACTCTTAAAGAATTTATAGCCCTGGTTGAAAACCAATTGAACAAAAAGGTTAAAAGTATCAGGTGTGATAATGGGACAGAGTTCAAAAATGCTAACTTGATTGAACTCTGTGGGTCTAAGGGAATCAAAAGGGATTATAGTAATGCCAGAACTCCACAACAAAATGGAGTTGCTGAAAGAAAGAATAGAACCCTAATAGAGGCAGCAAGATCTATGCTACCTGACTCTAAACTTCCCACTATGTTTTGGACTGAAGCAGTAAGCACTGCTTGTTATGTGTTGAATAGGGTTTCAATAACTAGACCATACAATAAGACACCATATGAACTTTTGACTGGGAAGATTCCCACCATTATCTACTTCCAGCCTTTTGGATGTTATGTGACCATTTTGAATACAAGTGATCATCTAGGAAAGTTTGAAGGGAAGGCTGATGAGGGGTATATAGTTGGATATTCAGCTCATAGTAAGGCTTACAGGGTATACAATTTGTTTACTAAGAAGATTGAAGAGACTCTTAACCTGAGGTTTCTAGAAGACAAACCTAATGTTCAAGGTAAAGGTCATGATTGGTATTTTGACCTTGACTACTTAACAGATCATTTGGGTTATACTAGATACAAAACAAACCAATCTGCAGGTACACAAGAGTCACCTACTAACAATGCAGGTACCCTGGATGATGACTCAGAGTGTGATGAACCTACCATTGTTGTTTCTTCTTTTCCTACTAAAATTGCAGGTTCTCATGACAAAGTTGTTTCTGGTGTGGATGAATCAACTTATGCAGAAGATCTTGCTAGGCTTAAAAAGCAAGAACATGCAGCTAATGATGAAGCTGAGAGGCTTGGTTTAGAGTTTGCAAGGGACACTGAGGAACTCTTGAGACAAGCTGCTCTTGACAACAGCAGGAACATGGATTCTGCTGATCGTGGTTCTGTTTCTGCTGATGAGTCTCCTGCTGATGCTGCTGATGCCAATTCCCATGATGGAATTTCTACTATAGTACTTGTTTCTGCTGTTCCATCCACAAGCTTTGATGAACCTTTTACAAGGTTTCCAAGCCCCACAGACCTTGGCAATCATCAACAAAGTGCTGGAATTTTCCAATCTTCTTCATATGATGATGATTTTGCTCCAACTCTGACCAATCTTCAGTCTACTGTTGAAGTTAACCCTAATCCTACTAAGAGGATAAACACTATTCATCCTCAATCCAATATTCTTGGTGATCCCAATGCCATGGTTCAAACAAGGAGTACAGTGAAAAAGACAAAGTTTGGAGAATGTGCTTTTATCACTTACATCAATAATCAGAAAAGGGACAATCATACATATCAGCAACATTGTTTGTTTGCTTGTTTCCTATCTCAAGTTGAACCAACCAGCATTGCACAAGCACTCATTGATCCTAGTTGGGTAGAAGCAATACAGGAAGAAATGCAACAGTTCAAGAATTAAGATTTATGGGTACTTGTTGATCTGCCTGCAGGAAAGATTGCTATTGGGACCAAGTGGATTCTAAAAAACAAAAGGGATGCTAGGGGAATTGTGGTCAGAAACAAGGCAAGGTTGGTTGCTCAGGGTTTTAGACAAGAAGAAGGCATAGATTATGATGAGGTATTTGCTCCTGTAGCAAGGGTTGAGGCCATTAGATTATTTCTGGCTTTTGCTTCTTACATGGGATTTGTGGTTTATTAGATGGATGTAAAGAGTGCCTTTCTCTATAGCAAGATTGAAGAGGAAGTATATGTTACTCAACCTAAAGGATTTGAAGACCCACAGAACCCAAAGAAGGTATACAAGGTTGTGAAAGCACTTTATGGGCTTCATCAAGCTCCTAGAGCCTGGTATGCAAGATTTTCAACCTTCCTCTTGGAGCATGCTTATAGAAGAGGAGCAATTGATAAAACTCTCTTCATCAAAAAGAATTCTAGAGACATAATTCTTGTCCAAGTTTATGTGGATGATATCATTTTTGGTTCCACAAAGGAAGCTTGGTGCAGAGAGTTTGAGACCCTAATGAAGAGTGAGTTTTAAATGAGTGCTATGGGGGAGCTTACCTTTTTCTTGGGGTTACAAGTAAAGCAACAGCCTGAAGGGATCTTCATCCATCAGGAGATGTATGTGAGAAATATTCTCAAGAAATTTGACTTTGAGAATTTGAGGACTGCAACTACCCCTTATGAACCTCCAAAGCCTAAGAATCAGAATGAACCAGATGAAGCAGTGAATGTTCACCTCTACAGATCTATGATTGGTTCACTGATGTACTTAACAGCTTCTAGGCCTGACATCACATTTGCAGTTAGTGCTTGTTCTAGACATTAAGTCACTCCATTGACTTCCTATTTGAATGCAATGAAGAAAATTTTCAAGTATCTTAAAGGCCAACCTAAGTTAGGTCTTTGGTACCCAAGAGTATCTCCATTTGTGTTGGAAGCATATAGTGACAATGATTATGCTAGAGCTAACCTGGATAGGAAATCCACAACAGGAGGTTGTCAATTCCAAGGTAGAAGGCTAATTCTTTGCAATGCAAGAAACAAACCATTGTGGCTACCTCATCTACTGAAGCAGAATATGTTGCTGCTGCTAACTGTTGTGGACAGGTACTTTGGATACAAAATCAAATGCTTGATTATGGGTTCAGCTTTATGAACACTAAAATCTATATTGATAACCAAAATACAATTTCAATTGTTAAAAATCCAGTATTTCATCAAAGGACAAAGCATATTGAAATTATGCACCATTTTATTAGTGATGCAAATGAGAAACACTTAATTCAGGTGCTTAAAATTCATACTGATGACAATGTGGCTGATTTATTAAAAAAGGCTTTTGATGGACCTAGGTTTAATTACTTAGTTGTCCACATTGGGATGGTTAACCCCTGAATGCTTTGTTTGAGGGGAGGCATAAGCCTAAGGGGATCTCATTCATCTACATTGGTTCCCCTTCAATAGAACGTACCCAGTAGTGATGGCTATTGGTAAAGAGACATCAAATCCATTATTTTCAATGATTCATCTCTCACAGGAGTTAACACACCTGGAAGTGATGATAATAGTCTGAGACTTATGCTTTGATGTACAATTTGTCATTTGTTGCTGCAAAGAATTAATGCTTAAAGTGTTTGCTGCTTATAATGATGCTGCTGATTATATTCTTTGCTGCTGATATTCAAAATTCAATCCTCTACTTCTGCAAGTTAAAGATCTATCAAGAAACATGAAGTTAACCGTGTCAAATTCAAGTTTAGGGGAGGATTGTTAGGAATTATTGAAGACAGAAGATTGTTTCTGCTAATGACTTCCTGCTGACAGGTTCCTGCGGATGCTTATAGTAGTTTCTGCTGATGTCTGGTTCCTGCTGACGATAGACGTTCAGCGGATATAGTTAATCCGTAGCATTGGAAGTTCTTAGAAGATTATATTTAGTTTATTTTAGGACAAGATGTGTAATATATTTTCTAGTCTTGGATTACACGTTTTCTTGTAAAAGAGGTTAGGGTTCCTTGTAGTATAAAAGGAACACCCGGATGTATGTTTTGAGATATGTTTTTCAATCTTTAGTGATTAATAAAAGATCCATAGAGGATCAAAGCTTTATTAGTATATTGTGTTCATAATACTTGTGTTTAGATTCCGCATAGATACAAGTATACAAAGATTTTCCATATAGTATTGCTTTTGATTACATTGGAAATCTATCGATCCATTGGCTCAAAGATCTATCAAGGAGTAGATCCTACATATAATAATTAATAAAAGTGCGCCGGTCTTACAAATAAAGTGCGCCGTACTTCCTCTGCATTTATGAAACTTTGGCGCCAAGAAAATAAGAAAGTGCGCCGCACTTACAAAGCAAGTGTGCCGTACTTCGCCTATCAGAATGCCTATAAATAGAGCTCATTTGCAATCATTTGAACGGTCCACTCTATAACCAATTTCCACTAAGTTAAGGTCTAAAGCAATACGTGATCCAGAGCCATTTGCAAGGGTGAACGAATTAGAACAAGGGGTGTTATATACTTGTTGGTGTCGAATTCTTGGTTACTTGTGACACTTGTGTAATCATTTGATCAATCCAATCTGTATGTCTCTTGTTTACTATTTACTCACTTCTGTTGTTATGGACTCATTAGCCATGAGAGGCTAAACCTCATGTGATTTCTTGGATATGTGAATATAATAAAGCTGTAATACTCCGTAAAATCCCAGGTCATTTATTAATGCTAATTATCGAAACTATTCTAATCAAAGCTAATTTTGCGGGCTAATTTAAATTTTTATATGAGACACCGTTTGCTTGACACCTGAAACACCTTGGTCACCGTATGTTTATCACCTGGTACCACCTGTAGTCACTCTTGGATGTCACCCAATGAGGTTAACACCGGTAACTCCCACTTGCGACCCGACACCTTGTAATGACACTGAAATATATATATTTTTATATATGTTAACTATTACGAAAATTACTATTATACTATGTATATATATAAGTATATATACGTATGAGCAACACCGTTAATATTTTCGACGTTCACGCGAACCGACACCGATACCTAAAATAAAGTTACGAGAGCACTAGTCATCGACACCTCGTTATTGTTTTGGGCCGAGCATCACCCTAAGCCCAACACGTTTTCTTTCTTCGTTTTGTTTGGGCCAAACACCATCACAAGCCCAACGGCTCATTTATTGTTTTGGATCAACAATCCACAAGCCCAAGATCATTTAAAGTTTTCTTTCTTGCTTTTCTGTTTGGGCCGAACTTACAAGCCCAATGGCTATTTATTTGTGTTGCTGAAGAACTCAACGAGCTCAGCTCGAATACAAGTATATATGTTTCGCACTTTTTTTCTTTCACTTACTACTCGACACCACAGAAGCCACGTGACCCAATTTGGTTATACCATCGAATGTGTACAAGTATTTGATCCATGCCTTATTCGACACCATGATGAAACACCACAAAACCACTTCAAAACTCTTTTTCTTTTCCTTGGATTCCCTCACAACTCGACATACAAACCACCCCACTTTTTCTTCTCCTTGCGTATGAAACTAACCAAAGACTAACCACAAGCCGCCCTATGATGTACCTACCTCACAAGTAAAACCAACAAACCATGACATTGCACCCTAAGTTCTTATTAACCAAAGGGTCATATGTTTCATTAACCACAACCACAAACATCTCAAACTTAAACAAATCATCCTAGTACATTCACATGTCCCTAATCTTTCTTTGCTCTAGTACTAAACAATTTCAAAGTAACATCATAGCCCTAAAAGACTACTAAACGACTTGACATAACATAAAAAGAGTTGGACATGTTTGTCTTTGCTCGATTGACACCCCCAAAGGACTCCATCACATGCGTATCATACTAACTACCTCCTTTCCTCTATAAATAGCCACATTAAATGAACATTTTCCTTACATTCAAATCTCACCAAATATTACAAGTAAACTTCTCTTGTTCCATCATTTTCAAGTACGAGGAATCACTAAGATAGGGTCAAGGATTTAGCTAGTTGGGTTAAGTAACTATTGTGAACGTGGGTAAGGATTAGCAAGGTTTGGTTCGTTGTTTGTGTGCCATCAAATTTACCACTCCTACGACTCAAACTCTTCACCACCTTGCTAGGTGTTGTAAGTCACTATTATCCCTTTTCAATTCATATCTTACTTATCCTTGTAGCACGTTGCATGCATTCACATTTTTATAAACACCAAGTCACGTATGACACTAACACTAGCACACTTAACACCTCGACACACCCTTAGGAAAGGGCTCGTATACTCGTTTTCTTACATACTATATATATACATACACACACACACACACACACACACACACACACACATATATATATATATATATATATATATATATATATATATATATATATATATATATATATATATCGTTAACCAAACTGAGTCGAACTAACTTAACATGCATAAAATACGCGACCCTATACTACGTAATATAATTTAGATCCTAAACACCCTCGAAACACCCCTTTATACAAACAAAATACCACTTGGGCCTAAGATTGGGCTAACAAGCCCATATATTTTCTTAAAGGAATTTTCGGTTTAAAACTTATGAAATTTTCGAGTATATTTTGGAACTTTGACAACTAATTTTAAAAATGACGATTAAGATAAAAGGGTTACATTCATTGTACAAAAGATTTATTTTTCGAAAACTTAACAAATGACTATTTTTGCAAAAACTTTCGTTAAGGGACCAAAATTTACAAATCTGTCAAACTTTCGGGCTAAAGCTAACACAGTCGATTTTAATAAAACTTGAGGGTAGAAACTGTCATTACTCCAAAGTGAAGGTCTAACGTGTAAAGAGGTTAAAAAGGACTAAAAATGTAATTGTTTTGACCAAGGGGTAAAAAGTGTAATTTTTCTTAAAAGTTAAGGGTAACTTTAATAAATGAGGTTTTATTATTTAATTATTTTATTTATACTTATATATATATATATATATATATATATATATATATATATATATATATATATATATATATATATATATATTATAACTTACACAATAAATATATATTATTATTAAAAATATTTAAAACAAATATTTTTATTAACGTTATTATTATAAAGGATAAACTAACACCTATTGATTTTTCCCGTTCGTATCAACATTATGAATAACTATAAAGTTATTTTGGAATATTTTAAAGATACCCGAGTTGATATCACCGTACTTGAGACATATCATATGTCATTCACATATCGAATCTGAAACACCGATGGTAATATATATATTACATCATATAGGTCGCAAGTCGGAGGATTTTCATTGCTAGTCGTAGCAATACACCGTCACCTTTGAGCACCGTTGTGATTCTCACACACCCGTCAGGTGAGTTCATGGTCCCACATTTTAATTATTTCTAAACCCCGTGGGGAGATACATGCTATAAACTGAACACAAGTATTTCCTGTATGCTATTACTATCTGATATTGCCTAAGTTGACACCCGTACTACAAGTCCCCCAAGTCATGAACCTTAATCACTTGCGAGTGAGCACGAATATAGCTAATAGATCTATTGGAATGGCAGCCCATCTCTATCAAAGTGATCATTTGGCAGGAGGTGTGCTACCATGGAAACCGAATACATTTCCATCACCGAGGGCCCCTTTGTTATCTACACCCCTGTGGTGTAGGTAATATTTATCTTTATGATATTTCGATACGATGTTAAGGCTTGAGTTTCATGAGGCTTAGGAACAATATGACACCAGTTTAGTCAAGACCGATCTATCTTGGCTTGTTTATTTCAAAATACTTGACTTGTGTTCATACTATTACTAATTTAAACTACTATGGATTTACTCAACCGTTGTGTTGACTTTTTAGCATGTTTATCTCAGGGAACTAGCAAGCATGGTGGCATGGAGCTAGCAAAAGGGCACACAGAACCTCCCTTTTTATCTCAATAACTATATCATTCTTTTCAAACTTACCACTTCTTTTGTGAAACAATGAAACATTTGGAAAATGTTTGTAACTCTGACTACTTTGAGTTTTCATGGAATGATATTAACTATCTTTTGAATTGTTTTCTATGAGTATGACTGTGTACTAAACAGTAATGACCCCGATTAGACTTCCGCTGCTTACCAAATTTTCGGGGTGTTACAAAAGCGACTTATGATTATGTTTTGATCTCTACCAATTTCAAGTTTATATTGTGAACTATTTCATCTCTAGTCTTATTATGTTTATTAGTTGAAACTGGTTGAATATAATATGTTGGGATAGGTCGAAAGAACCAACTTGTTAAACGCAATTCTAGGAACTTGTCTGTGTTTCTAGTCTTTGAAAGGAGAAATCCACTTAGAAGAATCAATAATAATCTAGACTTGATATGAAATACTATTTCGAGAGAAATCACTTAATGGGTAGATATGAATCTTGAATGGAACATACGAGTTATGAAATTGCTCTTTTGACAAAAATAGCTTTCTTATAAGTTGTGCTCCTTTATCAAACTGAGATCAAACATAAGTAACTAGTATTATAAATTTAATACTACCAACGGGGGTTATACTTTACCCGTGTATTTGGTTTATTCAAATCGGTGAAACTAGTATTATAAATTTAAAGCTTGCCTTACACATCATCTAGCAACTAATTCTACCCACTCTTCCAATACCCGAGATATTTACTTGCTTTCCATAAAACATAAAGATACAAAAAGAATCATCCCCCACCTCTAGACCTAGTTAGATTAGTTTCAATCGTAACGAACACTATTCCCTGAGAGAATGATCAATCCCCCGGTACTTGCCACTCACTATACTACATCGGTCAGGTACACTGCCTGGTGGGGACTGTAAGCTTCTCAATATCCTTTGAGAAGTAAAACCTTTTGCAAGGTTGCAAAACCACACATCAGGGTGGATTATTCTTATGATCCAGATCCGTTTTTAAATGACTACTAATAACTTTTAACCGTTCTTAAATGATGGCTAATAACCTACAACCACCATCCTCTACAATTCCTTCCTTCAAAATTCCCTTCCAAAATGTTCAAGAGCAGATCCTGAGCTAGAACATTCATTTTAGATTTTTTTTTTTTTTTTTTTTTTTTTTTTTTTTTTTTTTTTTTTGTGTTAGAAAATGCTCATATAGCTGATCCACCACCCTTCAATTCATACCACCTCAGCACCACCAGTTCTCAAACTACTGGTGGAAACTTGAAAGGGACTTAGTCCCATACAAGAGAGTGGCAAAATCTAAAGATGTTATATGGTTATCTCAGTAACAACCATATATGAGTGCGAGAAATGGTGGATCATTAGGGGATATTAAAAAAGGAACAAAATGGGAAGATGATGCGTTGTAAGGAAAGGAATAGAATATACAGCATGTATCATCATGATATCTGCTCCTTAAGAAACTTTCCTATACAGCGTTAAGCGGCATATGATGGAAATCTCATATTTCTAAATCCTTGTTGCTATCCATCCGGAAGCACAAAGGACATGGTTGCAGGCTGGATAAAACAGTTCCATGTCCAAACAACCATTTCAACCATTGAGGCAAGATCAGCTGGTTGAATAGGGTTGTAGGGTTAGGGACTGGAAAGACTAAAATAGGTGGTACTCACATACTACCTGAAAGGTCTTCAAGACTATGGCCAGAGTAGTTGCTGGTTCACAGAGCACTGAAGTACGAAGGCGTTGGACTACATACAAAAGGTTGCAGAACTGAAGATAAAGAGTCAAGCTCTAGAGTTTTTTTGTACTTCCTCAACATCAATAGAATTAGATATGTCAAATATTGAAATTCTTAGATGTAATAAGTTTAGAACACTTGTAAATTCTAGTCATGGAGAGGTTTATGTAAACTAATCTCTTCTTTTATGTAAACTATGAATAATATGTCTAAACTTCTCACTAAGTTTCAGTGAAGTCCAGAGAGTATGACTCATTGATAGCTTATTCATAGCATCAGTTAGTTACTCTCAAAAGGACCCTTCAGGGAGAAATTTCTCCATGAAGAGGTCTTAGTGTCTATTATTCTAACTACTAGACACTGCACAAAGGAACTACGTTCCTTCTACTTGAACCATAACCATAAATGCATGGACTCCAAAAAATTTTCATTGACGTTGCAATTTTGAGGAGGAGAAAGCATTTATGAGAGTCTGTGACAGCCATAACTAAAGAAGTGAACCTGATGCATAAATCATTGGGGACTGAGTTTACACGCAATAACTGATGTAAAGGCTGATTAGAACAAACATCAGGGAACATGAACCTGAGCACCAAGAAGAGAAATGGTTCAAGACAACAAGAAGCCAGTTTTAATGTAATATTTTTTAGTTTCTTTGTTGTAAAACAGTTTGTAAGAAGAAATCCTTTTGCTCACTTACAAACTGATAGTAGCTTAGGATATCTATATTGGCAGAATTCTGCTAGAAACTATATGTAAAAATCCTTAGTGACCCTGAGATTAAACCCTCAGGAGACCCTAAGCTACAACATTTAAGAGACCTTATAACAGGAGAAGCCCTGAGATTAAACCCTCGGGAGACCTTAAGAAACAACACTCAGGAGACCCTATGCAGAAATGCTAGGAGACCTTGAGCACAAAAGGGCTCAAGAGGTCATCATCAAAAGTAAAGGAGAAACGCCACTACTTGAGAAAGCTAAGACAGGTGAAAAACAAACCAAAATCAAGATGGTGACTCAAGATGAAGTCAATAGCCTAGAACTATCATCTTGTACAAAAGGTATCGAAGATAAAAGCCTATATCGACAATGTTACTTTAGGAAATACTTGTAAATCAGAATATAAGAAAAAGCCGTTATGCTCACTTATTTCTGCTAGAATCCAACAAGTAGAATCACACTAAATCAGTACATTAGTCGTTCATTACACCTTTGGTAAAATTAGAGTATATGAAAAAGCCATTATGCTCACTTATACCTGATTAAACCCAGGCCATCTTTATGCTCAAATAGGGGGAGATTGTTGGTCCAATATTTGACCCAAACGTCTTCAACAAGGATTTGAACATAAAATAGGTCAGACACTCACTGACAGAATATCGGTAATCATCTAACACACTGATGATCAGTGAGAATGTCATCCCCTTCATATAGGGGAGAACCTCAATGGCATACTTCAAAAGAGTTGGGAAGACCAACTGAAGGTGCGCCTAATAACTGATGCAGTCTCAGTGAGTCAGGTACTTGAGCAAAAGATCAGGGATACTGAGATCTGAAAAATGTCTCTATATCCCTGATGGCCTTTCTCTCTTTATTAATGATCAGCTCACTAACTATAATATAACTTCATGAAGGTATGGTGATCAACGTAACTTCATCATCAGGCTCAAGATTCAGAGACATCAGGAATCTAAGTTGAACTGATATAAGAGATAAACACACTGAAACAGCAGAATTTCAAGTCTTACATATCGTCAAAGATTTTACTTGTTCAAAGCTAGTCAGCCAGTATGAACAAGGAACTCCAGCACAGTCAATAGGGAGTCAAGGGCAGGTATACCTTGATGATCTATCAGCTCTCTAATCAAGACCAAGGTAGTTAGGTGAGTCGATAGAGTTTAAGCGGGAAAACACTTGGGAAGATAAACTTTGCTCCATTCCAGGACACAAAAGAAGCTCATGGGAAATCGTAACTGTCAACTCCGGTAAACCAAAAGGACATCAAGCCTAGATGTATAGGCATGTGCCTACCTACGAACAGTCGGCATGTTCACTATTCCCACGTTAAGCAACAGTAACCGCTCCGCTATATAAACCTATTTCAACAAAGCAGAATGTGCGCATTCAACGAGAGTAAGAAGTGAGAATTCAGTTAGCATAGCTGGAGTGTTAGAATTCTCAACACACTTAGAACCCAAGCCTATCTTGCTTCTTCGTGTTCGTTAATTTGTCTCTCTAGGTGGATAGACGCTGCAACTATCCCCTTGAAAAGCCAACCAAGTTATTAAAGTATCTAAGTGGGTTCTTGAGTAACCATTGTAATTCCGCCTTATCATGAATCATAAACTCTTTATAAGTTCCATGTCCAAACGCCACGTGTTTATGTATATCTTGTCGATTCATGAGTTGCTCAGGTCAAACCGTACCAACAAATTCGTCTAACAACTAGTCGTTAAGCCTACCAACTAATCTATGAGATGTGCCCGTGTTTCCCCCTAACTCCCATTATGTTAATACAAATAATCACCCAAAAACGTTATTCATTGTTAGCGATCTTCTACATTTTGATAAAGACATAAATAAAACATATCAAATGCAAGTTTTAGACTATTAGTTTTACGTCAAATATCACTCAAGATATGAATATGATTAATTACAACTTGCATAATGATCATAGAAAATGTTTTTACATATGCATACTCCCTCCGTCTCAAAGTTATTGTACATATTTCTTTTTTGGGATGTCTCAAAATAATTATCCATTTTTCTTTTTAAGTAAAAACTAGATAATAAAGTAAGGGATATTCTATTTAAGTGGTTGAAAACTAAAGAGACCTCACTTTTATTAAACTATGTGATTTCTTTCTAATGACAATAAATTTAAAACGGAGAGAGTAATAGTTTACATTTTCTATACTTACATTTTTAAGTTTACTTTCCTTTTAGTTTACAACATTACTTTTAATTACTAGAAAATATTTCATTTGCAAAATAGTCATATCTTTTACTTTGGGAAAATAAAAATAAAAGCATATGTACTTTTTGTACGTTTATTATGAATTTTAAATATTTTTTTATGTTTGAACATCTATGTATCAATCATCTTAGGGGTGGCAATCTTCTCGGCATGGAGGATCGGCAAAGGATGCCGCTCGGTATGGTGGAAAACCACCCATTCGGCATGGAGGTTTCGGCAAAGAAATCGGTATGGATTACCGATTCGGTATCGACACTTCCTGTTAGGAATACAAATATTCCTATAAAAGACTCGGTCACCTAAATGATGTTCTATTAGCATTAAGATAGCTCATAGACTTAGTTATTATATTAGTAGTAGTTTAGTTTAATATAACTGTAAATAGTATTCGTGAAGTGGGTCGGGTCTTTACCCACTGTCAGCTCACTCCACAGCCCGTTTCATGGGGCATTATACTGTAAGTGTATATATACCCTCTTCCCACCAAGGGAGAGGGTTGGTTGTTCAATATTACACACACACAACTAGTGTGTTTCTCTCACTAGAACTTCCCCTCTCTAATCTACTTTCTCTCTCTAACTCAACAATGGCCAACATAATCTTCTATCATAATCCAAGACCTCCCGAATCACCACAAAATCAACATATTTCGATCCTACAATTGGCATCAGAGCCTAGGTTTTTGTTATTGGTTGATTTGTTGTGGTGTCATCTTGTCATAATCTTATTTTCTTCGTTGTTCAAATCTTTTGTGTAAGCTGATTTGTTGTGGTTTTTGTTACTGGTTGATTTGTTGTGGTGTCATCTTGTCATAACCTTAAATCGGAAAAAAAACTAAATTTTCTTCATCTTGTGTGGTTTACAGCCTGCTCTATACATTATATTGTATATCCTTTGGTCTAAAATGTTACAATCTTTCATTCACGGTTCCAAGAAATCTGTCACTTGTGTCCTATCATGTTTACAGTTTTTTTTGTAACCTATCATATTTTTGTGACTTTTTGTATAATCCCGTGAAAAGTGGTCAAAAAGCTGCCAATAAATGGTGATCGGAATCTGGTCGGGCTTTTGTGTTCTGCATGGCGATTTGTGTGGGTTTCTTGGCTGCGAGTTGTATTTTTGTTGAATGTGATTTAGTACTAAGGTTTGGATGTTTGCCAAATAAGGGGAGTAAAAACAAAGCAAGAGAAAGTGACAGTTTTGGCTTGGTGTTGTTAGCGAGTAGTCAGTTTTTCTTGTTAGCGATTTGTTACTCACATTCATTGTAGCGAGTTGCTACTTAAAGACAATTATCACACAAATGAAACAAAATGCTGCCCAAATTTTGTCGAGTTGTCCACAGATGAAGTAAGTAGATGAAGACAAGAATGGACCAGTGACCACAAACCAATAATACCAAACTCATGTGACCTCAGTCTATAACCATCATCGGTCAAAAATATGAAAACAAAAAGAAATGTAACACAACATGACTGATATGCTGTTTTAGCGTAGCCCTTGCTGCTATATCACATCCAAAACCAAATTCAAATCCCTCACATCACACCCCAAGTCTAAGTCTACCATCTATCAAAACTAGCAACGAAAAGATTTTAAGAAAGATCTCTGTTTGATCTCGTGTTTCACATGTTAATTCAAGACCGTTACCGATCTAAACCACACGAAAGTAGACCCATCATAGATTTTGTCTACATTCGATCTGAAATGTAATATTTAAGAATCTCAGTTTTTTTTCTTTCTTTTCGTGTGGTACAAAAAACGCCCAATGACCTTAAAGATCATAACACGAAAGAAGATAAATCATCACAGATTTGATTTGGTGTGAATACTAAACAGACTGGTAATTAATTTTGATCTCAGACTCGTGTTTCAAAGAAATTGTAAAAAATCTTTATAAGATCTAAACACGATTTCATCATTGATATTGTTGAAGAATAACTTTGTCTAAATATTCGAAACCTAAAAGGAAAGATAAAGAACAATCGTGTTCCTCTCCTTCTTTTGTTTCGTTTGCTGAAAAAGAAACACAAGATTAATACCTTCCTGGGATCGAAACCCACTTCTTCTAAATATTGTCTTTGTGGTTCCGTTCGATCAAAAGGAGACAAGATTTGGTTGAGATTCGTGTTCCACTGAACAGATAAGAGATACATGTGTGTGGTTGTTGTGGATTTGATTTACAGGGGACACGTTAATTTGGTTTATGATGTGATCAGGGAATCAAGTTATGTGAAGGAGATAAGTTAGGTGAGAGGATAGGGGGCGTTGTTATTAGTGGTTTGTGATTAGGTTTACAAATGACGATTTATTAAGGTTTCACAGGTTTAAGAAGTGGATAGCGGACCGGGTATTCATCTTTCTTTGGACTGGTTTTGTTGTTGATTGGGTATGATTTTCATTAGTGGACCAGGCTTCTTGGGTTATTTAAAAAGAGTTGGATTTGGATAATTTTGTTTAACTCGACGGTGCATTTCATTTGATAGATATAATGATCGGGCTATGCAAACTCAAAACGTTTATTGTATTGGATGATTTTTTACGGGTTAGATCCAAAATAACTTAACACATAGGCTAAAAAGATAATTTTAACGCATTGTGTTAAATTCTTGGTATTGTTATTTGGCGTTATAAAGTGGTATTTTGGATGTGACAAATTTTTTATGGCGTTATAAAGAATTAGGGTATATCACCAACTTTCATAGGGATACTTATTTCATGGCTAAATTTTGTGCGTTAATGATAATGTGACTACGAAGTTGATCGGGTATCCCTTAGTTGAGATTGAAGTGGGTTTCACGAAGGCGCATACTTATCTTATCTTGAAGTCGGGGACGGTTGGATGCATGATTTCAATGATACCTTGCTCGTGCTTAAGATTTGAGTTGAAGACTTGGTTTATCTAGTTACCAGCAGTCGGGGTGGATGGTTGAAGACCTGGTTAACTATCACTTAAAGGAGTTACATTATAGTACTCAGTGTCACACGCAGAAGACGATGTGGATAATCGCAAGATGTGATGAAAGTCTCATACTTTGTCGGGATCGTATTGAGTACTTAGAGATTTGCATGGTGTACAAATTCTCTACGCCGTTCATCCAACAACAGTGCAAGCTTAAGTTACAAATTTGAGGAATTCTACTTCATTTTCAACTCTGGTATATCGGGTTTACCTCGCCAAGTGGTCACTGAAATAGCCGACAGAATCCGAGGTTGGGTTGTTAGCCAAAGTGTTCAAAGGTTGAATTGTGATCAGCAATCCTCATGGGATATTTGATGCTACAGAATGTCTTCACAAGAACTTCTCGTGTATATGGTCGTACACGTCAAATGATGCTTCCGAAAGCTCGAAACCATCATTGGGGGAGAAACATGATCTTTCATGATATAAGGTCAACCTCCAGCGGTTTGCTCAACTCAGCGGTCACCTATATTTCCAGCGGTTAGCTCTTGTATTGTGGTGACTAAGCAGTGAGTTTTTTTTGTGATTTGTTAACTACTTGTGCTTGGTGAATTGTTGCAACTTAAGTCGTTTCGATTAATCTGATTGTGATTGGACGTTGCGAGTTAACTCTTACGACTTGACTTATCATGATCGGATATATTGTTACTTGACTTGTCGCGACTTGACATTCAGTACAAAGTGTGACTTATCAAAAAATTCAATGATGTGGTGGTGTCCAGCGATTAACTCAGTTGTGAGATTCTAGTGATCTGTTAACTACTTGCGCTTGGTGAATTGTTGTGACTTAAGTCATTTCGATTAGTCTGATTGTAATTTGACGTTGTGAGTTAATCTTCACGACTTGACTTATTACGATCGGATCTATTGTAACTTGACTTGTCGTGACTTGACACTTAGTGCTAATTGTGACTTATCTAAGTTCTCATTCTAAGTTTATTCCGCATATTACGTCTTTCGGTTTCTTCTGTTGACTTTAGTAAAATCCCGGGAAAGAATCGATTTCTCGGTTTAAGTCACTAGAATTGTAAAATCCCATTTGAGACTACATCATGACAACTACGGCTTCAACTGATGACATTCAACATGCTGGGTCCGATCCCCGACCTCCTATGCTCGATAAGATTGATTACGAATCGTGGTTACAATGATCTTGACTTTACTGTCAAGGGAAGGAGAATGGGGAAAATTGTCTGAAATCAATTGATGAAGGACCGTTTCTGATGGGCACTTTTAGAGACACAATTTCTACCAATAAAGATGGAACTATCCAGAACAAAGTAAAATGCATTTCCGGATCTTAAGTGATTCTGGTGCTACGGCTGCAACGTCAAATGAAGGATAATGGGTTTACTTCATGTATTGGATGAGTTTGACATTCTTCATGGCATATTGGTTACAACAAATTTTTATGGGGTTATGTGTGTTTGACAAGATCGGGATAAAACCATTATCAAAGTTCATTCATAACATAAAAGAGGCTAGATTTGGACAGTCAAACCACAAGATGTGACTACGGCGTCAATTCATTATTATTTCTTTAAGGTTGAAGTGAAATTTCACGGGTGCGTGTACTTAGTATCTGAAGATATCGGGGTGGTTGGATGAAGATTCTTCGAGATCCTTGTTCGAGCTTTTAAGCTTTACAATGATGAAGACTTGGATATCTAGTTATTTTTGGGATTCTTCCTTCTATTACCACAAAATAACTATCATTTTAAGGAGTTGCGTTGTAGTGCTCAGTGTCACACGTAGTTGTGGATATTCAAGTGGTGATGTACGTCTTATACTTGATGGTTGGTTGGTTGAAGAGTATAAAGTACTTAGGGATTCGATGTTGCACGAACTCTCTACACCGCTCTTTGTCACACGTTAGTGCAAGCTTAAGTCACAAGTTCGGGTTATTTTACTTCAGTCTCAAGTTCATCATATTGGGTTTTTCTCCATCAGTAGTCATGACATATAGCCGACAGAATGATAATGGGGTTGGTAATGAGTTAGCAGAGAGAGGAAGAAAAGAGAGAGATGACGTCTGTTCACTTCAGTTCAGGCCTTGTTCTTCAACGACTATGATGTTTGAACACAACGGTTCAAGCCTCGTTCTTCAACGACCATGGCGTCTGCAGATAACACTTCAGGCCCCATTCCTCAAAGAAAAGAAAAGTGTACGTTTCAGTGTGCCTTATCTTAGAAAGAAGAGAAATCTTCTTATTTATGACCATTCTCATCAACAAGCTTCATGCTTTTCCCATGTTCATACAGTCATTAAGTGGATCGACATACATTGGATTATATTTTTGTGCTTCACTTATTTAATTAAAAATTGCAAACTGGCATGTGCAATTTTTGAGGGGGAGAAGGGAAAGGATGAAGATACTACATGTTGATGATGGTTGTAGAATGGTCATTCGGCTCTTGTACGCAGATATTTTCTCCCTCTAAGGTTTAACACATTTCAACAAGTGGTTTAGGCGTATTACAAGCTGCATGGAACTCTTCATTTGCTAAACCATTGATGAGGAAACAAAAGAGGGTCTGCTTCAAGAGTGTTTTAATCATCATCTTCTTCGCAGTAGTTTTTGGTGCTACACACATATTTATGCTGCATCTGATAAATTTCAACCATCACGGAATCTCAACTATGGCAAAACTGTCATTTAATGCTATTTTTTAGGGGGAGAATAAGCGTATGTCCTTCTCCTTTCGACTGTGGCAAAAATGTCATTAGCATGCCACTTTTGAGGGGGAGAATAGACGTGTGATCTTTCTCTTCTTTCGTGGGAGGAGAAATGTGTATGCTGGGGTTATAAATCACGAAGGGATCAAGTTTAATTATTTGTGTCGGGGAAATTGGTGTCTACCACTCTGAAATATTCCGTGGTTTGTTACTCTGTTCGAGTTCTATAGTCACTTCTGGGATTCGAACTTGGTGTTATCATTTAGTACTCCAGTTGATTAACTGATTCAGATAACGAAGAAGATGGTTAATATCAAGACCCTCAAACGTGATCATGACGTTAAAGTGTTGAATCTATAAAAGGGGATGGTCAGTTTGAGGGGGAGCCAATTCAGAAACTTCACAAGTTTTTGAAGAAGCTCTTGACATACGATGGCCTAATTGAGGGGGAGCAAACTCAATTAGTCATTGTAGAATACTAATTAAGTTGGAAACATGATTAAGTGGTGGTGTGTTAGGCGTAGAAATGGAAGAAGGGAGGAGAGAAGAGAAAGAGAGGAACCTTGAAAGAAAAAGGAAAAGATTAGATTGAAAATAATGAAGGTCCAACCCTCTCCACATGTGGAGAGGGGTATTTATAGTTACAATATAACGCCCACTCCCGGGCTGTGGATCAGGCATACAGTGGGTAAAGACCCGTTCCTTCTTCCACGGTGTTACTTAATCTAATACTAATTAACTAATAAACTAACTAACTACGAGCTACCTTAATGCTATTACAATCATTAGGTGACCGAGACTTTTACAGGAATATTTGTATTCCTAACAATCTCCCCCTAAGCGAGGTCACCTTTGAAGTTAAGATCTTTGGTCTTTAAGCATTCTTTAGTCTTTGTAGCTCGTAGGATCTGATTCTTCTCATTTCAGCACACTTCGTACTTCAAGCAAGCGAACTTGTGATTAGAGTTCCTTTGTGATGTGTGATCTTTGAGCTACTTTGAGATCATCAGCCAAAGTAAATCTCCAAGCTCATCCAGAGTAGCATCGCCTTCATGTGATGTAGTGACTAAGGACCATCATGCTCACACCCTTCTAGATCAGGAGACTTGACTTTAGAGTTGTGGATCAGGAGACTTTTTTCCATCAGAGTTGCGGAAACGTTGTTGGTAGTCTCTCAACATTTGCTGTAGCAAGTCTCTCATCTTCATTGATAGTGTGGAGGATGTGTGAGCATGAGGTATGGATTGACCCGATTCAGCTGGAAACTGGAGCCATCAACGCCATCTTTATATGTGTCCCTGAAGTAAAACAGTTAGCAATAAAGATAGAGAACGAATATGGCTTTGTCATTCATTCTGCGAGGTCAGACTACCCTCCGGTTTTGTGAAAACCGACCTGTGATCAGGTAGAGTCTCTTTTAAAGAAGACTCTCCTTGACAGGAATTTCCAGCTTGTAGTAATGAGTTTTCCAAAGAATCCACTTCGGAATCTTCATACTTAGCATGTTCTCATACCGGAACGTCTCAAAGCAGACAGCACGATAGAGTGAATCGGTGAATAGATATTCACGGATTGATGAGAAAGTTGATTTCTAGAAATCACTCGCGTGTCATATGATAAACATTTTTTGAGACACGACGAGAGTTTTATATTTTGAATCACATTTCCATCAAAAATACTTTTGTTTGAAAGATATTACACAATCAATGTGCTCGAAAGATAAGTTGGTGAGCACATTGAGAGGTTTTGGCAATAGTATCCGTCAATCCATATCCTGGAACAAGTTTGATTCAAAATTGAATCGCACCATTGTTGCTTTCCAGTTGTCGCTTGATCATTGATCCAAGATGGATCTCACATGTCACCTACCAAGAGCTTGAGTGATGTTCGCTCTAGAAGGATTTCCATCGTCATTGTGAATATTAACATATCACTCGGATGTTCTGGCAATACCACAAGGATAATGCGTAGGACTCTATATATTTTGTCTTATTTTCCACATTGTGTGAAACAATAAGCATATTAGGAAGTGTGTCCTATCGAGATTTATGGATGATCTCATGGCTCTAGACTCAATAGTGCATTTTGATCCGCTCCTGGAGACTGGGGAGGCGTCTCCTGTTTTAGGTATCAACATAGCTCGCAATGAGCGGTCGATACATTGCACAGGGTTCCCCGTGAGAATGAAACAAGCTCTTTTAAGAGAACTTGAGTGGTTGGGAAGTTTTGGTGCAGTGTGTCACTGGGTCCATGACGTCTTGTCTTCAATACCGGCGTTACCTTAGTAACCGCCAGTAGCATATGTATTGAACCCGGTTTCTGCCCTAAGGTTGAATAATTGGAGGGCTATTTCTTTTCACCCTTTCTCATTATATTTCTTTTTCATTCTTCAACCCCTTCAGTGCTTACCGAGATTTCATCACTAGAACCTTGTTGGGTTTGTTCCAGTCCTAGCTCTATCTCAGTCCGCACTCTTCCCTTTCTCACTTTACTCCTTTTTTCATAATCATTCCTAAGGACTTCTAATCTATCTATGGATTGTCCCTGGGAAGATCCTTCCGGTTCTGGTGGATCATGGGAACTTATACCTAACCTTAACCAACCTTATAACTCCATGCATAAAGATAAATGGTCGGTCTTTGGTATAACTTCCACAAACGCCTTTTGCTCCCCCTCAATATGTGCATCGATATTCGAAAGTGTTTAGCACATATGTGGGAGCCTATTATTGAGTACAAAAGATCACTTTTGATTATCAGATTTCATATTTAAATCACATTCTCTCCCCCGATCAAAAATTTCAAATCTTTCGAGATTTTTGATCTCAATTGATTTAAATAATTTAGAAAGCGTTTTTGGGAGAGAAATGCGGTCAAGTTTAATATTTTCTGATAAAAGGAACTTTTTCATGCTCCCCCTCAAACTGTGAGGGAGGTTGTTATGTGTCAGATTTGAAGAGTTTGCAAAAGATTCGAAGTTTTAATGAAAACTCGTTGAAAAATTTACTCATTCTGACACATAACCATCACAAATCGGATTGTGGTTTTTGTTTTGTACAAAGTGTGGGGAGTTTTGTTGATACATAAAATTTTGAGAAATCACTCTCCCCCTCAATCAATGACGGATGTTAAAGCATAAATATTTTCATAAACTATTAACGTCATTGATTGAGTGAAAATTTTATCAAACTTTTGAGTTCAATTTGATTTTCATTCAAAATTTCATGGTACCACCAAGTTTTGCACAAACACTTTCCGGAAAAATCATAGAAGGGAAAGTATTTGGCGATAAAAAGAAGACTTCTCTTCTTTATCAAGAAATAATGCACTGAAACGTACATTAGATCGAGGGTGCATGAATATAAAGTAATTCACGCTCGGATGAACAGCACCCTTTGTTAGGAACAACCGTCTTTTTGGCGACGTGTTTTCCTGAATTTTGAAAACCGGGTTGCTATCTGAAGTAATAGCAAACCATATTGAAAGAATGTTTTGAGTAACGACATGTTTTTGAAAAGAACTTTATTTGAAACCGAAAAACTCTTGCTCAAGCATATGTATGATTCCGTGTCATTATTGAATGACATTTCTAGAAACGTACATAATATTGATTACACAAGAGACATGTCGTGAGAATAATATTTTTGAAATTTTTGTAAATTTTTTTTTTTTTTTTTTTTATTTTTTTTTATGGTTATATAATTTTCTATTTTCTTTTTGATTTGATACTATACAAGGATATTTGAAGCAACCCCTTTACTCCTCTTGATCTTCCTGTAGACATTTGAGATCCTCAGGTGTGAGACTCTTCATACCAAGGCGTGGGAGGATGAAGTGAAATCGTTCCCTAGAAAGTGCTTTGGTGAAGATATCGGCTAGTTGGAACTCAGTCCTTACAAAGTAAAGTTCCACAATTCCTTTCTCAACTTGTTCCCTGATGAAGTGATGTCGAATGTCAATGTGTTTAGTTCTTGAATGCTGGACATTGTTGCAGCAGAGTGCAATTGCACTTTTGTTGTCACAGTACATAGGAACCTTATTGCAAATGAGCCCATAGTCAGAAAGTTGAGATCGCATCCAGAGGATCTGAGCACAGCATGATGACATGGCAATGTATTCAGCTTCAGTGGAGGAGATGGAAGTACTCATTTGTTTATTTGAAGACCAACTGACTAGCTTATTTCCTAAAAACTGTGCGCCCCCAGATGTACTGCGACGAGTGTCTTGACATCCAGCATGATCAGCATCCGAATATGCTGTGAGAGCCATAGAAGTTTCTTTAGGGTACCAAAGGCCCATGTGGATTGTTCCTTTAAGGTATCGAAAGACTCTCTTGACAGCTTCCAAATGTTTCTTGGTGGGTTTGGATTGATACCGGGCACAAATGCAAACTGCGAACAGAAGGTCGGGTCTGCTTGCAGTAAGGTACATTAATGAGCCAATCATGCTTCGATACATGGTTTGATCGACCGGAATTCCCACATCATCTTCGTCAAGCTTTGAACGTTCAATCATTGGAGTATCAACTGAATCACTGGAGTCGAATCCAAATTTCTTCAACGTTTCATTAGCGTATTTGGATTGATTGATGAATATGCCATTGGGGTTTTGAGAAATTTGCAGTCCTAGAAAGAATGACATTTGACCCATCATAGACATTTGGAATTCGGAGCTCATCTCTTGAGAGAAACGATCACATTCTGAGGGATCAGACGAGGCAAAGATGATGTCATCGACGTAGATTTGTACATGTAGAAGGTGTTTGCCTGTTTTTCTGGTAAAGAGAGTAGGATCAACAGCCCCTTTGGAGAATTTGTTGGACAGAAGAAATTTAGACAAGGTGTCGTACCACGCCCTGGGTGCTTGTTTAAGCCCATATAGAGCCTTCTTTAATCGATACACGTGATTAGGGCGATCTGGGTCCACAAAACCTTCGGGTTGAGATACATACACCACCTCTTTCAGATCCCCATTTAAGAATGCGGTCTTGACATCCATTTGATAAACCACCATGTTTTGACTTGCAGCATTAGCGAGAAAGATCCTTATGGCTTCTATTCTAGCAACTGGGGCGAAGGATTCTTCAAAGTCAATACCTTCTTCTTGTCGATATCCTTTTGCCACGAGCCTCGCTTTGTTTTTCAGAACATCTCCATGCTCATCAAGTTTGACCTTGAATATCCATTTGAGAGCAATGATCATAGCACACTCGGGAGGTGGTACTAGTTCCCAGACGTCTAGTCGGTCAAATTCATGAATCTCGTCCACCATTGCAGTGAACCATGAGTGTTTAGACATTGCATCCTTGACACTTTTAGGTTCAGCTTTAGAGAGAACAGAATTGAAGAAACACTATAAAGCGTCAGTTGCCAGTTGCTTGCGGGTTGATACTGGACGTGAAGGGTTCCCAATGATGTTGTCAATAGGATGATCATTGGTCCATTTTCGAAGGTATTCATGGGGTTGAGAATGTGGAACTGAGGTAGCCGTGTTAGATTCATCTGAGGATGTAGCATCATTTGATGGTTCAGGGGCAAAGATGTTAACAAATGGCTCATTGTCAGGTGGAGCAAAAGGATTAACTTCAGATGAATTATCTACATATGCCGCTCGATGTGCAAGTGAAGGTTGGACATTGGACGTGCTGACCGATTGACTGATGGCAGGGGCTTCAGAATCCCATGACAATGAAGTGGATGGACCGTTATGATTATCTTGATCATTCACCACCCCATCTGGTGGTTGAACCATTGTTGCTTCGGGAGCATTCATCTGTTGAGGCTCAAAGTATTCATCAAACATTGGGTCAAACAATTTCTTCCAATCTTCACTCGTAGGGGGTACAAAAGGAGCAGCAGGAATGGGATTCTGTACAAGCCTGGAACTAATTGGTCCAGGGGACAAAAGGTTAGGTACGGGTCCAGAACTTGATTGTCCAGGAACCGGTTGCTCAGTCAGCTCATCGAAAGTAACGTGGATTGTTTCCATTATATCTCTGGTACGTTTGTTGTAGATTCGGTACCCCTTTCGCTCTGGAGCATAGCCAACGAAGAAACCAATGTCGGCCTTGGCCTTGAGTTTCCCAAGGTCTTCACTGTCATTTGTAGGATAGCACAGTGCACCAAAAACTCGAAGAAACGAAAGGTCGGGTTTTCTGCCATGGACCAGTTCATAGGGAGTTTTGCAGTGGAGAGGATGTATCAAGGATCGGTTCTGAGTGTAACATGCGGTGGCAATTGCCTCAGCCCAAAGAAATAGAGGAGCTTTGGAAAAGATGAGCATAGTCCTTGCAGCTTCAACTAAGGTGCGATTGCGTCTTTCTACAACTCCATTTTGTTGAGGAGTTCTTGGTATGCTCTTTTGATGACTAATCCCGACACCTTCATAAAATAGAGTAAGTTGTCTGTTCACAAATTCTGTTCCATTATCAGTACGAACGACTCTAACTGTTTTGTTGAGACGGACTTGCAACATCTTGATGAGTTTGATGATGGTTTCCGGAGTTTCATCTTTTGATCGTAGAAACTTCACCCATGTGAATCGAGAGTGATCATCAACAATAACCAGCACATATTTCTTTCCATTGATACTTTGAATCCTCATTGGTCCACAAAGATCCATATGAAGGGTATGAAGAACTTCCATAATAGAATTGACGGTTTTGGGTTTATGGGTATGCTTTTTGCTTTTGCCCATTTGACAGGCGGAACACAGATGATCTTTTTCATACTTGAGTCTGGGCAAACCTCGAACAAGATCCTTCCGTGTAAGTTCATTGATGGTACCGAAGTTCAAATGGTTTAAACGTCGATGCCACAACCATGACTTGTTCTTGGATGCTTTAGAGAGCAGACAAATTGGAGAGGACCGTAGCATATCTTCGATGGAGATGGTGTAAAGATTAGTGCCCCGACTCCCTTGAGAAGATCAACACCATCTAATTCTCTAACAAAACAGGTGTGCTTTCTGAAGGCGACTTCGAGATCTGAGTCACAGAATTGACCAACAGAAAATAGATTGTGCCCGAGACCTTCCACGTTGTATACTCTGGATATGACACTGTCTCCAAAGACATAATCACCATAACCCATTATAGACCCAAAATGGTCATTCCCAAACCTAACCGTACCAATAAATTTTTCCACGAAATTCTTGAGCCTTGAGCGATCACCAGTCATATGTTTTGAGCAGCCTAAGTCCAAATACCAAAGGACGATTTGTACGACCTGCATTTGAAACCAGACAATCGTGGATAACTGAAAAAGCTGGAGCCCCACACACAATTGGGGTCCATTTGGTTAGAACACACAAATATTGGATTATCATAAGTGACAGGTATCTCACTGAAGTGTTCACATTTTGATGCACTAGGACTAGAGGTGGTATCTATTGCATCTATAGGAAATAGTCTACCAGTAGGTCTCCACTTCCTAATAGGCATATCTCTAGAGTTGGTAGTCCTAGTTACTGGGCACATTTTCCTCGGAGTGAATTTCCTTCCAGTGGGTCTCCATTGATAACCAACATTAGTGAACACTTTTCCTGTTTTATTCCAGACTTGTTTTGCTCGTTTAACACTCGAAACATTCATATCTGGTGATCGTATAATAGATTTAAGAAAAGGCACAGCACATGCATCATGATTACCATAAAATAAGCATTTGTTACATGTCTTACAAATAGCATCAGAATTCGAATTAGTTACATCATTGTTCACACAAAAGTTTGAAATAACTCGATTCCTTTCACTAAGCAACACTTTATTGTTCCTAGATGACTCTTCTACTTCCTTCACAAGTGAGCTCTTAGCTGGCAAAGTCCTATCATTCTTTGTATTGCTCTTAGGCTGTGACTTGCTAGCATTAGATACACCTTTTACTCCTGTAGAAGCAATGATGGGAACATTAGTCTGATTAGTTGCTACTTGTTTACTGGTGATCAAGATGGAGGATTGAGGCATGATTTGAGGAAAGTCAACTGTGACATGCTTGTTGCCACTGAGAGGGTGCAATGCAGTTGTCCTATCCGACTTGGTATCATTCTTGGGGCATGATCCTATGGTATATTCTAACAATTCCTGGGCCCTATTGGTGAGAAAGCACGCACCAATAATACCATCATCAAGTGGTTTAGCAATCCTCTCATCTTCAATGGTTTCTCTAAGTATGGCCAGACAATCCTTAAGATTTCTAAGATAGTTATTATGAACTAACTTATTGTTCCTAAGGGGAAGAGAAACATTCACAGCATCGCACGCATATTTATTACAAGCAGGTATCTTGGACATTGCATGATCACATGAAACAACGGGCATTTTACCCTTTACCATGGTCTTTAGATTCTCAATTTCATTTAACAAAGAAGTGACTTTCTCATTGTTTTGGTCACGTGTTGTTTTGATTGACTCAAACAATTCTTTATAACGTTGTTTAGCGTTGGACATTTCAGCACGAAGCCACTCATTTTCATGTTGTAATTCATTGATAATGCCCTGTTTTTGAAAATTTTGAGAATCCATAGACTTCTGGTAATTGGTACTGATCACATCGTTTCTGTTCGATTTTAATTGTGCAATTTGGACCTTCAACTTCCGAATCGTGTTAGAGTGAGCTTGAATTACTTCATCCTTTTTGGCTAATTCAAAACATGTATCAAATTCAGGAACTTCCGAAGATATCTTGGCATTTGATATTTTTATACTTTCTTCTAGATGTTGATATTTTAATTGTAGGTTCAAATTATCAACTTCTAGTTTTGAGAAATTCCTGACCATGTTATCATGATCATCGTTTTGAATTTTTTTAATAAGTTTGTAATTCTCCCCCTCAAGCTCAATCACACGATTTTGGAAGACATTCAGAGTAACTGACATTTCATGAAATTGTCGAGCAGATAGCGCAGAGTCGGTAACAGTATAAAACACATCTTTAGCAATGCAGTTAGCAATCAAATTATCATTCATGATGAGAATGTTTTTCCTGACAATTTCACTGTGTTTGAAATCAATAGCAAGTTGGTTACCCTCACTTTTCACTTCATCAAAAACCTTTTTCATTTGACTCACATCATCATTAATGGTGTTTTTAAGTCCCTCAAAATGTTCTTTGGAAGTTTAAAAAATGGCATAACTTCAGTTAGGTAACACTGTTTTGTTTGCTCAAAACCCCTTTCCCCTTCTGTAATCCCTGTAGGTGTAATTCTTATTTTACAGGTTTTCTCAAAGTCATTGAACAATTGACCAAGCACATACAGCCCAATTAGAGTATTACATTGTGTGGGAAGAGTGAGAGGGACAAGATGACTAGGTGTGTTCAGGGGATAGGCAGTTGGGTGAGCAATTCTAAACATAGTGCGTGTGTTGCCTACAACTCTTTCATCTTGCAATTTCTCAATGTCAATATTCCAAAACACTTTTTCAGGACAAATTCTCTTTTGAGGAACAAAAATTGCAGTGTGATTTTCATTGGCATAATCATAGTGAAACACGAGATTCTTAGCAATGCATTTAGGATCCTTTAACCGTTCAGCAAGTTCTGCCCTAGTTCTATCCTCTGCCTCATTGATGTGGTCATAGGATCGAGTATCAGGAGGTGCATGGTTAGGTTCAAGTATAGTTTTTGCATCATATAATGCAGGTTGTGCACCTAGACCTATTTTAAGGAATCTTGCTTTGGGTTTGGAAGTATCATGTTCACTAAATTCATCACTTAACTTCCTGTGGCTTTCCAACATTTGAGCAGATTGAATGGTTTGGCCCTGTGTGTACAACTTATCTTCCAATTTATTTTTTAACGTTTTTAATTTTGAGAAGTCATTTAGAAGTTTAGTTTCTTTATCCTTGAATTCTTGTTTGATTGTAGTCAAACCTTTTTGAACCTCAAGTTTTTGTTTGACGGTTTGATTCAATTGGCTCTTTAAAGAAACTAGTTCCCTTTTTAATGATTCTTGTTTGGAATTATTTTCAGATATGTAAGTACGCAGTTGCCATTCCATTTTCTGCTCACGTTCATTCAACTCAAACTTAGCACGCTGCTCATAAATGTTTACTTGATCCTTAAGGGCGTTAATTCTAGTGATCAGAGAATCATCAGGGTTGTATATAGAGTGCTCATACATCTCATGGTTACTAGAATCAATAGACGGCATGTCACTCGGTACAACTTGGGTTCCATTGTCATTCACATACATTTCATATGGGATATTATTGGTATTACCCATATTTGTGATGTCTGTGTTGACAATATTCTTGAGTTGTACAGAGCCACATGCCCCCTGTACAGGTGCAGAATCATTCAGATCATGTATAGAAGATGTTGGTACCTCAGAGATAGCAGACGTGATGGATGAATCAGGATGCTGTGAGGAGGATGCTGCTGCAGACAGATTAGCCATGAAGATTGTTTGAGCAGTTGGTTCATCATCCACGTCTGAGTCAAATGCATCACACTCTTCAACTTGAAAGATATTCGGATCATTAAGAGCCATGTCCTGAATAGGTTGATCATCCACATCAGCGTCAAAGGTGTTCCCATCATTACCAGCCAGAAAGAGCAAAGCTTCTTCATCCAACACAGTCCCATTTTCTTGTGCCTGCATTAGCAGCATCTTGTCTTTGAAGTACTCAGAGTTTTGGGGACGTTTTGGGAGAGTGCAATTCCTAGCAATGTGGCCCAACCCTCCGCAGTTGTAGCATTTTGGTTGCTTAGCTTGTGCTTGAAGAGCATTCCCAACTCTGTACTGCCCATTCTCTCTACCAGCATTTCTTTGGTTGAAGTTCTGTCTTCCCTGCACATTCTGCACCACTACCCGACCATCTTCAATGACTGCCTGATTACGTGGATTAGATGAGATTCTGAGCTGGTTGTTAGTAGATGGGAGTGCAGCCCTGAACTGTTGGACCAATAAAGACACTTGGTTGGAGAGATTATCAATCATCATGTCAGTGTGAGAATACCCAGAATCAAGTTGAGTATTCAATGCAGATGGTGAGGGAGTTGATGATTGACTAATGGTTGGGGTAGACCTGGAGGATGATTGTGATGGTTGAACTTGATCTTTAGAGGTTTGATTAGGTTGTTGAACATTGGAGACAAAAGCAAGAGATTCATTTGTTGCAGACGGATTGAGCTTTTCTCGCATTAGCCGATCATAAGCTGCATGTTTCTCATGTTGCTGGAGATACGCATACAGCTGTTCATGATTGGTATGCCTGAGACCCTTGTTGAGCTTCACAGCCGTGACAAACCTATCCCATTCCGGTGCCATGTTGTTCACGAATTTTGAATTGAGCTGTATGTTGGGCATTGTCATCTTGATAGCTCTCATGTCATTGACCAGCTTGTGAAATCTGACGTAATAGTCAGTGATACTTTCACCTGGATTCATTTTGAAATGCTCAAATTCATCGTAAAGCTGTGACTCACGATCTTCTTTTGTTAACTCAGACCCTGCAAGAAGCATTTTGACATTATCCCAGACCGCCTTTGCTTCAGTGTTGAAGTTGATCAGTTTGTAGACATCTTTGGGAAGGCCTTGAATGATGATATTAGATGCTCTAATGTCTGCATCATAGCGTTTCTTTTCTTCTTCAGACAACTCATTATAAGTGCGAGGTCTATTAGGACCAAACACGGCCGGTGATTGATCAGTTGCTTCTGAAATCGTGTCTCTAGTAGTACCCACTTGAAAGGATCCCTCATCAATGGATTTCAGAATGTTAACCCCATTATCTTTACCTAGACAGTACAGCCGTATCCTTTGAGCCCATGATTCATAGTCAGTTCTGTCCAACATCGGAGGTCGGGTGTCAGACCCCGCAGCTTGAATGTCATCGGAAGAAGTCGACATCACAAATAAGTTAACCACAACTTAACCACAATAAAAACCAACCGCAACTTAACCACAACTTGACCAAACCACAGAACACAAACCAACCGCAGTATGAGCTAACCGCAACCAGAGCAAACCGCAGGCCAAAGATACTAACCGCAGAGTACTAACCGCAAGTTATACCAAACCGCAACAAAATCCAGTCGCAATATGAACTAACCGCAACCTACACGAACCGCAGACCAATAATACTAACCGCAAGACACTAACCGCAGATTATAACTAACCTCAGAAAAAGTTAACCGCAATGCATTCGAACACAAGACACTTAACCGCAATGAGTTAACCGCAACACACTTAACCGCAGAGAATCTAACCGCAGTACTTAGAACCAAACGCAAAATATTTAACCGCAGAACCTAGACGCAATACGCAAGCTGAGGAAGACTTAACCGCAGAATCTAACCGCAGAGACAAAAGTCCAAAACTGTCACTTTCGTTGCGTTTTGTTTGTATACCCGAAATAGTAAACGCAAAAAGTTAATCGCAGCTCGCAGGACTTAACCGCAACTAAGAAATGAACCAGAGGACTTAACCGCAACTAAGAAAAACGCCTAAAAACAATTCCAAACTTCAAATAGCTTGATGATATAGTAACACACTCTCCACTACAGTGTTCCACAAACACTAATGAACATAAAAGGACATCACAAACATGTATAACAACACTAGAGGGATAGAACCAATATGTTTTCCAAGAAAGTGGCACTAAACTCACAAAACCACTCAAAACATCATCAAATTCGATTCTACAAGGCCCTAAGATGAAACCATGGCTCTGATACCAATTGTAGAATACTAATTAAGTTGGAAACATGATTAAGTGGTGGTGTGTTAGGCGTAGAAATGGAAGAAGGGAGGAGAGAAGAGAAAGAGAGGAACCTTGAAAGAAAAAGGAAAAGATTAGATTGAAAATAATGAAGGTCCAACCCTCTCCACATGTGGAGAGGGGTATTTATAGTTACAATATAACGCCCACTCCCGGGCTGTGGATCAGGCATACAGTGGGTAAAGACCCGTTCCTTCTTCCACGGTGTTACTTAATCTAATACTAATTAACTAATAAACTAACTAACTACGAGCTACCTTAATGCTATTACAATCATTAGGTGACCGAGACTTTTACAGGAATATTTGTATTCCTAACAGTCATCATCTCATGACTCCTGAATACTTCAGTTTAGGACTCATGAGGGTTTATCGACATCTTCTCATGGGCTGATATTATTGGTGATGAAGGGCTTCCAGTTAATGCTTCATGTACACATCATTATGATGATTCCGATTAATCGCAACCATCAAGGGAGAGGAATGTGTACACCAAGGATGCACAACAAGTTCACGTGATTGGGCTTAATGTCTTATGAAACAAATTAAAGATGATCAGTGGTTCAACTTGTTACTTTGGTACTATCACTTCATGTGCACGTCACGGGCTGATTAATCACAACCATCAGGGGAGAGAGAAATGTGTACATCAGGGATGCACAACAGGTTCACATGATTGAGCTTAATCATTTATTCCGGAGTTGATATCCACAGAGATGATCAGTGCTTCAACCTGTTACTTTGGTGTTATCGTTTCGACTTGTGTTGGGTACATGTGTGCATTATGGGCTGATTTGGTCGATGTAATCTAACTGGAAAGCATTTGGTGAGATGAAGATGTTGATATTCTATTCCCAAATGAACAACCTTGAAGAAGTTCGAGTCTACAGTCTGTTCTACATTTTCTTCTGCGTGTTAGAAGACTAAAGACGATATGCATTTAATTATCAAAAGACTTCTTCATATTCTTGGCATTCATTAAGAAAGGTTGTCAGTTTAGGGGAGAGCACTAATTTGGGGAGAGTGTAAAGTATGTGTTAAAATCCCTAATTAGATGTGTTCACATTGCTCTTCTGCAAGTTGATTCTCACAGGATACATTTGAGCTTATTTTGTTCTTCTCACAAGATTTCAAGTATATGGGCGTAAAAATGTGTTGCTGATTCTGAGGTATCAAAACCAGCAAGGGGGAAGGAGACATACATCAGAACGCACAATGAGTACACGTGATGAGCTTTACACTTCTACTTAAGTGAAGTTATTCCGGGAAGAAAAATGCCATAACCGCAGAGAAGATCAGTGTTTTAACTCGTTCTTTTGGTGTATTATTCCAACTACGTTGGGGAAGAGATGTAAGAAATAGTTTCTGATGACAAAGACGTACACAATTGATTGTGTGTGTACTTCGGGTTTCTGAGCTTCATATAATGAGACTGATTGCATCATTTCAACTACTTGGGGGGAAGTGGTCTCTGGATACTTTTTGGTGCGCATTACTTCAGCCTTCAGCGGGAAGAAAGATGAGAAGTACTATTCAAGTCTGAGATGATACGTTGCTGAGCTATCAAAGCTTCACATTGAGAAGGCTCTAACGAGTATTCAGGAGCCTCGAATGCTTTGGTGGTGAAAGTTTAAGAGATGTTGACTACTGACTTCTACTACGTGCAGACTGATATCCTCTTTTCGGTACTCATGTCAACATCCTCTTAAACTGCATAATATCCTTTGTACATAGCTTAAAACAAAAAGAAAATAGAAAAATATAAAACCTATAAAAACCATAAAAATCTGAAAAACTACAAAAAAAAATCCAAAAAAAATATTCTTCTCACGACATGTCTCTTGTGTAATCAATATTATGTACGTTTCTAGAAATGTCATTCAATAATGACACGGAATCATACATATGCTTGAGCAAGAGTTTTTCTTTTTCAAATAATGTTTTTCTAAAACATGTCGTTTCTCAAAACATTCTTAAAAATATGGCTTGCAGTTATTTCAGACTGTAACCCGTTCGTAAAATTATGGTTTGCTATTACTTCAGGTAGCAACCCGGTCTTAGTATTGGGGAAAGTTCGTCGCCAAAAAGATGAGTGTTCCTCACAAAGGCATGAATTACTTTATATTCGTGCCTTTCCGATCTAATGTACGCTTCAGTGCATTATTTCTTGATAAGAAAGAGAAATCTTCCTTTTATCGCAAATACTTTTCCTTCCATGATTCTTCCGGAAAGTATTTGTGAAAAACTTGGTAGTACCATGAAATTTTCTGAAATCAAAATGAAAACATTTCATACAATTTATCTCTCAATCAATGCCAACAAATTTTTCTTCAAAGATTATTAATCTGGATCATTGATTGAGGGGGAGATTGATTTCAAAATTTTATGTAACATCAAAACGCAACACTTTGTACAAAATAAGCAATAAGACAAGTTGTGATGGTTATGTGTCGGTATGAGAATTTTTCAAAGAGTTTTTCGTCAAAACTTTACATCTTTTGTAAACTCTTCATGTCTGACACATAACCACCTCCCTCATAAATTGAGGGGGAGCAAGTAAAAGGTTCCTTTTATCAGAAAATGTTAAAATTAACCGCATTTCTCTCTTAAACGTTTTCTAAATTATTTAAATCAATAGAGATCCAAAATATCAAAAGATTTGAAATCTTTGATCGGGGGAGAGAATGTGATTTAAATATGAAATCTGATAATATCAAAAGTGATCTTTTAGACTCAATAAATGTGCTCCCACATATGTGCTAAACTCTTTCGAATATCGAAGCACATATTGAGGGGGAGCAAAAGGCGTTTGTGGAAGTTATACCAAAGACCGACCATTTATCTTTATGCATGGAGTTATAAGGATGGTTAAGGTTAGGTATGAGTTTCCATGATCCACCAGAACCGGAAGGATCTTCCCAGGGACAATCCTCTAGATAGATTAGAAGTCCTTAGGAATGATTGAAAAAAGGAGTAAAGTGAGAAAGGGAAGAGTGCGGACTGAGATAGAGCTAGGACTGGAACAAACCCAACAAGGTTCTAGTGGTGAAGTCTCAGTAAGCACTGAAGGGGTTGAAGAATGAAAAAGAAATGTAATGAGAAAGGGTGAAAAGAAATAGCCCTCCATATATTCAACCTTAGGGCAGAAACCGGGTTCAATGCATAATCTACTGGCGGTTACTAAGATAACACCGGTATTGAAGACAAGACGTCATGGACCCAGTGACGCACTGCACTAAACTTCCCAACCACTCAAGTTCTCTTAAAAGAGCTTGTTTCATTCTCACGGGGAACCCTGTGCAATGTATCGACCGCTCATTGCGAGCTATGTTGATACCTAAAATAGGAGACGCCTCCCCAGTCTCCAGGAGCGGATCAAAACGCACTATTGAGTCTAGAGCCATTAGATCATCCATAAATCTCACTAGGACACATTCCTAATATGCTTATTGTTTCACACATTGTGGAAATTAAGATAAAATATTTAGAGTCCTACGCATTATCCTTGTGGTATTGCCAGAACATCCGAGTGATATGAAAATATTCACGATGAAGATGGAAATCCTGCTAGGGTGAACATCTATCAAGCTCTTGGTAGGTGACATGTGAGATCCTTCATGGATCAAACTATTGACAACTGGAAAGCAACGATGGGGCGATTCGCTTTTGAATCAAACTTGTTCCAGGAAATGAATTGACGGATACTTTTGGAAAACCCTTCGATGTGCTCAACTACTTTTTCGAGCACATTGACTGCGCATAATTTTCAAACAAAAGTATTTGACATAAAATTGATGTTTATCATAAAACTCTCGTTGTATTGCAAAAACTCTTTCTCTAGCAATACGCGATTGTATTTTCAAAATCAATTTCCTCATTAATCGGTGAATCAATAATTCACCGGTCCACTCACTCCGTGTTGTCTACTTTGAGACAGTCCGATTTGAGAACGGCTAGTACAGCTGTGAAACCCTGTCAAGGAAGTTCTTCGGAATTCTACCTGATCACAGGCAGTATTTATACTGATTAACGGGGAACCGTGGTTCTTGCAACCCTATTCAACGAAGGTGAACAAAGACACTTTTGTGTGTTTATTGCTAACTGTTGTTTGCAGGAACACCCGACGGTTGTAGCTGATGGCAAATGAGACGTCAATTCATAACCTCATGCTCACACTCCACACTCACAATTAAAGACACCATGAAAAGTGAAAGATCAACAACAATGCTTCCGCAACTCTGATGCAAAGTTTCATGATCCAGAAAGGTGTGAGCATGATGGTCCTAATGTCACTACATCACATGAAGGCGATACGACTAAGGATGAGCTTGGAGATTTATGGTGGTTGATGATCTCAAAGAAAGCTCAAAGATCACGCATTCCAAAGGAACATGGATCACAAGATCATTGCTTGATGTACAAAGTGAGCTTAAAAGTGAAGAATCAGAACCTACGAGCTACAAGATCAAAAGAATGCTTTAAGAACAAAGATCTTAATTTCTAAGGTGACCTCGCTTTGGGGGAGATTGTTAGGAATACAAATATTCCTATAAAAGACTCGGTCACCTAAATGATGTTCTATTAGCATTAAGATAACTCGTAGACTTAGTTATTATATTAGTAGTAGTTTAGTTTAATATAACTGTAAATAGTATTCGTGGAGTGGGTCGGGTCTTTACCCACTGTCAGCTCACTCCACAGCCCGTTTCATGGGGCATTATACTGTAAGTGTATATATACCCTCTTCCCACCAAGGGAGAGGGTTGGTTGTTCAATATTACACACACACAACTAGTGTGTTTCTCTCACTAGAACTTCTCTTCTCTAATCTACTTTCTCTCTCTAACTCAACAATGGCCAACATAATCTTCTATCATAATCCAAGACCTCCCGAATCACCACAAAATCAACATATTTCGATCCTACACTTCCCCATTAATTTCGAACGCTGGCCATTAATTCTTGGAGCCGTTTATGGCATTTAAAAAAAATCCCTTTAAATTAATACTTGATCTTGTTAATTTATTCACACAATCAAATCACAAAATATTTACCATCTAATTACACACTACTAACCATGGCTTCATCATCATCTTCTTCATCCTCGGACGAAATAATTATTCCAACCGAATCATCCGATCTATGGCTATCCGGTAGTACTGTAACAACCGTGATTTTGGCAGGTCAGTTTGACTGATAGTCTTGATTCGGTTGATGTTTGTTTGGTGTGTGTCTTAGGAGATTGAAGTGATATACGTGTGATATAGGTGAGTTTTAGCACTAAATCCCTTTGCGTAAATGGTTTTTATTGTGATTTGGAAAGATTGGAATTTGGGAAAGTTCATTTTGATCACCTTTGTGGTGTAGAAATGACTTGTGTAGTTTTGGTGCTTTTGTGTTTTTGCGTAACGAGGCTTCGTTCAAGTAATTGAGCGTTAGTAAGTTACGTGGGATTTGTTTTTATGAGTTATATTTCAAAAAGAGTGTGAAATTCTATTTTTGGAAACTATATTTTGAAAATGAATATTTTCCGGTTTGTCGTAAAATTAAGGTTTATCGCGAAAGACGTTAGGTTTTGTTATGGGAATACATAAAATATGAAAAGTATGAGGTTTTGAGTGTAATAAATAAATTTAATAAAAAAAATAAAAATAAATATATAATAATAGGGGGCGGCCGAAAATTGGATTAGGGGGAAAAAAGGAAACCAAATTTGATACCAAATACAACTCTAAGCCTTAAGGGTTATCCAATATAATTATAAATATAAAATCAAAACTTCCCTACCCCTTTTTCCTGCAATTAAAGTCGACTCAAGGAGAATCAAGAAGGAAAAAAATTAGGGTTTCATAATTATCTAGCAATAATCAAGAATCAAGGTAAAATCTTTAACCCTTACGTGTAATTAATTAATTATTGTTATGATTCATGTAATATTTAATATGATGGGATCTAGGGTTTATATACTTCTGTAAATTATTGAAGTAAAATATGTTAGCATGATTAGATGTCAATAATATGGTTAATGGTTAAGGGAATTGAGTGTTAAACGCGTTAGATTATGTGTTAGGGTTTGGACAGAAAACTATGACTGTAAATATGTGAGTGTAAATAACAGATGGTGAAGAGTTAATTCACGAATTTTAGGTCTAAATTGAAGTATAATGAAAGAGCTTTCCAAAAAGTCCATCCACGGTTGATTTCAAGGTCGGGAAGTTGGTCTTTTGATTTTTCTTTGTTAAGGTGTCAAAGCTGTCAAACCAGGACAGATTTTGGGTAAAAGTTTGAGGGTGTCATGTGGTTGTAAAAGTGGTATTTTGACTAGGATTTCTGGAATAGTTAAGTATTAGGTTATATTAGACTACCACGAAGAGGATTCGTGATAAAAACTTGTGGAAGTATTTTATGAAAATCAAAACTTTTGGTGTGCGTTCAGATCCGAATTTGAGTAGTTGACAAGTTTGAATTTATTATGAGTATTTGTGTGTGTTATTGGTCCATGGCCTTCTGGGATTAGCTTTTATGCTTATGAGAGACCATGGTAAATTTTTGGTGTGAGTTGTTGAGCTTTATTTGTCGTGATTTCATGTGGGCGAATGTACCCAAAAATTCTGCGTTTTCTGATTTTAAAAGTGCAAGGGATTTAGTGAGTGTTAGGTTATGGTAATGGTTAGTATGGTGTCTAGGAGATCCATGGTGGGTCATATGAGTCTTAGACATCCATCATATGAGTATTACATGGGTTGTAGCATTTAGCTTGACCTTGTGTAATGTGGATTATTTTTGTGTGCTATAGATTGTGAGTTGTTTTTGTGGAAGCTGCGGAATTTTAAGGTGAGTTCATAGTCCCATATTTTTACTTTGTTTTTAAACTTGGGATGGGAATGATTCTTGTCTTAAATGATTTGAGTTACTGTGATTATGTGTGGTTTAAAAGCTTGGACTTATAATGTTATCGTAATAATGCTATGTGGTACATGAAAGTGTGATTCCGATTAGGTTAGCAACCTAATTGATGTTGTGTGATATGTGATTCCGATTAGGTTAGCGCCCTAATTGATGTTGTGTGATATGTGATTCCGATTAGGTTAGCGACCTAATTGATGCTGTGTGATTTCCAATTGGGAGAATGCTTATCCTGTTGCTCGCGCATGCGACCCAATTGATGATGTGTTTTGGAGCGGGGGTCACGTTCCGGCCTGATGGTTGCCTTTTTGTGTGATGATTGGTTTATGGATACATGTAGCTTGTATGATAACTATATTTATTTGTCCAGCTATGTTTTTATAATCACAGTGAACTGCTTGCCTTGAGAGTGTAAGTGTGTCTAAACCTATGAATCTCACCAACGTAATGTTGACATTTTAAGCATCATTTTCAGGTGAGCTTCCTAAGGATATGATAGAAGGATGTGGATAGACGAGACCTTAGTTGCATTGGAAGTGGTTTAGCACCTATGTTTGAATTTATGTATTGTTCCGGATTTTGTTTTGGGGTATTGTTACAACACTTTGTGTTTGTACTTTGCTCTATTTTTGTGCATGTAGTTGTTCTCTATATAGACACCAGGTGTTGTGATGATATCCATGAAGTTTCACCCTCGCGTTTCCGCCGTGGCGGGATGTGACAGATTGGTATCAGAGCCTTGGTTATAGAGAATTAGGTGGTTGAACCTAGACTATAACTTAGGAGTCCCTCATATAGTTGCATTTAAGATCTATGTGTAAGTATAGTATTTTATATGTCTATTTTCCTATATTTATGAGATGTTTTATTGAGTTTCGGACGTCTATTATATCCCCTATACGTAGTATTGTATATATCGACTTTATTATATCGTCTTCCGCGTGTAAGATGCTTCGTTGGACTGCCGTTGTCGCTATCGGATGCGAGAGAAGTGGTAGGATGAAGCGGATTGACCGCGGAATCTGATTTCTCGCTAGCATGTATTTATGTTCGGACAAGGAGATGACGTTTATGGGAAACGTTGGTGGAGAAGAAGTGGAGAGGTTTGGAACCGCGACGAATTCTAGAGATGGAGCCGTTACCGAGTACCCTGGGAAGTTTCCTCACTTTTCAGGTAAAGGAGGTGTGGTTTAGTCTAAACCTCGTAATTTGTATGCACTTGTGAATCATACGGAATTGGAAGAAAGAAATAAAGATGGTTTTGTATGTTGTCGACCACCTCAACATGTAGGAAACATGAATGGGTGGTTGAGTAAAGATGAAGGGGAGTTAGGAAGAAATGGTGTGGATTCGGATCTAGAGTCCACAGCGAGTAGTAAATTGAATTGATCTAAGTAGGGAGATAAGTGCGAGAGTTGAGTTTGAGCCATTGTGCGACGTCTTTTGTTTTGTGTTATGTTTTGGTATTCGTATATTGTCTTTCGCCGTCAGGAGCCATGTTGGAGCGTGATTACTCTTGGATATTGGATCGACCTTATCCAAGTGGTTTTGATTATAGAGTTTACGTGATCGATGGAATTGTTCCATGTGAGATGATTGTTTGCAATGTCTTTTGTTTTTGTTTGCGTGGTTGTTTGCATGATGTGTTGTCATAGGAGGGAGTACACTTATGAAAGGGGGCATAGATAATTATGGTGGCCAACATAATTATACATGCGTCACGACACAAGTGGACTTGCGAGTATGATAGCATGGATTGCATGGTGTATTAGGTGTTATGTGGTATATGTGCGTTATCATTGAGATGTATGGTTTTGGAAGTAAGTATGCGTGTGGAATAGGCTTATAATTATAGTCGCGAACATAATTATAAGGGTATCACACACGTGGACTTGTGACCATTATTGCATTGATTGATGTTTGTTGTTATATGTTGTGGTAGATGGTATGTGATATCATGATTGGTGATGGCTGTATGGTTAGAGAAGTATTCTCTTAACCGTTAGGGCAGTCGTTATATGTTGGGGTGTGTAGGTGGTGAGATTCCATCCTACCTATCATATGTTGATACCTCAATTATCGGTGGGTACTTATATTGTGGTATTTAAGTTGATTCGTTTGCTAGACGCTCCATTTGTATACCTAATTCTTTGGTTGGCATTCCTATTCGTACCATGATGGTACATATGCCATATTCTTTCTATTCGACGTCGTGATAGGTGTTGGGAAATCGAATTCGTTTTTGTTGGATACTGGTTCGTTTCTTTGGTTATTCCATACATTCATCCTCAGATGAATGTTATGCTATTCTTCAAGTATTGTTGGTTCGTGACGAGTTGGTGTGGATATTTGATCCCTCATTTACACACACACCAATTGTAATTCGTGACATGTTTTGCGATCTGTTAGTATCAGTGTTTTTCTATGATTTTGGTTTGATCGTTGTACGAATGAGTCTGTAAGTTCATCGTTTGGTTTGCAAGGTATTTGCATGAGTGTTCACTGGTATGAGATTCGTTTAATGATTATTTTGATTATGTGATTCTCCTATGTTTTTTTTTTCGCATCCAATAAAGGGGTTGTGTTAAAGTCCTTATGGTATTTTAAAATTTGTTTTGGGTATTTCAAGGTCATTTGTGGGAAACTATTATTTTTATGGTAAAAATGAAGTGCGGAAAAAAAAATGGTTATGTTAATGTCTTACATAAAATGGTTTATATATATTTCATAAAAAAAATGTATAAGTTTAAGATATGTCTTGTGAAAAACGGTGTTCATTTGTTTTTGAGAAGGTCGAGTACGGGAATAAGAACTGTCTATGGTTCTCATTTACCAAACTTGTTATGTATTTGGTTCATCGAGTATTTCTTTCGTTGAGGTACGCTTGTGGATGTTTTATGGGTGCGTGTATTTTATACTTTCTTTGTGTGGGTTTTCATGAACATTTTATCCGTGTCTACTCGCAATGGGTTAACCTCCGGATAGATTTGGTGACTATTTAAACATGGCACGAAGAACGTCAGGTTATTATTATTTTTATTATTATTTCGTTATTTTAAACATTTCATTTTTTTATTTCGTTATATATATATATATATATATATATATATATATATATATATATATATATACGTATATATATATATACGTATATATATATATCTATATATATATATATATACGTATATATATATATATATATATATACGTATATATATATATATATATATATATATATATACGTATATATATATATACGTATATATATATATACGTATATATATATATATACGTATATATATATATATATATATATATATATATATATATATATATATATATATATATATATATATATATATATACGTATATATATATGTATGTATGTATTTTTTAATATGTTGTAGGTGAATGCCTTGATAAATTTTGTGATGCGATTATAAAGTTATATGGGCGAGAGTTCTTACGTAGGCAGACAACCCATGACGTTGCACGCATATTCGAGGTACATGAAGAAAAACATCACATTTCTGGAATGCTTGGTAGCATTGATTGTACACATTTCGTTTGGCGAAAGTGTTCTAAGTATTTGAGAGGCCAATATAAAAGAGGTGATCACCAATACCTGACTATTATGCTTGAGGCGACGGCTTCAAATGACGATATCAATGTTTTGCATCAATCTCCATTGTATGTTACTGAGAGAAATGGAACGGGACCAAACAGTTCATTTGTTTTGGGTGGGCGGCTTTACAAACGTGGATAATATCTTACCGATGGAATCTATCCTAAGTATTCAACACTTGTTAAAGCATATCTGTATCCCACTTACCCAAAAGAAAAGAAATTCAAGAAGCTAGAAGAGTCTGCAAGAAAGGATGTCGAACGAGCTTTTGGTCGTCTAAAGGGAAAATGGTTTATTCTAAGTCGTTCTTTCCGGCATATGACCGTCGAAAAGATTCGAAAAATCGTTTATACATGTATTATATTGAACAATATGATTTTAAAAGACGATGAGATGGCAATATCACCGGTTTACATAATGGATCCGCCGGTCATGCTAGTTTATGATGATAGTGTACTACAGGAGTTACTCGACGAAGATATCTATAACCGTCACCGATATGATCTTACAGAGCACATAGCGGCTCAAGAATTACCATACCTTGATGAATAGTGTTTTCATACTTTTTTTCCTAAGCCTTATGTAATTTTCTTTGAGTTATTAATAAAATTTAATGTTTATATTTAATTGTTTAATATAATTATGAATAAGAAAAATAAAATAATATAATTTGAATTTTTTTTTTATCATGAATGCCACTAAAAAATGATGTTGAGATATGGTAAATTATGAAATGTGTTGGCAACATATGATTGGTTAAATTTACATCAAGATGAATTATGGTGTGCCATGATTGCCCACCCTTAATACTCTTATCTTTTACGGTAAATAATTACTATATATATAATACAGCGTCAAATCCGGCGTCGTTTTGATTGCGTCAATTTGACGTCATTGGTTGCCCATTCATTCAGCCCAATTTTTGGTTGGTTTCAGCCCACTATGTTCATATGTTTTGCCCATCTTTGCAGCCCGTAATCCTACCACATGTTGGTACAAACGTTATATGGTGATAGTAATCTGCACTTTCATATAGATGCTAACATTATATGGTGACTGACACATATCTAATGTCAGTCACAATACTATAGTGCCACCGGCTACCATTCAAGTATTTTAATGCCTTACATGTCGTGATAGTAATTTGCACTTTCATATAGATGCTAACAGTTTACCGCTTTCTACTTAAAAAAATACCATGCAATGATCGACGACGTAAAACAATGTCTTGCCGCAACGCGGCAGACCGCCTCCCAACTCGTTCTTAAAGTTAGTCCGCTCATTGGACGATCTATTTACGTGTGGGTCTCCTAGATTTACGTTCAATCTGATTTGTCTAATCGAAAATACTTTATTGTCAAGTCATTTCGTTAAATATAGATCATTAATTATATTGATATTTCGTTTTCTTAACAGTGACAAGAGCACATCTCAATCGATAAATGGTGTGCACATTTTTATTTCATATCATTTTCATTTTGAATGCCCCAACAATATACCATACATAATGCAACCGCATTCCAGGCTGTATTTGTAAGACACGAAATATTACGGTAGCGTTTAGTTGGAAAACATTTTCATTCATTTTCTATTTCTTGTTTTGTAGAAAAAGGGAGGTGAGTTTGATTTCCACAAAACAATTAAAAATCTAGAAATCGCGTTTAGTCGGAGAAACATATGTTTGTGTTTTTCATTTTGCAAATCTAGAAAACATATTTAATTGTTATTGTTTTATATCTCAATTCACTGTTCACCTTAGTAATATAATAAAAACATCTTCAAAACACAAAAACAAATATTATAAACTAACCAACTAAATTATAAAATAACTAAAAAAATCTAATACGAGAAAATAAAGAATTAAAAAAGTAAAATATAACATCAAATAACGTTTTCGTCTGTTTTTTTATTTTTTCGTCAGTTTATTTATGTTTTCGTCTGATTTTTTACATTTTTGTCAGATTTTTTACGTTTCATCCGTTTTTTTACATTTTTGTTAGATTTTTAACGTTTTCGTTCTTTTTTTACGTTTTCGTCCGATTTTTTACATTTTCATCTGTTTTTTTACGTTTTCGTCCGTTTTTTTACATTTTCGTTTGATTTTTACGTTTTCGTTAGATTTTTTTACATTTTCGTCAGTTTTTTTACGTTTTCGTTCCATTTTTTATGTTTTTGTCCGTTTCTTTATGTTTTCGTCTGTTTTTTTTACGTTTTCGTCCCATTTTTTACGTTTTTGTCGGTTTTTTAATGTTTTCATCCGTTTTTTTCGTTTTCGTCATATTTTTTAAGATTTTGTCCGATTTTCTACGTTTTCGTTCGTTTTTTTATGTTTTTGTACGGTTTTTTTTCGTTTTTGTAAGATTTTTTACGTTTTCGTTCTTTTTTTTACGTTTTCTTCTGATTTTTTACGTTTTCATCTGTTTTCGTCTGATTTTTACGTTTCATCTTTCATTTTCGGTTTTTTAGGTTTCCTCTGACGAAAACATAGAAAAATAGACAAGAATGTAAATAAACGTACGTAAACCTAAAAAACGGAAAAAATGTAAAAAAAACGGACCAAAACGTAAAAAATATGACGAAAACGTAAAGAATCTGACGAAAATGTTAAAAAATTGACGAAAATGTAAAAAATCTGACGAAAACATAAAAAAACTGACAAAAAGGTAAAAAATTAGACGAAAACGTAAAAAAATCGACGAAAACGTAAAAAATCTGACGAAAACATAAAAAACTGACGAAAACAATCAGACAAAAACGTAAAGAAATCGAAGAAAACGTAAAAAATCGAACGAAAACGTAAAAAATGGACGAAAACGTAAAAAAAGGGACAAAAACGTAAAAAATCTGACGAAAACGTAAAAAATCTGACGAAAACGTAAAAAAAGGGACAAAAATGTAAAAAAATCTGACGAAAACGTAAAAAAACTGACGAAAACGTAAAAAATCTGACGGAAACGTAAAAAAAACTGACGAAAACGTAAAAAAAACGACGAAAACGTAAAAAATCGAACGAAAACGTAAAAAACTGGACGAAAACGTAAAAAATCGGACGAAAACGTAAAATAAGGGACGAAAGCGTAAAAAATCCGACGAAAATGTAAAAAATCGGACAAAAAAGAAAAATCTAAAGAAAACATAAAAAAACAGACGAAAACGTAATAAACGGAAAAAAACGTAAAAAATCAGACAAAAACGTAAAAAACTGACGTAAACGTAAAAAAAACTCAGACGAAAACGTAAAAAATATGATGAAAACATAAAAAACGGACAAAAACGTAAAAAATGGGCGAAAACGTAAAAAATCTGACGAAAACGTGAAAAAACGGACGAAAATGTAAAAGATCAGACGAAAACGTAAAAAAATGGACTAAAACGTAAAAAATCGAATGAAAACATAAAAAAAACGGGCGAAAATGTAAAAAAATCAGGCAAAAACTTAAAAAAACTAACGAAAACGTAAAAAGATTGACGAAAACGTAAAAAAACGGACAAAAACATAAAAAATGGGGCAAAAAACGCAGAAAATCGAAAGAAAACGGATTGAAGTATTTTATTAGAAAATACTAATTTGAACGCAATCTCTGTTTTCTTTGTTTTCTCAAAACATTTTGTGAAAAATAAAAGTGTTTTCCTCAACTAAATGCACCATACAAGTTTCACATCTGTCAAATAGAATCATTGATACAACGAATCATATTAAGTGAAAAGCTATCCATTGTACTGATTGTCCAAAGTCCAGACATCGATTGGATGTGGAAATTGAAAGAAATTATTTCACTCTCAAAATGTGATAAACTTCCTTGTTTTTAATCTCAGTTGATCGTTCATATTATAGCATATTCTCAAATTTTTCATTTTTTAAAGAAAAGTTCAAAAGTTCTATTCTTTAGTACTAAGAGAGTCAAAATTACTTTTTGAAAAACACTAAAGATATGAGAAAATCACAAAACTAACCAAATCCAACCAAGTATAGTGTCACAACACTAAACTGATATTATTTTTCTCATCTTCTTTCCTTCCATTTGTTACACCCACTCACCCACCCCCGCCCTCGTTTAACACCAACAAACACTAGCAAACTAACAATAAGCAAATCAACCATGACTTCACATTAGATTGGAAAATAGTTTGTCTAACAAAAAATTAGCAGGAAAAAGATTGGAAGATCTAAAAGAGATGACTAATTTTGTGTCTAACTTATGTGTCATTACTTGATTGGATTGTGAAGAAGTTGGTCCGGTTTATACAACCAATGAATTGATGCCACACATGTTTAGGCACAAAATTAAGCACAAGTTTTAGGTGTGCCAATCATTTCTCAAATTAGCATGACTCTTTAAAATTCTAACTAAATTCTGGCAAGTTGTGCGGGATATTTGGATACATTGGTGAACCCGAGAAAAGGGTGCTTGGTGAAACACATGAGCTGATTTATTAATTTTGTCATTTTCCTTCTAGATATATAAGTTAAACTAAATAAGCATAAGACTAACACTCAGTTCTCGAGTTGGAAAGGGAAGGAAATTGACAGTTTTTTGTGTTCTCGAGTTTTTTTTAAGGAAATAATTGGAAAGGGAAAGGAAATAGGGAGGAAGATTTAGTAACTAAATCTTCCTCCCACTTTTGGGAGGAAAGGGAAGTTTTTATTGTGTAAAGACTAAAATACCTTTTTTAAAACATTTTACATTAACAACTAAAGGGCATATATGTAATTTCACCAAGTTATTTTCCTTTTCCTTCCACTCAAGAACATGATTATCATTACTTTTTTTTTCCTTTCCTCTATCTCAAGAACATAACAACTACACTTACTTTCCTTTTCCATTTCTTTTCTCTTTCCAATTCTTTTCTATTTCCTTTCACTTAAAACTCGAGAACTGAGCGTAATGGTTTAAAAAGGCATCTAATTTGCCATTTTTTACGATCGTAAACTCTTAACTTTTAATTTTTTTATTAAATTCAAAAAGTTATTTATTGATCCTATTGCAGGTATTTGACGTGAGACAAATTAACCATATAATGCTCCGTTAAACAAGGACAATTTAGTTATGGAAGTGGATGTTTTGATCTAAGAAAGGGGTTTAAGTTTACATAAAATGTGTTACAAGGGGTTATTTTAGAATATAACGGTTTTATTTGATTAAATGATATCACGTTAAACTCATTTTGTAATGATGTCTACAATAAGAAGTTTGAAGGACTTTTTAAATTTGATTGAGAAAATTAAGGCTATGTTTGGCACACAAGATTGTTTGGAGATTGTGCTTATTTTTTCATAAAAGAAGCTACTTAAAAAATAATCTTTGTTTGGCAGACATAACTTATAAGAGATTCTAAAAAAAATAATCTTTCATAATCTCTTAAAACCAAATGTTACTTCATGTAGCTTATAAAAATAATCTCTTTTTATAATCTCCAGCACCAGCACCATCTCCAACACCAGCACCAGTTCCAGCAACAGTTACTTTCGTCAAACATACCCTAAAAGTTGAGTTTTACGGTAGTAAAAAATGTCAGATTTGATAGTACAGGGTAACTTTATAGACAATATGTCCTAGGGTGCGTTTGGTTTGTTGCTATGAATCACAATGGGTATGAGTGTTGGTATATGATGAATTAGTAATTGGAGGGTATGATAAAATCACCCACACACATAAGATATAAGGAAACCTTCACATTTTGGTATCCTCAATCCATTGTGATGAGCCCCATAACCAACCAAACAACACTTATGACTTTCAAAGTCATAGATTTATACCCATACACCCCAACCAAATGGGCCCTTAACATAATAATACACCCTACCCAGTAAAAAATATTAGGGGAGGCCAAAGATAATACGACATTTATCACATACATCTAATAGACCTAACCCGCTTGTTTATTGGATGAAGATAATCAATGAAATTAGTCAAAACTAAGGTCGTGTTTGTTTTTTAAAAAGAGGCTTTTAACAGCCTCTGAATTTGAACCGTTCAGACGCGGTCAGATATTTTGGCCGTTGTTTGTCTTTTTTTTTTTTCTCGTTCAGACGCGGTCAGAGGCAGTAAAAATCTTAATGATCTAGACTTGAGAGGAGTGTATTAATGCCTCTTGTTTTCTCTTGTTGACACAAAAATAACCAAAAAAAATATTTTAGTACGAGCAAGCAAATATGCGGTTCAAACATGAGTTTTTTCCGTTCAGATGCAGTCAGATTCAGACATTTACGCATCAAATTTAGATTCAAATATATAATTCAGATTCAGATTTAAATTCAGAGCCTCTAAAACTTGCTCCAAAGTCTAAACATAAGCACCAAATTAAAACTCTGTTTCATAACGGCTATCCCCAAATTCAAATAAAACAAGAAAACCCCCCAAAACCCTCATCTTTAATCCATAAAAATTTACCCCAAAAAATCCATTTTCACTCAAAACCAATTCTTTAAATTCATTCAATCACAAAAACCCATTTTCACAAACATTTAAAGAATGAATATACCCGAAGAAATCGATGACTATTTACGCGAATCGATAGAGTATTCACTCGGTTTACCCGTGTCTAACCGTACAATGGAGTTAAAGCTTCAATCTTGCGAAGAAGCTCGAAGACATATTCTTGATCAGTGTTTTTATTTGAAGGCTAAATTGTTGGAAAAAGATAAAACCATTGAGGGTATTAGGGTTAGTGTTTTCTTTATTACTTTTTCTTTCGATATGTTGTGGTTTAAGGGGTGTTTGGATAAGGGTTCTAGTTTATTTTTCGTGATTTTTGAGTGTTTGGGGAAATGGGTTGTAAACTGTGATTACTGTGCTATGCCTATTTACACAAGGAACTATTAGGTTTAGGGGGTGTTTGGATGTGGGTTATAGTTGATAACTGTGATTTGAAGTTGTAATAATGAGTATCGAATATTTGAGTAAACGGGTTATTTTTGGTTGGGAGATATTAACTTTAGGGGGTGTTTGGATATTTGTTCAAAAATAACCGGTTTAGAATATTTGGGTAAAACGGGTGTATGTTTTTGTACAGTTATTGAGACAAATGTAGAGTTACCCGACTATGGTATCTTTTGTTAGCTGTTTATTTGATTATATCTGATTGCAAGAATAACTTTGACGAGTGCGTCCAAATGCCCCCCTAAATGCTTTATTGGAATTTTTTTAATCGCGTCTATGATTCAGTATGTTATGAACAAAGTTTAGTAACTATAATTGATGATGATTTTATTGTTGTGATACATTAGGCTGAAGCTAGTATGAATGCACAAGCTATAAAGAAGTTTGTAGAAGAGAATCAAAAGTTGGTGGAGGAGTGTGGTGAGTTGTTGGCTAGATGTGAAAAGTTCGAGAATGAGTGTTCATTGTATGATCGTGATTTAGAAGCTTTGATGGACTTCGGAAATGAGGCTGATGCTAGGGCGGTGGTGGCAGAGTCCCGTGTTCATTATTTGGAGGAGGAACTGAGCAAATTGACAGAGGAAGTGCAGTCCTTCAAGCAACAAGAGGTACTGTTAATATTTATTGACGGGAAGATGCTACGATTAGGGAGTTTACGAGTTTACAAGAAAAGTAATTGTTTAGTTGCGAAAAAAGATAATATGGAAGTCGAGATAGGTAAAGTAAAAAAAATAAAAAATAAAAAAATAACAAATTGCATTTAGACTACTAATTGATACCATAAATATAGATATTGGTCTATAATGTTACTCAATTTTGCATGGATACCATGTCACTTATTTTGCTCGCTGAATTTTGACTTTATATGGTAAAGGAGGCAGGTTTGACCTATTTGCATCTGGATGGGTCGATTTGGTGTTATGTTTACCCTCAAACAGGTCAAATGGGTTGAAACTAAAAAGTCTAACCATTAAAGTAATGGGTTAATTGGGTTCAAAGGGTTAAACAGATTCTAAATTTCTCTAAAGGCATATTTCTAATGCATACTTCCTAAATTGCTTTATTTAAAAGTTGTATATACTTGTTGCTATATCGTTTTTATAGTCATATTTAACGTGTTTATCTATTTATATTATTATTTTAGTACCATAATGGCTATCTTCTGGTGTCAATTTGAGTAAAATTGGCAAGTACTCCCTTCATCCCATAATAGATTCGGCAAACTTAGTTCAGGGTTTCTCCAATAAATTGCAACATTTTCCTTTCGGCAAAAATTTTAAAGCCAACATAATGTTCTATTCCATTAGAACATATTGATATCACGGATTTCTGTTCACACAATTCTCTGCTTCCAATTGTATAGAGGTGTCATATATTTGACTATCAGTTAGAACTTTCCGTAATTTAAATAGTGAAGAGTATAGTTACATTAACTTCCATTTAGATGAAGACTAAAGCGAGTACATTTTAACCAAAAACTATTATTTATGTTTCTCGTATGAACGAACAAAATAAAAACTGCATTTGCATTGCCTTTCCTCATGGTTATTATATAGATTTGGACGATGTATGGTAGAGTAAAAGCTGTAACATGAGCTTGAACATTATTGTGTCTTCTCTTTATCGTATGAAATTTACCCTTTATGAGTTGTTGGAAATCGCTTTTTCTCCTCACGTGACAAAATCATTTTCTAAGACCATTTATATGTCATTTTTCATCATTAAAGGAGTTAATGATATTGATTAGAGTCCACTAGATTTCTTGCTCTTTTTACATAATTAATGGATATTTAATCTAGCATTTATGTGCCCCGTCAAAGGTTGCAATACTCACGATAACTAAAAAGTAATATAGCATGTAATCATTTGAAAAAAGAACTTAAAGTGTCTTAACTTTTAACACACCCTACTGATGAGATAAATACTACTGAGTATAATTTTGGTGGTATGACTTTGTAGTTTTCTTTATATATACAGTTTGTACTGTCCTTCAATTTTAATCCTGCTTTTGTTTACTATCTGTCCTGATGGTAATCATATGTAATGTTACTTGATTAAAGGTTGGTAAGCTTACAGACAACAAATATACAGAAGACGTTCTTGTTGATACATTGCTCTCGACTTTGGCCAACAAGGATGAAGTTGCATCAATAGCACACTCGTTTTTGGAGGAGAATAGTGGTGTCGATGTGTGCCAAAAGTTACTACAAATGTGGGATAGGTTTGTATTCTCATTATACTTTATCACGTGGATACTTGTTTTAGTCTATTTTTTGGATTGTATGAATATTAACATGAACTGTAAATTCATGTAGATTGAAGCCATCGACGAGGGAAGTTTTGAGTCTGGCTTCTGAGGTCCAGAAGCTGCGGAAAGATAAAGAATATATAATCATCAATCTTGTAAGAGCTGAAGAGGAGGTGAGTTAACTGATGCCCATATAACTTATCGTTTTCCTAATACGTCTTATCTAAAAGTACTAAATATTTGCCCCTTTTTTTGTGTTTCCCACTAGTAAAAATACAAAGAAGCCAACGCCCAGTGTCCCATGTGTCCAATCTGCAATTTTTCACTTTCAAAACTATGTTAACGGTCCAAAATTTCTATCACTCATTATTTTGGGTGATTTTAGCAAAAAGTAATTTCCTTTTGTCAATTACTTGTTTAGGCCTTGTATTGAGTTACTCGCACTGGTTGAATTTAAGATACAAATAAAGTACTACACTATTTTCCCATACCTTTTACATGCAACAAACTAATTTTCATGTGTACTTTAAATGCAACAGTTTATTATAGCAATGTTTTCGAAAACTTTGGTTTTGAGTGCAATAAACTAATTTAATGGTGCCCTTTTGATTATTAAAAAAAAAAAAAAAAAAAACTGTGATAGTCACTTATTTGTAGCATTTTTGTGCCCACACACACATTTCTTCATGATTAACTGATTAAGAAATTCTGTCCCACAGCTGATCTTTATTTCTTCTCACATCATATGCTAAATGACCTTATTTAATTAAATGTGGCTAGGTTGCAGTTCTGTCTGATGAAAACAGCATGCTAGATGAGGAAAACCTGAAGTTGACAAAGCTACTACAAGAAGAGCGACGCAATCTTAATTCAGGAAGAAAGAGTAGCAGCGGATCGATCAAGGTAAGAAACCCACAATACCAAAATAATTGATATCCCGAAAAAGATGGTATACTTTTCTTACGATGTTTCTTTTATGATGAAGATACATAAACGGAAGTCTTATCCTTGTCCTGAAGAGAACAGCCCCATTGAGAAGAAACTTGACTTTGATGTTGCTGCTAGCTCACCAAGAGAAGTATTTTCTCCATTGCCACATAACACGTAACTGTCACATGCTTATAAAAAATCTTGCTTAGCTTAGATATGTCTAGACAAATTATGCCTACACACACTTCTTTTGAAATCCCAGATAAAATGATCTTTAAGAAATAACATGGGATTTTAGAAACAGAGTTTCATAGTTTTCTTTGATGAATGACAAGAGTATGTCACGTTATAGAATCTTTGATATTGAGATCACGGGTTTATATTGAAACTCAGCTTTTTCTTTACCTGTGTAAGATTTTAGTTTATGATGACAGATAACTTTGTAAATGCTTGACAAAAGTATGAAATGTTATAAAATCCTGATCTTTATATTCCTGGTGTGTTTAAAAATTCTTTTTGTTAAGCCGAAAGTAACCGGGTGCACAATTTTTTTTCTAACTGTAGCATAATAATAATAATAATAATAATAATAATAATAATAATAATAATAATAATAATAATAAAATCTTAGTTCAAATGATTGAGTTAAGTGAAAAGTAAGTTCACGTTTCACTTATTAATAGACTAACTAAAAATTGCCGTTCTAAAAAAATAAAAATAATGAATAAACAAATGCATTGCATTGGAACTGGGTGTATTTTAGAAAATTCAGTATTTTTTACGAAAATTAGCACTACGAAACAAAATTCTACTGGCGTGGGATCCCCTTTAGTTCTGTCCTGGCAGAAGTTCATAAAAATGTTTGATACTAGTATGATGGTCTTTGAATGATGATCATGGGATCTTAGGTTTGTATCAAAATTCTTTATTTTAGCGTATATATGTTTGTTCATTCTTGTGCTCCTATAGTATATGTCCCATGTATTCTGGACTTGTCTCCCTATAATTGTGTATTTGTCATGCATATTCATGGAAACATGGAGTTTTATCACACATTAGGCATGTAGCTCAAGTCTCATTTTCAATGAAATTCTATAGTAGCCAATGTTCATGAACCATAAGTGTTCTTCTCTATACAAACATTAACCCAAACAATTGATTCCTCAACATTATCTGGGACTCGATTGTTAAAATTATGGACTTTCGTCAAGATGCCCCAAATCACATTCAAAAATCATAATTAAATAAAAAATTTGGATGGTCAAATAACCACTGTAATTCTTGAAATCGCATTCAAAATGTGCGTCCTGTTGCCTCTTCAACCAACCATGGTCATATCACACGAATTCCATAAGAAACTACTATTTACTACTATTTCGTCTCGTAACTTGCGCCGAGAAAAGAAACATCAAGTATAATATGAATCCTCTTGTCAGTTGGACATCAAACTTGGCCATGACTGTCACCATCTTCATTAAAAAAAAAAAAAAAAAAAAAAAAAAAAAAAAAGTCTCTTGAAGGTTAACATGGGAAATTCCAAGAACTCGCAAAATGCGTTATTTTAAAATTTTAATTGTTGAAAGTAGGGCTGAGCACCACATGTTCAAAACCGAACCGGACCGACGAAACCGACAAAAACCGAACCGGACTGACGGCCCGTCGGTTCGGTTTCGGTTCCGGTTTTTCATGAATTTCGGTTTCGGGTCGGTTCGGTTCGGTCCGGTTTGGCCCAAAACCGACAAAAACATGCCAAAATACACATGGACCGACAAACCCGAACCGAACCGACGAAAACCGAACCGACGGCCCGTCGGTTTGGTTTCGGTTCCGGTTTTTGATGAATTTCGGTTTTCGGTTTTTTCGGTTCGGGTCGGTTCCGACCCGATGCTCAGCCCTAGTTGAAAGTATAGTGGTTATTTCATTCTCATGCTTTTGGCTAAAGTGCAAGGACCAGTTTTGCACGTCATTCTCATAGTTTGGTGTTTAGCTTCGTTTTGACACGTTTTTCATAATTGAAGGGCTGAAGTGACAAATGCTCATATATAAGGCTATAAGCACCATCCTAGCCTAGGGTTTAACTCGGGAGCTACTATATTAACGGGGTCTACCCCCTTTCTACCAAACCCTCCCTACCCACTAGGGTACTGTTCATTTACTTTTTTCAACATTTTTTTTTTTTTTTTTTTTTTTTTTTTTTTTTTTTGTATGTTTGTTGTTTTTATTTTGTTGTCACAATACTTTTTATGATTTTTTTTATGGGGTATTTTTTGTTAAATTTTGTCCAAGTGCATAGCACACAAGCAGTATTGCACACAACCAGTTTTTGTCCAAGTGCACCAAGTGCATAAGCATACAAGCAGTATTGCACACAAGCAGTTTTTGTCCAAGTGCATAAGCACACAAGCAGATTGCACACTTGCATTTAGCACACAAGCAGATTGCACACAGGCTTAGATTAACAATCATCATCGCCGATTTAGAACACAAGCAGTATTGCACACAAGCAGTTTTTGTCCAAGTGCATAAGCACACAAGCAGATTGCACAAAGGCTCGGATTAACACGTAATCATCATCGCCGATTTAGAAAACCATTTGCACAAGTGATAAAAAAGTGTTAGGCTCAGATATGAAGGTTGCAAAGTGATAAAAATATCACTTTGCCATCTTTTCGGTTATAAAACCAATCGTCATCGCCTTTTTTGTCCAAGTGCAGATTGCACACAAGCAGAATGCACAATACCAGATTGCAACCAAGTTAGATTGCCCAAGTGCACAGAATGCACAACACATGTTTCACAATTCTCACAATGTTCACAAGCCAAATACCAAAAGCAATAGTAAGATTCCCAAACTGCATGAAGTCACAAGGGGAGGTAGGTAGTGAAACCTTGTGCACAGATTGCACAATACCAGATTGCAACCAAGTTAGATTGCCCAAGTGCACAGATTCCTCACAATGTTCACAAGCCAAGTACCAAAAGCAAAAGTAAGATTCCCAAACTGCAGGAAGTCACAAGGGGAGGTAGGTAGTGAAACAACCAAATGATATATTGAGCCTCACCACAAGGCAGATTCACAAAGTAACCATCACCACAAACAAAGCAAAAATACTACTACCAAGTTACCACAAACAAAGAAACTCTCTTCACAAATCCACACAAGTAGATTCACAAAGTAACCATCACCACAAACAAAGCAAAAATACTACCCCCAAGTTACCACAAACAAAGCAACTCTCTCATTCACAAATCCACACAAGCAGATTCACAAAGTAACCATCACCACAAACAAAGCAAAAATACTACCCCCAAGTTACCACAAGCAGATTCACAAAGTAACTCTCACCACAAACTAAGCAAAACAAGTACCCCCAAGTTACCACAAGCAGATTCAGCAAGTTACAACAAGTGAAGATTCCACAAGTTACAACAAGTTACAGATAGGGTTGGGTTATAAACACGGTGGCTAGTTTTTTAGAACAAGTTACAGATATGGTTGGGTTATAACACAAGCCAAGTGAAACACAAGCTGCAAGTGAAAGCCGCAAGTAACAAACCACAAAGAAACAAGTGCAGATATGTCTCAATCACCATTTCACACACAACAGGTAATCACCATTTTACACATTAATAAGAGATAACATTAGGCTCAGATTATAAGTTGTTGCACATAAGCAAGTTAAATCATATATGGCTGCAACATCGAAAGTTGCAAAATTAAGTTTTATTTTGCCGTCCAGTCGGAAATGCCACGCCAAAATCATGTTTTTTTTAAATCATCATTGCCTTATCTCAGTTTTTTTTTTTTTTTTTTTTTTTTTTTTTTTTTTTTAATTTTATTTTAAATAACAAACTGCTTATCAAGCATATAAGCAGTTAGTTATTTTCAGATTCATAAGCACTTTCATCACCCCGTTAAACTAAAAAAACTAGCCACAGTCAATATAACCCAACCCGTAAAGTATAAAAAATTAATAGATCTGGTAAATTAAACAAGAAAACATTCAATTAACCACATAATCACCCACCACAGACCCAAAAAAACCCAAACCCTAATTTTTATAATTTAGGCATTTCTTAAAACATTAATAGATCTGGTAAATTAAATAAGAAAACCTTCAATTAATCACATAAAAGTCACGTATCTGACAATTAATCACATAAAAGTCACGTACCCCCAAATTATATTTACGAAACCCTAATTAGAAACCCCCAACACAGATCACCAACAACATCACCACACACTCACAAACTCTCTCAAAAATCAAATCACATATTATTATTGAATTTAGATCTAAAAACGTTTTTAGATCTAAAAATAGAGAGAGAAAAGAGAGCAACAGAGAGAGAGAGAGAGAGAGAGAGAGAGAGAGAGAGAGAGAGAGAGAGAGTTTGTGAGTGTGTGGTGTGATATCAAAAGAGAGCATGTGTGGGTGTGGGACAGCTGTCCACCCATACGCGTTTTATAATTTTTTTTTAATTTGTATTAGTTTTTAAAAATTGAAATTAGTTGTTAAATTAAAAGTTTGTATTAGTTGTTAAATTAAAAATTTGTAGTTAGTTGTTAAAATTTGTAATTAGTTTTTATAAAAATTGTATTAGTTAAAAAAAAGTTAGTTGTTATAAAATTTGTATTAGTTTTTTTTATATATAAAATTTGTAAATAAAGTTAGTTGTTAAAAACAATTGTGATAAAAAAAGTATTTTGTAAAAAAAAGTTATATATCATTAGTAAAAAAAAAGTTAAATAAAAGTTATAAAAATGTAAAAATGTAAATGTTGTAAAAAAATCCGTTTTAAAAATGTAAAAGTATTTTGTTAAAAAAAATATGTTATAAAAAATGTTATGTATTTTTAGGTTTTCGGTTCTCACGAGGAAGTAACCGAGTGGGCGCAAAATATAGCTCGTGAGCTCGGTTTTGTAATTGTTAAAGATAGAACCAAATCAGAAGATGGTCATATGAACGAAATCAATTACAGGTGTACAAAGGGTGGGACGTATGTACCTCAAGGTAGTGGCAGACGGAAAACCAAAACATGTAAAACCGATTGTCCATTCAGATTTGTTGCGAAATATCATCGAACAAAAAATTATTGGGTATTGAGGGTGAAGGATGATACGCATAATCATGATATGCTAGAGTCGTTGCATGGTGTGGCATATGCAATGCGACTAAAGGATGATGAGTTGGGTTTGGTCAAAGAATTGACAGATTATAACGTACGACCACTTAATATACTTTCGACAATAAAGGGTCGTAATCCGGATAACGTGTCTAGCGTTAGAACTATATATAACGCACAAGATAAGCTCCGGAGAGCCAGAGTAGGTGATAGAACTCCAATTCAAGTCCTTTACTCGCATTTGCGGGATTCAGGGTATACATGGTACCCGAGGGTAAATGAGCATACCAACGAGCTTGAGGAGCTATTTTTTGAGCACCCCACGTCGTATGCTCTATGGTGTACATTCCCTGAAGTCATGCTGATGGACTTCACGTACAATACCACGATGTTTAAATTGCCGTTGTTGGAAATTGTTGGAGTAACTTCAACAAATAAAACATTTTCAATGGCGTATAGCTTTTTATCCAGTGAACAAGGGCATAATTTTAGATGGGTATTGCAACGTGTGAAGCAAGTGATAGACAAAAGATATTACCCACGTGTTATCGTCACTGACAGAGATTTAGCGTTGGTTGGGGAAGTAAGAGTAGAATTTCCTGACGCTCACAAATTACTCTGTCGATGGCATATACAGCAAAATATACTTAAGTTTTGCAGAAATAAATTCACAGATGGGGTAATTGAGTATGAGTCCGTTAAAAACCGATGGGATTGGATGGTTAAAGCTCCGACATTCGAATCGTTCGAGCGACGTTATCAACGCCTACAACAACTATTGGTCAACCATCCGGGTACTTAATTATTAATTGATTGTTTTTAATTATTTAATAAATATGCACCCGAATGACCTTTTATTAATTCATTATTTTTTCAGATGTCGCTTTGTATCTGAATAACTGGTTGCAAGATTACGCACCCATGTTTGTCTCGTATATTACCGACCAATATAAATCCTACGGCCAGACAACAACATGCAGAGTTGAGGCTCACCACGCGTTGTTGAAATTATATTTGGACGGCACGCAGTCCAAATTAGACAGGTTGTTGAGGTCGATCGATAAGATTCTCATTACGCAAGAAGATGCGATAAAAGAGACTTTCAATAGAAGCATCAACGAGAAACTAATTAAGTGTGATGTACCACTATTTCAAGAATTGTTGTATAAAGTTTCTAAACATGCTTTGAACCTCATGCATAAAGAACTCCAGAAGAATGTAGCCATAAGAATCGGGCAATTTTTGGACTACCATGCTTTCACGAGATGCAAATCTATGTATATCATGGTAAGTATATTAAATTTATAACTATCAAGTTGTTTTCCACATTAATATCAGTAATTTATACAAGTCACTTTAATTGAATTTAGGATGCCCCATTCCACTGGAACGAGTTGATATTTTTTGGAGAACCCTATATGTTCCGTGGCTTGTTATCAATAGGCCCCCGGCTAAAGATGGCTCTTCCAGCGAACATGGTGGTGATGATGATGATGACGATACTTCGTTTAACGATGGCATGCGACAATTCAAGAATATTTTTAGCAAATCAACATCGTTTGTCAAGAAAAATATGTTAACGAAGTTAAGAGATATATTCCAGCCTGAAGCTGTTGACACACGTGAACCAGTTATTCAAAAAAATACCCGTGGAAGTCCGAGCGCAAAGGACAAAAAGGGCAAGGCTACACAAGTCCCGGACTTGAATGAAGTCCCTGACTTTGATGAACTACCAATCGTAGATCACCGAAGAAGTACAAATTCAAGATCTGCAAAAGTCCCGAACTTGCGGAAAGAACCTGCAAGACATAGCTCTTACACGGGTGATAGTCTACGCCACCGATTATATGTTGGAGATAGTGTGAGCAATGCGTTTATTGAGCATATTCCACATATTTTCCGTCCATACGTAATAAGCATACGTAATGTGCGGGGTGATGGAAATTGTGGGTTTCGGTGCATTGCCCACTGTCTTTTTCAAAACCAAGATAGATGGGACGAAGTCAGACACATGTTGTTGCAAGAGTTAGACTATCATAGGCAAGCTTACATAAATATGTGGCAGCAACATGACTTTGACTTTCTTTGGTATACAATAGACTGGTTCAATGGAGGTGCACCCGTCGGTCGCTGGATGGTGATGCCACTCACGGGGCTGGTTATCGCTTCAAGGATTAACCGACCTGTTGTTTTTTTATCCGAGCAAGGTTGAAACACATGTTTTCCGCTTTTTTATGGCCCAAACTCATCACATGGAACAGACCCCCTTGTGATTGCGCGTGTGGGGGAAGGAGAATATGGTCACTTCATTTTACCGATGCTAGACAGAGATTCTCCACTACCCCATCTCCACGACTCCACCCACAATGGAGGTTTTTCAGAGTGCCAGTTGCAGCCGAATGGGAAACTTTGTATCAACGTCGACTAATGAATCATTGATTTATGTTGTAAATAATTATACCGACAAAAACATTATAAATGATTACTGATTTATGTTGTAAATAATAGAGATACCGACAAAACATAGTGAATCATATGTAATAGTTATTTATTTTTGTAAAAATGTAATTTTTGTATTTGTAAAACATTGTAAATAATTATTGATTTATGTTGTAAATAACTGTTTGTATTATATAGTAAATGATTAAATATTTATTTAAATTAGTAAATAACATTATTGATTGATTATGCAAATTATTTTGTTAGGTGGGCCGAAGAAATCCTTTTTGGTGTCGATGTGATAGAGGACTTATTATAGAGCGGAAATCCTGGCAAGATGGTAGTCGTGGGCGACCGTTTTATGCATGTCCTCTTTCAGTGGTAAATAATCATATGTTTGCTTAGTTATGTAAGTAATTTTTCTGTTAAAAATACATTTCTTATTATTTTCTTAACATGTAACAGCCAGGTACAAAAGACTATGGGTGTCGATACTTCAAGTGAAAAAATGAATTTGAAGAAGAGTATTTTAATCAAGCCTCTTCTTCAACGCAGTGCTCAAACTGCATTGCTAAAGATAATGAGAACAAGTTGTTGAAGGCAAGAATAAAGACGCTGGAGATGAAGTTAGAAATGGCAAGGAATCCTGAGGATCACGCTTGTCAGTCAAGTGCCCGGCTCCATGATCTTTTAAATGAAATAAATAATCTTCATATGTCGTAGATGTTGTTGTTTTTAAATAATATGTATAACGTTGTCGTTTAATTAAATTTTAACAGTTGTTGTTGCAGTTATTTAATGTGATAATATTTAACGTGCTATTATACAAACATTATACATATACAAAACATTATACATATACAAAACATTATTAAACACAAATATACAAAACATTATACATATACAATACATTATTATACATACAAAATCTTTTCTATTTAAACACAAAACACAAAACACAAAACAAAAAAAATTTCTATTTAAACACAAAACACAAAACAAAACAAAACAAAAAAAAACAAAAAAACAAAAAAAAAAAAAAACAAAAAAAAAAAGGCACTAAACGACAAAACTGCAAAAGTTTAAAAAAACAAAACAAAAAGTACCCCCTACGGGGTAGACTCCGTTTTACTAAAAAATTAGCCACCATTTTTATAACCCAACCCGTTTAACTCTCATTCTTGTGTCAATCGCATTCTCTCTTCTCTCTCAGGCACACACAAACATCATCATCATTTTCGATAATATTCAGGCCTTCTTGTAATTGGAGATCAAGTATGTACATAAACAAGTGATACATGTTATTATCAGTGTTTTCTTTTATAAACTCACATAATGTAACATAATCCATTCTTTCAGCATTAGATAGGCTCAAATGGACAGTAACTCCATTTTCGTACCTTAAGGGTAAAAAAAAAGAATACACCATTAGTGTGGACCTAAAACGACAAAGAGTCAGGTCCTGGAGGTGCTATCTTGAAAAAAGCAAACAAAAAATGTTAGAGCTTCAAAATTTTTTGATACCTTAAAAACTCTAATCGACATTCATGCATACTAGGAGGACACAAAAGGGAATAAAATCATACATAATAATAACTAAAATACCTTTGGCACCGTTCAATTAGGAATTACGGCAATCAATTTGGATTATTATAAGAACTAGGGTTTGAGTGGGGTTTGGATGTAAAGTATTGTGTGTGAAAGTGTAACACCCCCAATTTCGTGAACGCATCAGAATTTAAACTGGGTGTTACTCGACGGTATAACAGTTATAACAATAGAAAATTAACCTTAATTGAGTCGTTTTAAAAGATTTATCATTCGAATTTTATAAATATCAGAGTTTACAAAATGAGGTCCCAGTAGTTTCACGGTCACATATTACATTAAATAAGTTTTCAAATGATAAAAATATGTTATAGCCTTCTTGATGTATCAGTGCCCCTTCGTGCCAGCCTCGAACATTACCGACCTGAGATAAACATGCTAAAAAGTGTAAACATAAAGGTTGGTGAGTTCATAGAGTTTATGTGTAAATAATGTGAAAACCTTTATGTAAAAATCCTCATGACAAGTATATGTAAATACTAAATGTAGTTCATAAAACTTTCGAGTGTATGACTATTGCACATAAATACAATTACAACATAGAGATGGTATTTTCGTTGGCCTAATTTACTAGCACCGAAGTCTTAAGTTTTCTAGTTTCTGGTTTCTAGTTTCTGCTTAGTTCACGATTGTACCTAGTCTGTTAGTGCAAGAATGCACCCAGTCCGTTAGTTCGAGTTTGTACCAAGTCCGTTAGATAGAGATTATACCAAGTCCATTAGTTCATAATTTTACCAAGTCCGTTAGATCGTGTGTCACGTTGTTATATACCCATAGTTTTTTTCTCATCCCGTTCTCGTAGATGTTGATAATCTACCCGGTAGGGAGCCACCTAGTGTTTTGTCATCCCATTCTCGTAGATGTTGATAATCTACCCGGTAGGGGGCCACAACTTGTGTTTCTCATCCCATTCTCGTAGATGTCGATAATCTGCCTGGTAGGAGGGCCACTAAAAGTGTAGTGTCTTTCAGACACTGGTTAGGATTGTAGAGCTTAACCTACTATGGACGGATGTGTCAACCTCAATAGTACTATTCAAGACATTCTTACTTACAAATAGGTATTTAAACGGTTCATGATATTGGGACTTAACAAGGCGGGTTTTGACATAGCATGTAAGGTATCAATAATAATTGATATAGTACATAATTCATAGTATCAATAACAATTGATATGGCACATTGTTTCGAGCACATAGTTCTTAGTACGTAATTCCAAGTATCAATGAAGATTTATATAGCACATAGTATAGTTTTCAAGTAATTGTAATTGTTATAAAAAGTGTAGCATGTATCTCCCCCAAAATAGTTCAAAATAAGTAAAACAAGGGCTATGACTCACCGTGAGTAGATAATATCAAGTAAGTAACGGAAATTCTGTTACTTACTTGATATTACGGAATTGATGGATATGTCGTGAAAAATCTCTACATGCAACCTAGAAATATGATATCGTTTTAGGTTTTATAATAATGATGTAAGAATATAACAAGTCTATATAAGCTATTATATAGATCATGATGTTGTACTTTAAAATTTATAGTAGTAGTGTATGTCTTTATAAAAATGGCTTACTAGTTTATAAAATGTTTTTAGTTAAATATCGCACTACTGTTCGGCATGGCTGGCTTTGAGGGTGTGCAAGGTGAGCGACCGCTCAGGGCCTCAAAATTTTAAGGGGCCCCCAAATTTGTCCCGTTAATAATTATATGCATGTGTCGACATATTTTTAACAAATAAAAGAGTATTTAGATGGTAAAATATCTTAAATGGGTAATATGTTAGAACGTTTTGATAACTAATTGCATTATATCTTATAAATGGTGACACTTTATATATAATATTGCTTATCGAAAGGCCTCATTATATAATTTTGTACAGGGCCCTCAAAAATTTCATCAATTCATGGGACGGCCCTGCTTTTCGGGCTATTATAATTCAGAGGTCATGTGGTAAACGTTCGAGTAGCTAGGACACTTTAAATCATAAATCCAGCAACTCGTCGATACGTTTACCTCGATGAAACCCCTCACATAAAATTCCCTACTAATATGTTACATTAGTACTTTAAACATATATTTTATACTCATAAGAGTTATAAATTGTGGAAAACTAGAAGGGGGGGTTGAATAGTTTTACATCTTTTTATTTTTATTATGAAAACTTAGTTTAGTTTTAAAACCTTGTTTGCTTTTAAAACTTTGATTCAATTTTATGTGAACTCAAATCTTGAACAATATGAACAACTATATCTAAGTATGAACAATAATAATATTAGCTGAGTATGTGAAATCAACACATGCACAATATAAACAATTATACCTATATACGAGAGATAAGTAAGTAATCGTTTATTTTATAATCCTTAGTTATATTTTGTATGAAAACTTTACTTGATCAAAATGATCAATTATATGTATGTTACCTTTTTAGTTTGATTGTAAAAACTTTGTTTTGTGAATGAAACTTTCGTTTGATCTTTAAGTAAAATCAATACTAGCACTATATGAGCAAATATATATATATATATATATATATATATATATATATATATATATATATATATATATATATATATATATATATATATATATATATATACGTCTACAAAAGTAATAACGATATAAGCAAGATAATAAGTAAGATATGGAAAGATCTAACCGCGAGACAAAGGATTTATAGTGGTTCGGCTACAAGGACACCTTCCTTGCCCTACTCCACTCCTCGAGTCACCTACTCGAGAGTTTTCTTCACTATGTCAACAAGCTCCCTTATGGCGGAGAAAACCTTACACACCAATATACACACCACAACTTCGTCACAACTTATTCACACCTTCTACACAACTTCTTCACACCTAGTCACTACTTAATCACAACACTACTTCTTCACACCTATCTATCTTCACAACTATCTACTTCACAACAATCTTCTTCACAACTATCTACTTCCTAACTTCTCTACTTCATAACTATCTACTACACACTCACTCTATCTACACACCTTGCTAATCTATCTTCTATAAATTTTCACAACTAGTTACACAAAGAAATAGATATAATGGATGATGCTCTAACAACTTGGATGTGGAGGTCACAACACGTTGTAATACTTCTTCTCTTGAAGGATTGAAGTAGTCTTCTCTTGCACTTGAAAGGTAGAGGTTTGGATCACTTTGAAACAAAGATTTATGTATATATGATCAAAGGATTTTAGAGAATAGAAATGAGATCTAGAACAGAAAGTTTTGGGGTGCAAAAGGTGAGAAAATTCTGTGGGATGAACCAGTATTTATAGGGGGAAAATTACTGTTCTGGAGCGTGGCCGGTCCCCTTAATTAATGGCCGGTCCCCTTAATGATTAAGGGGGCCGCCTAAGGAATTAAGGGGGCCGCCCCTTCAGAACGTTGGATTTTCTTGTCTTTTAGTGGGGAATATTTTTCTGGATAAAATTTGCCATTTTTTGTTGGAAATTTGAAATCATATATTTATAATGAATTAAACATATTCTTTTTATTCCAAAAGTAATTTTGTAAAAGATATAGAATGTTTAATACATTTTATAAAAGTTCTAGTGATTAGAAAAATTTCCTTTGATCATGAAATGCAATAAACCCTTTGTTTATTCATACCTTAAGTGATATGGATGTAAAGACAAATATTAAGCACTAAAAACTTGTTTACGTTATAAGTTTTAGATTAATGAGTTTATGCTTTGTAATTATCAAAACATAGAGATATTGTTAATGTGCTAACAATGTTTTTAGACATTATTTATGTCAACAATCTCCCCCTTTTTGATGATTACAAAACCTTAAACTCATTAGGTCTAAAAAATAGTTTTTAGACAAGTATTATTAGAGTTTAACATTCTCTTCTCCCCCTTTTTGTAAAATCAAAAAGGTTAATGCTCCCCCTTGATGTGTGCTCCCCCTCGTTCGATGGCACCAAGGGATCGAGATAAGGAATGCTCGCAAGAAAAATATTAGAAGCACAAGCATATATGAAAGAATATGCAATATACAAATAACAAGCATAGCAAACAAATATTAAGGATACATAACAATTAATTCAAAGAGATTATGTTAAAGATCCTAATTTGCCAAAGAGAGCCATCGGACTTGCTTGTAACAAAAGGTTGGTTGATTCGTATTTGAAAGTGAAAATCATAAGCATATAGTATGCTTAGATGGTTGATGATGGAGTGTTTGGAATGAATATGGTTGAGTTAGGGTAAGGTTGTTGGATTAATGGAGGTATATGTTTGGGTCATGAATGTTGGAGAGTTTGGTTGTGGAGAGTTTGTAGCGGAAGAGGTTGATTAAGGTTTTGGATGTTGTTCAAGTGAGGGTATTGGATGTGATCTAGTGAGAAGATATTCAATCCAAGTGAAGTGTTCATTGAATGCAATGGTTTTTAGGAGAAAGATGCAACAAGGTCAATTGTTGACATGCTTCTCAAGTTGATTTATGTTGTGTGGTGATGAGGGTGATCTAGATGAAGGTGGATCCAAATTGCGTTGAGCAAGATGTAAGGCTAAAAGAGCACTAAGCTCATGGGATTCTTTTAGCGCCTTAACGAACATTAAGTGTTCGGAGGAAGGTGATGGTGGTGGAGCATGATAGTTGTCTTGGGTGAGGGTTTGAACATGCAACATAGGAATAGCATGTGAAGTTGTAGGATATGGTGGTGATACTCTTGGTGGTGGAGACATGTTTGAGCTTGGGTAATCATGAAAACATGATATGGGTGGAAGAGATGCTTCATGAGTGGATGGTGTTTTTGTTGAATGAGCAACATGTAAAGTGTTGGTAATGAGGTTGGGATTATTGTTTTGGGATTGTGCTTGCTCATCATAAGAAGGAGCATTAGTGGAAGCATGAATGGAGGATTTGTTGTTAAATTGATCATTTGTGTGAGAGTGAGGTTTAGGTGTTGGTTGATTATAAACAACATCGCTTGAGTTGTGAAAAGATTATGAGGTTTGAGTGTAATGTAGAAGGATATGGGTGAGTAAAGGTTTTTGATATGTAATGTTGGTGAGAAGGAGAGTGAGGTGTTAGGTATGTAATGTTGAAGACATAGGAGGAATTTGGTGTTGGATGTTTGACAACATCATTTGGTTTGACGGGCTTTTAATGGAAGTTAGGCTTTCTTCTCCAAACGGGTTATTTGGTGGTTTTGGTTTAATGGGAGAGGTCATGAAGAGATGAGTATAGATTGAGAGGAATGAGAGTGTTTATAATGTAGGATTGGTGGGATTAAGGATGTATAAATTTTGATAGAAGGTTTAGGATAAAATAGGTTTATGAATTTTGGGAAGTGTAGGATGAAATGGGCTAAAAAATAGAAAAAGGAAACAACACCTTCGACCATCAGATGGCCGGTCCCCTTAATTGGAGGCCGGTCCCCTTAATAATTAAGGGGGCCGCCTTATGATTTAAGGGGGCCGCCCATCTGGTGATTCCCAGATTGCCAGAAAAGGGTTTTTGGTAGTGAATTGCAAAAAGGTTGTGTTTTTGGTTTCAAACAAGTCCAACTCTTTGAGGCAATTAAGCATATACTAATTATGTAGGCAACTATGTAGCCAAAGCATGTTAATCAAAGAGATTAAGTAAACAAGCAATTTCATCTAGCATGCAAACATACTCATCAAGCAAGTAAAATACAAGTGCTAGGAAACAACAAGCAACATCAAGTATTTCATAACTACATAACTAGGAGGATTAATCCTAATGTGTATCAATGTGCAATAAGTGGGTAGTTATGATAGCGTGAATTTCTAGACTTGTTACAAACAAAGTCTTAATGAACAAACCATGGTCCTCTTGATTTGATTTAGTTCACTTATAAGTGTCATTTATATAAATATAGATGACAAATATGAGATCACCATGCATGATTTTAAAAGAGACGTTTTTAGCATTATTCAACAATGTTTGAAAGTAAGTTTTCACTTAGATGTGAGAGTTATTTGAATAAAATAGATTGAGTTTTTACTTCAAAATGTGTGAATGAACAATAAAGAATATTTTCCCAATCTTTAGTTTTGATCAAAACAAAATTGTGGATATTGATAGTGAAAACATGTTATTTAAAAGTGGGATAGTTGTTTGAAAAACTATTTTCCAAAATGTGAGGTTTTTGCATATTTTTAGAGATATTAGATTTTTGACAACAAATATCATAAATCAAATATTTTAAAAAATGTTTATTAAAGATCTCATGCTCAAGAGGATTGGTTAAGCCTATTATTATCTCATGCTATCGTTTCTACATATCCTATGATCCTAATGGAAATGAAGACGATAATTTATATGTTAGATGCGAGAGTGTTGAATGGGGTATAACCTAACATCTATAGTTCCTTTGTTTTCGCACGCTTATATAACTTAATGCCATAGTCTACGAGAGCTTGTTTCATCCATAGTTTTCTTACGCGAGGGATCTAATCCTACTTCTATATTAACGATCGATCCACTTAACTCATTTCACTTCATCACCATGAGTTTGCTAATAGTGGATATAGAAGATTTCCATTTTCTATTTCGTTCGGCAATGAACAATTTTATCTTATTCCTAGGAGAGTCAACCAATGATGTTTCTAGGTTATAAGAATATAAGCTATTATGTACACATATATGTATAACTAAGCATTAATCTAACTAATCATATATCTAAGCATGCAAATTATAGCGATGAACTTAAAAGAAACGCGTACCTTTTAGTCTTCAATGGAATATCTTCAAGCACTTCAAGTGACCATGTTGACTTATAGAAGTCATTAGTAGATGATATTCCAACTTCTTCCAAGATTGACAGCTTAGCCACTTGGTTCCCATTGTCTCATTGGTCCAAAGTTGTTTGGTCCAAACATATTCAATATTTGGCTAGGATGCATGTATGGTGGTAGTATTCCCCAAGGATTGTAACTTGGTTGATAATTCCACATTTGATGACTAGTATTATTGTAGTTTTGTCTATTTTGGTTTCTTCTAGGTTGAGGTGTTTTAGATCGAGTATGAAGATTATTTGGTTTTCTCGGTGGTGGAGTTTTAGATCTTAATTTAAATTTAGAGGATCCTACTTCGGTCTTTAAGGATGGTTTATAAAAAGTTTTTACTATTTCATCATTTGCAATGGGTATTTTTCTATCTTTTGTAAGTATATACTTAGGTTTTGATTCTAATGATTTTTGTTTACTAGATTCACATTCAAACTTTATACTTTTATTTTCACTAGTTGAAACATTAGTTGAGGTTAATCCTAGACCGGTTTTATCACCCGAAGTTTCTTGAACACTTATTATTTTCTTAAGTGGGTTACTACTATTTTTAAACTTGTCAAGTTTGAAAATTTCATCTTTAAGTTTTTCGTTTTCATTATTAACCTCTATGCATGTTTTACATTCTATAAAAACTTCTTTTCCTTTTTCCAAATGTTGTAGTCTAATTTTTAATTCGAGTACTTCATTTTCTAATAGATTATTAATATGTTTTAGTGACTTATTTTTAGCTATAACCTTTTGACCTAATTTGCATAACCTATTATATTCACTATCTAGGTCTTTTTCGTCTAACGATAAATTTTCGTCACTAAAGTATTCGGTTTCGGAACGTACCTCACTTGATGTCTTAGCCATAAGACATTTCTCCTCATTTGTGATTTCTTTCTCATCGTCATCTCTATCACTCCAAGCTCCTCCAACAAACGCCTTTTGATTTTGATTTCTTGACATCATTGGACATTTTCCGATGAGATGATTTGGATCACCACATTTGAAGCACTTCCTATCACTTTTGCCATTTTTGTCATCTTTATTTCTTTGGTTTGCTTTCCTTTCATCATGCGGTTGTCTAACGAATCTTCCTCGCCTTTTGAAGAATTTCTTGAAGTCTCTTACGGCCATCGCATATTCTTCGTCATCACTTTCGGAGGTTGAGCTATCCTCGTTACTAGATTCCTTCCTAGCTTTCAATGCAATTGACTTGCTTTGCTCTCTTTTTCCATTGACCATCTCGGAGTCTTTCTTTATTATTGCTTCGTAGACTTTCAGGTTGCCGATCAACTCATCAAGTTGAAGAGTTGACAAGTTCTTCGATTCTTCAATTGCCGTAACTTTACCTCGCCATTTTGGATGAAGAGCCCTAAGAAATTTCCTAACAAAATTCTTACTAGAAAAATTCTCATCAAGTGCTTTTAAACTTGTGATGATAGTGTTAAACCTAGCAAAAGCATTATCTATTGATTCCTCCTCTGGAATCGTAAATTGTTCATATTGTTGAACAAGAAGATCTATTTTGTTATCTTTAACTTGACTATTACCTTGGTGAGTGATTAGTAAAGAATCCCAAATTTCTTTTGCGGTTTTACACATAAAAATTCTTTCATATTCTTTGCGTGGTAACGCATTATAAATAACCATTTTAGCCTCATTATTTTTTGCTAGTTTCTTTTTCAAATCATCATTTTGTTTTTCAAAAGATACAATTTCATCCATTTTAGTTTCAAAATTATATTGAATAGGAGAAAAATCACCAAAGGTAATGACATGCCAAAGATCAAGATCTTTTGATTTCACATAAGTTTCGAATCTATTTTTCCAATAAAGAAAACCATCACTTTCAAATAGTGGTGGTCTTTGCATAGATTGCCCTTCTAAATATTTTTCCGATTCCATAGATCGATACAAGTTTTAAAATACAGTATATTTTAAAAATCCTGTTTAACGTAGCCCTGATGCCAATTGTGGAAAACTAGTATGGGGGGTTGAATAGTTTTACGTCTTTTTAATTTTATTATGAAAACCTAGTTTAGTTTTAAAACCTTGTTTGCTTTTAAAACTTTGATTCAATCTTATGTGAACTCAAATCTTGAACAATATGAACAACTATATCTAAGTATGAACAATAATAATATTAGCTAAGTATGTGAAATCAACACATGCACAATATAAACAATTATAGCTATATACAAGAGATAAGTAAGTAATCGTTTATTTTATAATCCTTAGTTATATTTTGTATGAAAACTTTACTTGATCGAAATGATCAATTATATGTATGTTACCTTTTTAGTTTGATTGTAAAAACTTTGTTTTGTGAATGAAACTTTCGTTTGATCTTTAAGTAAAATCAATACTAGCACTATATGAGCAAATATATATATATATATATATATATATATATATATATATATATATATATATATATATATATATATATATATATATATATATATATATATACACGTCTACGTCTATAAAAGTAATAACGATATAAGCAAGATAATAAGTAAGATATGGAAAGATCTAATCGCGAGACAAAGGATTTATAGTGGTTCGGCTACAAGGACACCTTCCTTGCCCTACTCCACTCCTCGAGTCACCTACTCGAGAGTTTTCTTCACTATGTCAACAAGCTCCCTTATGGCGTAGAAAACCTTACACACCAATATACACACCACAACTTCGTCACAACTTATTCACACCTTCTACACAACTTCTTCACACCTAGTTACTACTTAATCACAACACTACTTCTTCACACCTAGTCACTACTTAATCACAACACTACTTCTTCACACCTATCTATCTTCACAACTATCTACTTCACAACAATCTTCTTCACAACTATCTACTTCCCAACTTCTCTACTTCACAACTATCTACTACACACTCACTCTATCTACACACCTTGCTAATCTATCTTCTATCAAATATTCACAACTAGTTACACAAAGAAATAGATATAATGGATGATGCTCTAACAACTTGGATGTGGAGGTCACAACAAGTTGTAATACTTCTTCTCTTGAAGGATTGAAGTATTCTTCTCTTGCACTTGAAAGGTAGAGGTTTGGATCACTTTGAAACAAAGATTTATGTATGTATGATCAAAGGATTTTAGAGAATAGAAATGAGATCTAGAACAGAAAGTTTTGGGGTGCAAAAGGTGAGAAAATTCTGTGTGATGAACCAGTATTTATAGGGGGGAAAATTATTGTTCTGGAGCGTGGCTGGTCCCCTTAATTAATGGCCGGTCCCCTTAATGATTAAGGGGGCCGCCTAAGGAATTAAGGGGGCCACCCCTTCAGAACGTTGGATTTTCTTGTCTTTTAGTGGGGAATATTTTTCTGGATAAAATTTGTCATTTTTGGTTGTAAATTTGAAATCATATATTTATAATGAATTAAACATATTCTTTTAATTCCAAAAGTAATTTTGTAAAAGATATAGAATATTTAATACATTTTATAAAAGTTCTAGTGATTAGAAAAATTTCCTTTGATCATGAAATGCAATAAACCCTTTGTTTATTCATACCTTAAGTGATATGGATGTAAAGACAAATATTAAGCACTAAAAACTTGTTTACGTCATAAGTTTTAGATTAATGAGTTTATGCTTTGTAATTATCAAAACATAGAGATATTGTTAATGTGCTAACAATGTTTTTAGACATTATTTATGTCAACATAAATGATACATATTGTTTTGTAGTATTCATTAATGATCTTGGTCATGATTTATATATAACACTTAAGTAATTGTTATGAGTTAGGAATTAGGTAAAATGGTTTTTGGTTATAAGTTGCGGAAAAGGGCAAATGGTCATAGTTCCTGTCATTCGTGAAAACACTATTCCTATGGTCAAGATATGATTTTATTTTATGGAAATGACATTTAGTAAGTTTGGTAAATAATCAAGCTCGGGAACTAGGTCGAATGAGAAAGGATTTTGGATAAAAATAAGTTTCAGAAACAGCCGGCATTGCACAGCCCTCGTCTTACACTTTCAGGCTAAAATCCTCACGAATCTGATGTAAAAAATTATTCTAGAAAACTTTCATGTTTTACGCTTTTAATGATTCGGACAAGAAAGGGGTCAAAATCGTGATTCAAAATCTGATCAGCAAGCTTTTTGACAAAAATTGATATTTTCTTTTAGTAACAGTATCTAAACGTAACTTTCAAACCACAAGTCTGATTTAGTTGATTCGAATTACTACGGTTTTGTTTTGAACTCCTCTATAACTGTATGGGTTTATTTAAGGTCTTAGGTTCATGGTATTGTCCAATTTTATAGCATAAGTCTATTTATTTCATTAGTTTGCTAACAAGGTTTTACATAACATCATAAGCAAGTTTTACTTGTGTTTTAAGAGTTTGTACAACATGCTCAATATAACAAGCATATTATGAAAACATAGGAATAAACATGAGTGAGAGCTGTCTTACAACTTTTGGCCTTTTAGGAGAAAAGGGAAATATGAACAAGAATCAAGAACACTAACTTAGAAAACCCTAGCTTCCAAATCTTTCAAACTTTGTTATTAACTTAGGATCACTTGGACAAATACTTGAAAACTGCTACTAGAAATCACTCTTGTTTGGTTTGCAAATCACCAAAGGAATGAAGAAACTAAAACTAGGATCATGTGAAACTTTACAAGAGCTTCAACAATGATATGGAATTTGTTACATGAAAATCAAAGCATGGATCTGTCTATATTATTAAGGTGGCCGGATTTTAGGAGTGAAAGAGAAGGAGAAATGAGTTTGGTCTTATAGATAAATGAGGAGGTTACATAATTTGGGTATTTTCTTGCTTTTGTGGTTAAAAATGATACACCTAAATGCATAAAAATTCAATGGATCATCACTAAGCCTAGGGATGGCAAAAAAACCTGAACCCGACGGGGAAACTCGAAACCCGAACTAATTGGGGCGGGGCGGGGCATGTTAATCGGGTTACGGGGCGGGTTTGAGGATTAAACGGAGATTTTAATCTGGTTTGGGGCGGGGAGCGGGGAATCATCGCCCCGCCCCGCCCCGCCCGATTAATATATACACGTATACAAATATAATATATATCTATACCTGTATAGTATGTTGTTAGTATTTACGTAATAAAAAAATATTACTCTAATATTGTTAGTTTTTTAATATTTGTAAGAATGCAAAATTGTGATTATAAAAACTCGTTTAGTATCATATTTTTAAGTTTTAATTTTTGGCGGTATAATTTATCATTATTTATGTATAATACTATCGTTGAAAGCTTAATAAGGATCGTTTGTAATTGATTATTAATAGGTTCGTTATTGCTAACAATCAAAAAATAACAATAAATGTGAAATGTTGCGGCTTTGGTCGAGAATTGCACCCAAAGAGGACACCCCGATATGATCCCCGATTAATACGGGACGGGTTTGGGGTACTATCACGCCCCCTACGGGGCGCCCCGATTAGATCCCGACGGGGATCGGGGCGGGTTTGGGGAGAACTTTGGTAATCGGGTTTGGAGATGGGGATGGCCGCCCCGCCCCGTTGCCATCCCTAACCAAGCCACCAAGGCTTGGTGATTTGCATAAATGTCGACCATATGAATATATGAATGACTTGGTTAGTCATTCTGATATTATCTTAATTTACGGGGTGAGTTTTGGTCCCAGTAATCGCTAACGGTAAGTATTTTAAATCACGAAACTTAAAACCGGGTATTGTAAATATATGAAACTTATAAGGAATGTTAAAACTTATCAATATACTCTATAAAATTATATTAAATGAGTGATAAGTTTAACGGAGTGTATAAATGCTGTTAAAACCTGAAAACGTAGGTTAAATATGCGTAAAACGCTAAACGTACTAGGTTTACGTGAAAATGAAAAAAGTGAAATGTGACTCTTCTAATACGATTATAATGATCCTAAAAGACTTATAATGTGTAGATTGGCACTTAGTCTAGTGTCGGTTGGTGTTAAATGTACGTCAAGTCTAAAACATGAAATGTTAAATAATGAAGGGATGATTTTATTGTCAAATGGGGAGGGACAAGTGTTGACTTTTCCAAAAACCTAAAAGTGTTTAAACATCTTAGAAAATGCGGTGCAGGTATAGGTTAAGTTTGCGTATAAGTAAAAATGCTTAAAACGCGAGTTTAGACTTGTAAAACACATAGTCTATTTGGTAACATTTGAAATTAAATTTTAAAATTCCAAATATTGATTACAAGTGAACTAAAAAAATTAATTTAATATGACAAAAATGTTCAGAGTCGGTTTTTGTTTCGCGCGGGATAACCTAACGGTTATATTTAAAGTTCAAAATTTTACACAATTTTGGGATAAAATGTTTATGTTTTGAATATATATTAATGTGAAATTTCGAGTTGTTACAGAAAGTGATAGATCGGTCAACCTAGGGTTATAAGTGTCGGATAGCACAAAATCCGTGTTGGTATATTTATGTTAGCCATAATCTAAGTTGGATTAACAAAAATAATCATAATAAAAAAAATAAAAAAAATAAAAATAAAATCTCATTAACCGGCTACTGGTTTAGTGGTAATCTTGTACACAAAATAAACAAAATTTTAATAGATATGCAAGAAATAATCGAATTTGATCAACGGTATATATAATTACACAAGATGACAAGTAAGATATATTTTAAGACAATTAACCCTTGATAATACTCTTTGATAATTACACAAGATGACTAGTAAGATATATAATTACACAAGATGACAAGTAAGATATATTTTAAGACAAGTAAGAAATAATCGGCGTTCAAAAAAAAAAAAAAAAAAAAAAAAACCTTGATAATACTCTAAAGTAAACTAGAGCAATATTGCGCTAATCAACCACAAATCATCATAAAACAGGGTAAGGAAGCCGCCAAGGAGGTTGTCCTGATTAGGAGATTCAACGGTAAACTCGACGTAGTTCCTAGCGTTGGACATCCTATTAGGAGATTCATTGATGCTTAAAACTCGACTTGAGTTCAACCAAGTCTTCATTCATCAACCAAGTCTTCATTTGCAAAACCGAGCGCCTTAATAAATTTGAATTTGGCTCTAACTCAAACGTCATTCTCATTACTGATTTGGCGTGTGCATTAAGGTATAACTACTCAATACTTCCAGTAAAAAATGTACAATGTCAAGCTCCAAAATGTTCATGCGTCTAGACATCGATTTTGAACCATTTTCTTTAGTCTATTTAAGTAGTAAGTGACAAGTTTTCACTTGATTACAACACTGCTACATACCCAACTATACAAAGATTCATCTTCTGCTTTAAGTTTCCCCTTTTCTTTTTATTTGTTTCAAGAGCGCATCTTCTATTTCAAGCTTGACCTAAATGCTGACATGCTATTTAGTTGGTCTCACGTCACAATTGTGGCAACAGCATAAGTCTGAAGTATCCAAATCGGATCTAGCTGGCCATTCACCAAAAGACAAAATTCCTACAACACCCTCAACAATAAACTAAAAATAAAACAAAAACAAATAAATACTGTAAACACGTTAATCACAGCAGGAATCGCCAGCAGAAAGCCTGCCAGTGGTGGGCCCATCTTTCAACAGAAAGAACACAAACACATATCACATGCAAAGATGCATTTGCACATGGACTCACTCTCATCTTCACACCTCACAAAACAAAAACGACAAGCTCCACCCCTTCCTATTTTTAACCAAAAAAATATCTCACATGCTTAACCATTAAGCTATTTACCCATATTAACCACTTGTACTTTAAAAACATTCATATGCATAAAACACTTGTACAACAACATCCTTAAGTTAAAACACTAATAATACGCTACACGCACTTAATTTCTTGTACCATACAAACATTCATATGCATCTACCACTTGTATATTCCATACTAGAAAAAACGAGTAACGATGTTTCATCAAATAAGGTGTTCAATTAAGCTCAATTCCGAGCTTAATAAGTGCTAATCCGACTCACCCTATACTTTATAAGTCTATTTTCTTATGGTCATTTTCTATTTATAACAATGGAGCTTATAAATTAGAAAGTACACCAAATAAGATGAAGTTAGAAAATACAAGGGGGTGTTTGTTTTGGCTTATATAGCCAGCTTATAGGCTTCTTTGGTTTTGGGTTTATGTTTTGTAAAGGCATTTTTTGTAGCTTATTTTGAAAATTTTCGGCTTATATAAGTTCATTATGACATAATGAACTAATATAATGATTATAAGCCGAAAAGTTTAAAAATAAGCCACAAAAAATAAGCTTATGAAACATAAGCCCAAAACAAAAGAAGCCATAAGCCGGCTATATTAGCCAAAGCCCCAGTAATAAGCTTAAACAAACAGATCTAAAAGAATGAAATGAAGAAAAGAAAGTGTAAATAAATAAATCATAATCAACATCATCGACATCAACAATACAACAATCATAAATTCACAATAATAATAATAAACCTAACATGAACAACTAAACAAAACAAATAAATAATTAAATCACCAAATTAACAAAACCAGCTCTCAAATCTCATCACCTTCGTCATCGTCATCAGATCTCTACATAACCAAAGCAGCAGCCAAAGCAGCAACAACAAAACCAGATCCAACGGTCACAATACTACCAGCACTAGGTGGAGCGGTAGGTTCAAGACTAGGTGGAGCGGTAGGTTCAAGACCAGGTGGAGTAGCAATCGACGGTCCGGGAGCTCCGGCAGGTGTGTCGGGGGTTGGTGGAGCAGGTGGTGACGCCATTGGAGACTCGGTTGGGGTGGATGTAGGGGTGGCTGACGGTGGAGTTGCGACGGGTGACGGCGGGGTGGCGATGGGAGCGGCGGTTGGGGAGACGGTTGGTGCGGCTGTTGGTGACTGAGCAAATGCAGATCCGGCGATTAAAGCCAATAGAACTGCTACTACAATCAAAGAAGATGACGTCATTTTGCTTTTAAGGTTTGTTTCTCTCTCTAAAGTTTGTTAGGAGTTTGTTAGAGAGAGAGAGTTTGTTTGTGAGATGTTAAGTGAAGGTGTAGGGTGTGGGGGTTTATGTGATATATACAGGGTTTTTAGTCGGTGTTTTTTTATTTTTATTTTTTTAATGTTTGGGGTGTAATAATTTGGTGACAACTAATATTGATGTGATCTATACCGTTGGTTTTGTTTGTGGAATTTAAAATGAAGGAGTAGAGTGTGATGGTCGTACACGTGTTAGTAAGAGAATATCACAGCGGTAGATGTGGTGTGTGTGGAAGCTGTGTTGATTGGTGGCGCATTATGTGCTATGATTGCCTAACATTTTTTTTTTTTTTTTTTTTTTTTTATCGATTATTTTATGTAATGGTCATCGTAAAGGTTGCAAAAATCGCTAGGCGCTAGTATTGCGGGGGTATCGTCTAGCGATTAATTGGTTTGGCGGGATTAAGCAGATTAGATTTTTTATATATAAAATTAAAAATTTTTGAAACTATAAGCTCGATTTGACCGATCTAGCCAATTTTTTCCCAATTTGGCCGATTTATCCCTGATTTGGCCGATTTCTATTCGTAATCGAGTTGGCCATTTATCCGATTTTTGTCTGATTTGGCCGATTTATGCCCGATTTTTATCCGATTAATCGGTATGTTGACCGATTTTTTACCAAACCGATTAATAAGGCCGATTAGTGAAAATCGTGACGGTTGATCCCCACCTAGCGATTAATCGGCTGCCAAAGCCGATTTTTGCAAAAGTGGTCATCATCCTATTGTTACCCTAATCGTAATTAAGGGCGGAAATAAGGCGAGCTGTTCGTGCAAAGCTCGAAGATCGGATCGGTTAAAAGTTTATACAAGTCGAGCTTAAACGAGCTCGAGCCTATATTGAGGCTCATTTGTTAATCGAGCTTGAGTCCGAGCTTTATATACAAAACTCGATTGTGCTCGCAAGCTTAGATAACACTAAGTTATTTTATTTATATATATATATATATATATATATATATATATATATATATATATATATATATATATATATTACGTTATGCATTTGTATTATACACGAGCTTATTAACTAGCTAAATAGAAAGCTTACAAACGAGCTCAAAATAGATTTACTATGAGCCGAGCTTTAGCCTAGCTTTGAATTTTCATTGACGCATTGTAAAAATGAGTCGAGCTCGAGCCTTTAAAATATACCACAAACCAAGCTCGAGCCTAAAAGATATGGCTCGAACTGAGCCGAGCTCGAGCTTTATAAAACTTAAAAAAGCCGAGCTCGAGCTCTGACAGGCTCAGGCTTAGCTCGTTTTCACCCCTAGTGGTAATAAGGAGTTACTACAATTAAATTCTACTTAGCGTCACATCTGATTATTCTTTTCACAAATAATTTTATCATCAACTTAGTAATAAAACAACTAACTTCACCATCAACTCTTTTTTTTTCCATTTTTTATTAAAAAAATTAAAATTTCATTAATAATTAAAACACATTACATTATTAATTCAAATAAAATAAAACAATTAAAACATTAATAAACCTATGATTTAGTTAAATAATCAACCCAGGATTTCTTTGTTACTACATTTGGATAACTGGCCTAAACTACCTTGACCTAAACCTAGTGATAAATTATCTCATTTCCTTAACTTTATCACATACTAGAAGCAATCAGTGTCATTTTAATCTAAAGTTCAATCAAAATATCTTTCATCTTCATCAATTTTCATCGTCATCAATCAATTCACAGTTTGACCCAAGGTGAAGTATAAATTTTCTCATTGTCTTTGTTTAATAAATGCCAACGACATATTTTTTGGGAAAAATTTCTGGAATGGATAATTTAAAAACTGATGTACAAATTTGGAACTTAGAATTATGTGTTATCAAAAGCGACATAGCAGGCAAAACAAGTTTGCTCGAACTATCTTTTGCTCGTGGTGAATAAGATTATTACATTTACCAATTTTTTGTTTTACAGGTTGAATGTGAATGTGACAGGTGGAGTTGACAAGCAAAATAATTTGATCTACATGCTATTTGGTCGCCTAAGAGTATTTGGCTGATCTAATCGGGTGTTGATACGTGAATAATCAAGCAAAAAACTTTGCTTGCCATGTCAATTCACTCTCCATGATTATTTTGTGGAATGGATAATTGCTCTCCATATTAGATTGTGGAATGTATAAGCAAGCAACATCTCAATTTGCTCTTCATATTATTTTGTTGAATGGATAAGCAAGCAAAATACAAGAAGTTCACATTTTTTTCACACAGAAGATGATTGCAAATTTCACATATTAGACACTTAATATAGGAGTCATTTATACAGTTGGATCGAACAAATGTTACAAAAATGTGTTGTATGAATTTAATGAGGGTAATAAGAAGAGTTGTCATATTCTTTAATGCCTTTTATTGTTAGTTCCGAGCAAATTGACATAGCAAGCAAAACTCATTTGCTCGCCATGTTATAAGAATTTTCGAGCAAAATGAAAAGCAAGCAAACTCATTTGCTCGCATGATCTCCTTTGTTTTTATTTTTATTTTTACTTAAAAGTTGGGCCACATAGTAAGTAGCGAGCAATACAAAGGAGAGCAAATGGATTTGCTCGCCATGTCCATTTTTTAATGTGAAAAAATAGTGTCGATTTTGATTATTCAGTTTTGTAAGAATAGATATTGGTAATTGATTATTTTTTTACCGTATGCCCTCGAACACTCTCTCCATTACTTGGTCTTCTCCACGACCAAGTTCTCACTTTTTTTGTCCGTAAGTGAGGGTGAGTGTAACAAGGACGATGCATCCTTGTTGGGTTGAAGATGTGTCTTCGAACGCCTATTACCACCATCCTTATGTTATTAACTAAGATAATGGTTATGTTGTTAACTAAGATAAAATATTATGGATTCAAATTTTGCAAGAGACAAAAGCGTGATTGCTTTGGTTGTATTAGAATGTATTATGTATATACCGTAGTTGTGTGTGTAAATTACTCTTATGAAAATAAATTGTACTTTATAAAGATGAACAAGTAGCTTAGCGCCCGCCACGTTACGGCGGGACTAATTTTTGTAAGCGGAAATACAAATAATAATAATAAAATAAAAATGTGAATTGTATCAAACCATCATGTAGAATAAAGATTCAAAGTTACATCGGATCCAATTGCATACATATTAGCTGCTTCTATTAAAAAAATTGAAAGATCAAAAAAAAAAATTCAGATCAAGATGAATAACAGCTTAGGATTTTTTTTTTTTTTTTCTTTTTCTTTTTTTTATCATGATCTACAAAATTAACTAAAAGATACAATATATATATATATATATATATATATATATATATATATATATATATATATATATATATATATATATATATATATATATTGTCACACCCCCAAAATCGGGTCCAGCGGAAGCATACATGTAGCTGAGGTGTAACTCAATTGGTATTACAACACTAGTTCAAAAATAGTTTGCACTTGAATCATTTAGAATAAAATAGTTAAATCAAAATGTTGATTTTTACATTGTTAAAAGTAGCGCGGAAGTAGGCCCTTAAAATAATTTAAAACGGTCCCCAAATGAATAATCAGAGTCTTCTATGACCATGCCATGCCCTGCCAAAACCTCTTGTAGCGTGCCAATGCTTAATACCTGAAAATACATGCTAAAGTGTCAACACGAGGTTGGTGAGTTCATAGAGTCTTGTGAAAAAGAATGTTATGCATATGAATGAAGATTTCTCAGCAAAGGCATCGTAAATCCACTCAGTTCCAAGTCCCGCCATAAGAGACTTGTAACATGTGTGTTTACAACCCACTGCCAAATATGTTATAGTCTACGTGAACATAAGTAATACTTGTACCTACATTCAAAGGTAAATATAGCAAAACGGCTATATAAATAATTCAGACAATAAGGTCATATGAACAATGATGAAAAATCCCATGAAATGCAGGTAATCAAACATACCAATGAAATGCAGGTAATCAACCATGTAAAGCGAGTAAAGCGTTTAAGTAAAACGAGCATAAAGTTGAAATCATATAATTGAGCATGTATCTCCCCCAAAGAGTTTACAAAACAATTAAAAAAAATAGGGGCTATGACTCACCTGATATGATGGTACCATGAACATGTAATGAGTTGAAAAACAAGGCGCGTATACTAGCCGCAACCTAATATGAATGATGAACGATCTACTTTAGATCATGAAATGATGTTATGAATGTCCATGCACATGTTTCCTATACCACTCTACTCTTTGAAAAAATACTTGTTGTTATAAAAAATATACATTTTCAAGACTTAGAAAAAATATGGCTATTAGAAAAAAATAAAGCTAGTTGCAATATATATACTTATATATATATCGTATGTTTCCATGTTAGTGTTGAAATCCTCGGGTTGAAATCCTTGAAATAACGCCTTGTAGTGATAAAAATATACTTGTAATAACTAATACTTCATTAGTTATAAAATTGGGTACTTGGTTAATATTTCTAGAAATCTAGAGTTTAGTACGTAGAAGTAGTATTATTATTTTTACTAGTGAAAGCTGCCAATTATAGAGGATTTTTGCCGATATTGAAACGTAAATATCTTTGTCGTTATAAGCCCATTTTACTTGTTCTTTATATCCACGGTTACGTCTTAGTATGTAGTAATATATTTTGGAAAGCTTGGCTCCTCCGGGTTACGTCTAAAGCCTCTTTTTGTCCGACGAAAAACGTCCAACAGCAAGTAATTTTCAGAAAAATAGTTTTCGTCAATAAACTTGCAAAAATCATAACTTCTTCGTTATAAACTCTTTTTAATCCGTTCTTTCGCCTACGAATTCGTTTTTGAAAGTATTTTCTAAAAAATTTGCCAAAGTTTCCTTTGTATGTTCTGATTTTCCAGAATTTAACAAAATGGGACAGTAGGTATATTTACTTGTTAGAAATCCATTTCCAAGGTTCAAAACTAGTTCCAACTTCAACCAAAACTCTTGCAAACTTCACAAAACTATACAAATCCTACCATACACCTTCTTAGGGTGCCATGGGTTCCTAATCACTAGTAATCATGTTAATTTTAGAAAGAAACACCTAAATCAAAATCTAGGGTTTGTATGTTCAAAAGTCTACAAAAATAAAGTGGTATAACTAGTTTGTGCATGAAATTAAGCATGAATACTATAAGATACATATGTTAATTAGATGAAAACATGAAAATAAATTTGATAACTCACTTTGAAATAATAGGTGGTGAGATGATGAGAAACCTTGGATTACTTGTGTTATGATTCTTGATTAGGATGATGAAATGAACAACTTTGATGCTTTATACTTTGAAAATTAATGGATTTTGGTTGGGGATCTTAATTGGGTCGTGGTCTAGGGAGGAAGACAAGAGAAAACCTCACTTTGATTCTTGAAAATGAATGTAAATGTGTTAAAGGTGTTTAAGTATAAAATATATAATGAAATGACATTATGGTAAATATTTAGTCAAGTGGAAGACAAGGGGGGGCTGCACATGTAAAGAAATTAGATGAGTATGTAGTAAGCTTGGTGTTATCTGGTTCACGGGGTCGGTTTTGGTTCCGTTATTCACAAAACGTAAAGTTTTAAACCGCGAAACGTAAATTCGGGCATCGTAAAAATATGAAACTTGAAAGAATGACTAAACTTGTCAAAATACTCCATAATAAAATAAAAATGAATGGTAAGTTCCATTGGGTTGCTTGAACGTTGTTAAAACTGGAAACGCGGGTTAAAAACGCGTAATTCGCGTAAAACGCTGAACTGGAAAACGTAAAATTCCAAAATACTGGGTAAATAAATGTAATAACTTTTATGATGATATAATGGATATAAAAATATGTCGGACAATTGTGGGAATATTTAGATATATTCGTCGTGTATAAACCGGGTGTTAACGTTTACTATAAATACTTATACGTAAAAACGTTAAATGTATCAAATATATAAATTTGAAAATCCTAAGAGTGGTATAACATGGAAATGCTGTTATGATGATATGCAGACTGTCTCTAGTCCGTATGCAGTGTCCTTAGCACTAATGAAATGAATTCGTACCTAAACCAATCCGATTACGCGAATTTGAATACCCGTAAACTAAATTTACGATGAAATGTGTAATGCACGTGAATGATGAAATCTTTTCCCGCAATGAATAGTGTTTAGTGAATAGTAAAATTTTTGAATGTTTCTCGGAATGTCAAACTGACACCAAAAATGATGAATAGTAAACTGATGAATAGTGTTTTGATGAATAGTATTTTTCCAAAGTTCGGGAAATGACCTGAAATGGTGAGTTGTGACAGCCTTCCCCTCTAAAAGGAACTTCGTCCCGAAGTTCAGTTTGTGTTGGTCTCTGAAAACATATTGGTGAAAAGTGATGATATTTGAGAATTCCAGCGGACTCTCACGATAGGAATTCGACTCTGCTTCAACTGTTTGACCACACGGTCCATGATTTCTGTTGATTCTCTTACAAGGTCTGTGATTGTCATTTGGGTTGGATCCCTTCCAATGGAATCATGAGTGACTCATCTGAAAGTCATTTCTGGGGATTTGAAATTGTGAAATATGTTGGTATACCCTACTGTTTTCTAACAAGGCTCAAATCTGACGGCCACTAGGCCTAATCTGTCTGAAATATTAAATGATCCAATGTATATCGATTTTAACTTTCCGAATTTTTCTGAATGGTATCATGCCTTTCCTAGGCAGAACATTCAACATGACTCTGCCACTAACTTGGAATTCCAATGGTTTACAACTTATCAAACTTGTAACTGATTCCTGATTTGTAGAAAATTCCTGGTTATATCATGAATGCCTACTGGACTAGTGAGTTGGGCTTTTTTTTCCAAATTTCGATCCATCAATGGATGTTGGCACCTCGACCATAGAGTGCTCCAAATGGTGTAGTCTCTAAGCTCGTGTGGTAACTATGGTTGTAAAGGAATCTGATTTATGACAAATGGTTAATCCAACCATTTCTAGAGTCAATCACTCATGCGATGTAGTTAACCATACCCAATACAGGTAAATCCATACCCGTTGAATGTAGGTAAATCCATACCCAATGCAGGTAAATCCATACCCGTTGAATGTAGGTGAATCCATACCCAATGCAGGTAAATCCATACCCGTTGAATGTAGGTAAATCCATACCCAATGCAGGTAAATCCATACCCGTTGAATGTAGGTAAATCCATACCCAATGCAGGTAAATCCATACCCGTTGAATGTAGGTAAATCCATACCCAATGCAGGTAAATCCATACCCATTCAATGTAGGTAAATCCATACCCAATGCAGGTAAATCCATACCCGTTGAATGTAGGTAAATCCATACCCAATGCAGGTAAATCCATACCCGTTGAATGTAGGTAAATCCATACCCAATGCAGGTAAATCCATACCCGTTGAATGTAGGTAAATCCATACCCAATGCAGGTTTCCTTATGTTTGAATCGTTCTCTAATTGTAACCATTGGTCTGAAGATGATAAGCGGTGTGGTTTCAAAGGAAACTTAATGAAATTGCTAGGAGTTTGAGGTGAATCAAATTCCTCTATTAGGAATAATTGGAATGATTATCATGAATCTTGTGAAAAAACTTACAAGGTTAAGTCCGTCAAAGGGTGTTGTTGAAAATAATAGATTAGGATAAGGTTGTGATCCTCCACAGGATGTCATAAATTGAGTCTTTCTCCACTTACGATGCTTAGTCTCCATTACTAAGATTTTCCCCAAGCTCTATGTCATTAAATCACCAAATCCTAAATGTATAAGTGATGTAATATAGTGATTGATTTACCAAAGATCGATGTTTAAAATTTCTTAACGTCCAATAGTTTTGTAGAGATTAACCAAAAGGAATTTGCTTGTCAAAATAAGTGCCTCAGAAAAGTATTTCTTACAAGATATATGTTTTGCATAACTGTAGTTTGGAGAAAAATCCATGTAAAAGTGAAAGTATGAAGAGGATAAAATAGCCAGGTAGGTATGTCTGCACAAATATATAAATGTCTAATATGTTTGAATAAAGTCTATTAGTGAGTCCATGTTCAATTGAATGTTCTACAGTCTTGGTTAGGAGATTGGATTTATCTCTATGGTGTTGTTTTGTGAGCACTCGTATCTAAACGAATCTTGTAATTCAGTCAAACCAATACTTTCTAGATGATGGAATTTTGGCGATCAGGCCAATGATAGTGGTTCGAATGGTTTTGTGATATCCTGATATTTCTGTTGAGTTTTGAATGATCTTAGTGTACCGAGGGATCCTCCTCCTAGATGGTATGGAAAGTCTTTCCTATGGAAGTCATTGATAATATCCACTTATCAATATTAGGAGTAGTGAGTACTGAGTGACATAGGAATCTATAGATTGTCAGCTAATTCTATATATATATGGGGATGGGGAAAGGAAATGATAGTGATGGTGAGAAGGGAAGAGACTGTGACAACTGCGACAAAATGATATTGTGATAAAAGAAAATACTGTGATGTAAATGTATCATGCATAGACGTGAATGTTCATGAGATGAAATGACTAGTTGACGTGCTTCCAGGCGGCGGTTCACAAGATGATGAAAAATATAAACATTCTGACAACGAGGGTATACACACTCATGAATGGAACTTTTGGAAATTGAGTAGAGGATTCAATCCAGACAAAATTTTATTATAACCATTCTCAGTGTTGCAAAATTCATTTCTGAGTCGGATATAGGTAGTCAGCCTATGTCCCACTATCCCGGGTCGAATATAGATGACTAGTCTATATTCCACCGAGGTTCCATGAATTTTGAAAAACTCAGTTCAGTTATACTAATACTATGTCCTTCACAAATACCAAGACGTTCAGAAAGACTAAGGCAGGTGACCAAACTTAAGGTCAAATGATGAAACAATGTAAGGAAAAACATAATGCGGTGACATATATGATACGTGAACATGCTTATATGAAAGACAATTATAGTAATCAACTATAATAAATGAATAAAATATATCAGATAATGAGACACAAATCTCATCACCTATGTCAGCAACTAACCACAAATGAGGCTTCAGCTTGGCAGGCAGGCACGTGACGATCATAGGGTTAAGTTTTCTTGAAAGTAGCTATAGTCTAGGTTTTTAAAAACACTTAGTTCGCTATAACCAAAGCTCTGGTACCAATCTGTCACACCCCCAAAATCGGGTCCAGCGGAAGCATACATGTAGCTGGGGTGTAACTCAATTGGTATTACAACACTAGTTCAAAAATAGTTTGCACTTGAATCATTTAGAATAAAATAGTTAAATCAAAATGTTGATTTTTACATTGTTAAAAGTAGCACGGAAGTAGGCCCTTAAAATAATTTAAAACGGTCCCCAAATGAATAATCAGAGTCTTCTATGACCATGCCATGCCCTGCCAAAACCTCTTGTAGCGTGCCAATGCTTAATACCTGAAAATACATGCTAAAGTGTCAACACGAGGTTGGTGAGTTCATAGAGTCTTGTGAAAAAGAATGTTATGCATATGAATGAAGATTTCTCAGCAAAGGCATCGTAAATCCACTCAGTTCCAAGTCCCGCCATAAGAGACTTGTAACATGTGTGTTTACAACCCACTGCCAAATATGTTATAGTCTACGTGAACATAAGTAATACTTGTATCTAAATTCAAAGGTAAATATAGCAAAACGGCTATATAAATAATTCAGACAATGAGGTCATATGAACAATGATGACAAATCCCATGAAATGCAGGTAATCAAACATACCAATGAAATGCAGGTAATCAACCATGTAAAGCGAGTAAAGCGTTTAAGTAAAACGAGCATAAAGTTGAAATCATATAATTGAGCATGTATCTCCCCCAAAGAGTTTACAAAACAATTAAAAAAAATAGGGGCTATGACTCACCTGATATGATGGTACCATGAACATGTAATGAGTTGAAAAACAAGGCGCGCATACTAGCCGCAACCTAATATGAATGATGAACGATCTACTTTAGATCATGAAATGATGTTATGAATGTCCATGCACATGTTTCCTATACCACTCTACTCTTTGAAAAAATACTTGTTGTTATCAAAAATATACATTTCCAAGACTTAGGAAAAATATGACTATTAGAAAAAAATAAAGCTAGTTGCAATATATATACTTATATATATATATATATATATATATATATATATATCGTATGTTTTCATGTTAGTGTTGAAATCCTCGGGTTGAAATCCTTGAAATAACGCCTTGTAGTGATAAAAATATACTTGTAATAACTAATACTTCATAGTTATAAAATTGGGTACTTGGTTAATATTTCTAGAAATCTAGAGTTTAGTACGTAGAAGTAGTATTATTATTTTTACTAGTGAAAGCTGTCAATTATAGAGGATTTTGCCGATATTGAAACGTGAATATCTTTGTCGTTATAAGCCCGTTTTACTTGTTCTTTATATCCACGGTTACGTCTTAGTATGTAGTAATATATTTTGGAAAGCTTGGCTCCTCCGGGTTACGTCTAAAGCCTCTTTTTGTCCGACGAAAAACGTCCAACAGCAAGTAATTTTCAGAAAAATAGTTTTCGTCAATAAACTTGCAAAAATCATAACTTCTTCGTTATAAACTCTTTTTAATCCGTTCTTTCGCCTACGAATTCGTTTTTGAAAGTATTTTCTAAAAATTTTGCCAAAGTTTCCTTTGTATGTACTGATTTTCCAGAATTTAACAAAATGGGACAGTAGGTATATTTACTTTTTAGAAATCCATTTCCAAGGTTCAAAACTAGTTCCAACTTCAACCAAAACTCTTGCAAACTTCACAAAACTATACAAATCCTACCATACACCTTCTTAGGGTGCCATGGGTTCCTAATCACTAGTAATCATGTTAATTTTACAAAGAAACACCTAAATCAAAATCTAGGGTTTGTATGTTCAAAAGTCTACAAAAATAAAGTGGTATAACTAGTTTGTGCATGAAATTAAGCATGAATACTATAAGATACATATGTTAATTAGATGAAAACATGAAAATAAATTTGATAACTCACTTTGAAATAATAGGTGGTGAGATGATGAGAAACCTTGGATTACTTGTGTTTTTGTGTTATGATTCTTGATTAGGATGATGAAATGAACAACTTTGATACTTTGTACTTTGAAAATTAATGGATTTTGGTTGGGGATCTTAATTGGGTCGTGGTCTAGGGAGGAAGACAAGAGAAAACCTCACTTTGATTCTTGAAAATGAATGTAAATGTGTTAAAGGTGTTTAAGTATAAAATATCTAATGAAATGGCATTATGGTAAATATTTAGTCAAGTGGAAGACAAGGGGGGGGGGGGGGGGGCTGCACATGTAAAGAAATTAGATGAGTATGTAGTAAGCTTGGTGTTATCTGGTTCACGGGGTCGGTTTTGGTTCCGTTATTCACAAAACGTAAAGTTTTAAACCGTGAAACGTAAATTCGGGCATCGTAAAAATATGAAACTTGAAAGAATGACTAAACTTGTCAAAATACTCTATAATAAAATAAAAGTGAATGGTAAGTTCCATCGGGTTGCTTGAACGTTGTTAAAACTGGAAACGCGGGTTAAAAACGCGTAATTCGCGTAAAACGCTGAACTGGAAAACGTAAAATTCCAAAATACTAGGTAAATGAATGTAATAACTTTTATGATGATATAATGGATATAAAAATATGTCGGGACCATTGTGGGAATATTTAGATATATTCGTCGTGTATAAACCGGGTGTTAACGTTTACTATAAATACTTATACGTAAAAACGTTAAATGTATCAAATATATAAATTTGAAAATCCTAAGAGTGGTATAACATGGAAATGCTGTTATGATGATATACAGACTGTCTCTAGTCCGTATGCAGTGTCCTTAGCACTAATGAAATGAATTCGCACCTAAACCAATCCGGTTACGCGAATTTGAATACCCGTAAACTAAATTTACGATGAAATGTGTAATGCACGTGAATGATGAAATCTTTTCCCGCAATGAATAGTGTTCAGTGAATAGTAAAATTTCTGAATGCTTCTCAGAATGTCAAACTGACACCAAAAATGATGAATAGTAAACTAATGAATAGTGTTTTGATGAATAGTGTTTTTCCAAAGTTCGGGAAATGACCTGAAATGGTGAGTTGTGACATATATATATATATATATATATATATATATATATATATATATATATATATATATATACTAGCTTCATGACCCGCCCGATGGGCGGGCTAGTTTCATAATTTTTATATATAAATATCTATCATGTACAACATTGTGTAGTTGCCTTATTCAGATATTATCTTCATCGCCACTACCACTGCTTTTAAATGTGTAGCTGATCACTTTAATTTTATGTACAACATTGTGCAATCAGAAATTATGATGACATCTAAGTGGTACTATTTCTCATGTTATTTCTATAGTTTTTTCTTACTCCTATGCCATCTTCAGATCCATCGGCACTACTCTTATCAGCAACAACACCCTGTCCAATGTCGTTACAATGTAATTAGATGGTTAGCTTTTGTCACTTTAATTTTATAGAACAACATTGCACACTCATACATTAGACTCACATTCAACTGGTACTCCTCCTCATGTTCTTCTATAATTTTTTCTTGCTCCTTTGCCTTATTGAGATCCGTCTTTCCATCCTTTGCACTCTCTATAACATAAGGTTCATCTTTTGCAAAAAGGTCTTCAGCACTTTTATCAATCTAGTGAGGTCAAAACATGAAATAAAACAACATCATGAAACTGAAATACACCAAACATCGTGAAACAAGAACATTATTGAGACACTTGTAATATGAAATGAAAATTATTTAAATAGCAGACATACCGTAGATAGTTGCATGATATGCTCTCTTCTCAACCAGCCCAATGTGCCACATTTATAGGTTTCTTGCATTAATAGGTGGTGAAAATTACCAAGCATTCAAATTATAATTGATTGCCTCCCTTTTTCAAAAGCCATCTATAGAAATGTTTAAAAAAAAAAAAATACAAAAATAAAAAAAATAAAAAAAAAAAAAAAAAAAACTATCAAGTTGATCGAAAAATTTTAAATAGTGTAATCTACTGACCCAGTGCAGTAGCGTTCATATATTATAGGAAATTATAACCTAAAATGATATGTCATCTTCAGCCTTTATATGCTAGTTTCCTAGCTGGTAACATGATCAAAGAACTTTGGAAATTTGATTCGCCAGTAGTCATTGCATAGCTTCATCCAAGCCTTCTTCCAGTTATCGTCATGGATTTCTTCACCAAGTTTTCTACAACTCACCCCAGCTTAACGCCTTTTTATGTTAGTGCCAGGTGACAAAGAGTATATAACTTTTTTTTTTTTTTTTTTTTTTTTTTTTTTTTTCCTTATTTGACAAGTTGCTGTAATTGCTGGAGAACAGTTAGTTGGAAAGCTTATGGATCTTTTTCCTCAAGTACCTGCATATTATTTTTTGATTATAGTCCAGATAAATATTATTGATGAACATGCCTAGTAGAGGTGGCAAAATGAATTAGTTGAGTGGGTTGAATAACGGGTCAAAAGTAATAACTTTTTTTTTGGTGTTGGCTAAAAATTGGATTGTATATATTATATCAATTAACATCTATAGTCAAATGTAGGAGGTTTGATACAATAGACATACCCTTTTGGAGACTTTCAGCTCATTTGACCAGTTCCTTATTTTTCTAAGTTGTGTGATCTAACCCTTTTACTTGTTAGAGATAAATCATGACTGGAATCAACCTAAGAGTTAAATAGGTAAAAAAAAATACCACCCATTATCTACTCCTATTTAAAACGCAGAATTAAAATTTTTAATACCTGTTTGGCTGTTTATGTATCAGGCATCTGCTCAAATGTATCAGTTGGGATGACAATTCAAGAACATACGACACACGCCTCACTTGAAACCTCTGTACTTATGCGTCCTTTGTTCTCGAGACCTGTTAAGTCATGTCTTGGTGAACAGGGTACACCCTTCACACAGTCTATCATACACAAACTCTTGGCACCTAATATTTCGAGTTGTTTCTTGCAAATGACCTAGTTTTAGCCTACCATCTTGACAGTTGCAATGAGCAATCTCACATCTGACTCCTAAAAAGATCCTACATTAACCATCTCTTGATCTAGTAAGTTTTTTATGCCGAAACAGCTAAGGGAGAAAATTTAGTACCCATATTCAAGACTCTCCGTTGTACTATTTTTGCTTCATCTTTCCTCGCTTAATCTCTTCCCGTAATCCATGATCAACTATTATCGCCAATAACCCACCAACGGCATCATCTTTTCTCCAGGAGCTAGCTTTTAGACCAGAAATTTTCCACTCAGCAGCTAGTAAACACAATGCCATACTATCTGCACCACCTGAGATACCCACAGCTGGCATAAGATAAAAGCTATAAGCAATACTATATCTAAGATCGAATCTTAAGGCACAAATATTAACTCTTTCTACACAAAGACGACATCTTTCTAGTATCAGTATGCTGTTGATTTATCAAAGGCATAGGAATAGCATCTTTTTAACTAACAATACCAAACAATATCACAGATTATAGTACATACAATTATACATAGTTCAAATTTTTATGCACAATAATCTAATCTTTTGAGACAAAGATCTTATCTAATCTTTCTAATGTCCTTTTTCTACTGACATAAATTCAACTTCTTTTTTGCTACACACCCACCATGATCAAAGAGTATAGCACAAATATAACATCTTTTTACAAAATTGTCGAATATATCAAATCTTTCTACTCAAAGAGGTACCATTGCTTTTCTTCACAAATATCTTTCTACACAAAGATTAAATCTTTCTTGTATCAGCTTGTTGACCATTTAACCAAGGTAGAAAATTAGTCCTAAACTTATAAAGCTACATGCCTACACGGCTACACCTACTAACTCAATAACAGGGCAAAAATGAGATATTAACATTGTTAGCTTGTTATTGCTTATTAAAGCTAATTATATGCTTATTTCATTTTGAAATAAGAATCTTGGAATACACTACTCCAAACTGTCTATTTAGAATAAAAATAAGTAGCTTATTGTTAAGCAATCCCAAATAGTAATGAAAGAAACATATTAAACGGAATTACCTGCATTAATCTCAATTATTTCATGCGCACAAAGCGATCAGGTACAATGTCCACCATCAATGTGTGCTCTATGTATTCTTCGATCACCGTCATACAGAAGATGTTATAGAGTTTAAGCAGATGGTAACCTTGAATGATAATCACAATACTTAGGGGCCGTTTGGTTTGTAAGTGGGTTTGGGTTTGGATTTGGATTTGGATTTGACAAAGGTTTGAAAGTAAGTGAAGAGAGAGAAAATTAATTATTATATTAAAAATATATATATATTTTTATAAATTAATTGAGTTGAAATATATTATTCTTGCATAAAAAACAAAAGTAGTAGCTTTATTGTGTGGTTGGCAATTTTTTAAAAGCTAAAAAAATGAATTTTATATCTATGGATAGTCAAAACCCACCTAAATAGAGAGAATTGAGATTCGGGATTAATAGGGGCGCGTGAGTCCAATGATGGAGTACCAAACATTTGTTTTCTGATATCTATGAGCCCAAAGCACCCTAGACCCACATACCAAACGCACCCTTATTTTTATAGAAATAAGACTCACCTTCTCAAGTTCCTCCAACACAGATTTTCCAACTTCATCCTTCTGCTCAAATAGCTTATCCAAATTGATTCTTGGAACCTGGGCTCGTACAATTGAAAGAAAAGTATTGATTCTTGGTATAAAAATAAGTTTTTGGGAAAGGTTTTTTGATGCAAAATATATATTCTGGATTAGATTTTAAGCTTAAGGGGGTGTCTGGGTATTGTTGTTGTTACGATTTTTATCATCTTAAATATGTAAACAACGTACTAAACTATTCCATGCTTTTAGAAACTGCCTTAAGATAACTGGCAACATTATAACACCATATAACTTTTCTACAATAAAAACATAAACATAGTATACCATTATATTGAACAAAAGAAAACTTTATGAACATATAAGATTTTTTTTTATCTCATTCAGGTATCTCATCAAACACTTGATTTGAATCAGCTACATAAGCTGCTCAAATAGACTATAGAAAGTTGATTAAAAACATAAAATTCAACCACAAAATTTAGTGTTGTGGTTTGCAGCTATTGATTTTCTTTTCAACAAATTGACAAATAGTTGGCGGGCATGATTCAGTAACCTTCATATGGAGTCAAGGTTGATTTCAAAAACATAATCCAATAATCAAAATCCATAAATACATACAAAATAAATCGATAATTCATCAAAAATCTAACATCCATTAACCTAATTTTGTTTTAATCCGCACAAAAGTAAAAAATAAAAATTACCTTAAACTGAATATGGTTGATTTGTGATCATGTATTGCTTATGTGATTGTATGATCGAGTTGTGAAGTAGAAACGACCAATCAAAATTGAAATCATAAATTTGATAAACGTAATTGAAATCAAAATAATTATTGGTAGTGATTTGTGTGTTGTTTATGGTAGTGGATTTTAGTTGCAGGTGTTTTTTGTTTTGAATTTTCTCCACCGAATATCTTTAACCATTCGGTTGAATGTTTCCTTAGTTGTAGGTGTTTTTGTTTTGAATTTGCAAGCTTTCTATTTAAAGAGCAAATGACAGGTGTAGTTTTTTTTAGAGTTTTGAAGGATTTTTGAAGATTTATGCCTTCTAAATATATGAATCACACTTGTGCTTTACATAGGTTGTGATATATATATATATATATATATATATATATATATATATATATATATATATATAGTGAGACTTTCTTGCGAGAACCATTTTATCTGCGAGAACTGAGAGAACCACAAAAAACATATATACACGCCTTCAATAATTGTATTTTTGCACATATGTTCAAAAAATAACATATGTGTTTCAAAAAAAAAAAAAACATAGTTGTTTTAAAGAATTTAATAAGAAATTGGAAATACAACATTTTTCTTTGAAGGTGTGCATGTATGTTCTTATAATGCGTGCAACGAAAATATAAAAGATGATGAGTTTATGATGATATTGAAGAACATAGGTGGATACTTACAATTATTGATGATTTGCATTTATTTTTATTTTATTTTAAATGACGTGCATGTATGTTTTTTATGGTTCTCTCAGTTCTCGCAGATAAAATAATTCTCGTAAGAAAGTCCCCATATATATATATATATATATATATATATATATATATATATATATATATATATATATATATATATATATATATATATATACTTTTTGCTATTTTGACCAATGGACGACAAAGAATTTTTTATTTGTCTTGGGCTTCAAATGGCTGGAAAAATAGCCTAGCAAAACAACCTAAAGAAAAATATTTTTTTAAGGCTCTACGTTTAATACGGTGTGCTATAATATATATAAAGAATGATGTTAGATAATATTTTTATATTGGGATTTTGTGAGTATCGCAACTATCCGATAAATTAAGGTAAACATATATGGGTGCATTTTCGTAACAATCATGCTTTGAGCCTTTTTGTTAACAAAATGGATTTGAATCAAAGAGTTGTAACAAATAGGAATTTTTTATTTGATGCGAGTTAGGTTAAATAATAAACTTTTCTTACATATCAAGTGACTCATTCTAATCAATCATTTAAAAGAAAAAATCAATTGTTGAGATTAAAACCCTTTTAATATTTCACATATTTTTTATAATTTAAATATCGCTTAAACCATTAATCGTTAAGCGAAAATAATTAAACCATCGCGACAAGCATTTAATTATCTTTCTATAAACGGGCACTTTGATATACTTTCGACAAAAAAAATCATTTTTTTCACGTTTTTTTTCGTGGCCGAAAAAATCACATGTGATTTTTTCGGCCACGAAAAAAAACGTGACAAAACGACAAAATTTTTTTTGTCGAAAATTTATCAAAATACTTATCTATAAAAAGATAATTAAATGCCCGTCGTAACGGTATATTTTTTTCGCTTAATGATTAACGGTTTAAAAGATATTAATATTTGAAAGAAATGATGAATGTTGGTTTTTAAAATTGTTGAAATTATTTTATCCATTAGATCAAATAAAGATGGAGGGTGAAAATTAGTCATTTGGTATGTAAAAAAAGTTTTATATTAAATCTTTTTATTTTATTTCTTTAAACGTATAATATAGCAATTTAGTTGTAAGTTAAGTATAAACTAGACGAATACCTGTGCATAGCAACGGGATTTTATAACGACAGATCGTTTAGTGATAAAAGAAAGTTTATGGGTTATAAATGAAAAATAATAAAAGTTAGGGGTGGCAAATCTTGCCCAATTTGTAATTTTTGGGCGATTTTTGACACTTTTTTTAAAGTTTGGGCCGTTTTTTGCCCCATTTCCTTTATTTGATGGGCTCTTACAGGCAAAAGATAAAAACAGATATTATTAGATGGGCTTTCGAATCACACAATTCAACTTTCAAGCAATTACTCTCATTTTTTTAATTAGTTGCATTTTTATTCATTTGTCCCAGCAGATTTTCTCAAATTTGCAGTCAGATTATTTTATTTTATTTTTCTAAGAAAAAACAATTAAATATAGTTAAGACTTAGATGCTTGAAATTTTTTTACAAGATGAATTAAAGGGGTTTTTAGGACTGTTCCGAATGTTTTTAATAGTTGAATTATAATTTGCTCTTTTTAGCCCGTGCCCGTTTGACCCGATTTATAATTTGTCCGTTTAGCCCGTGCCCGTTTTAACCCGTGCCATTTTAGCCCGTGCCCGTCCGTTTTGCCACCTCTAATAAAAGTTTGAAGATTTAGGGATTAAACATATGACATGAGCTTAAGTATCAAAGTCAATAACTCAACACATTTAGTAACTGATTTTCCCGCCCAAATTGATATGAAAATCAGTTACTAAATGTGTTGACTTATTGACTTTGTTGACTTCTTAACTTTGATACTTAAGCTCATGTCAACATAATGTTTTGAAACACGGTTGAACCGTTCCGGTCAAAAAATGGGTCGATTTAAACTGAGTCATGCTTTTAATAACTGAACCCGTCGTGTCCAGTTTTCAAAACTATATGTTTTTCCCAGTTGAACCCGTTGGTCCGGTCCAATTTTCAAAACTATATGCAACATCAACTTGTTAACTTGTATAAAGTTTTGTGTGTTTTATTAATTTGTATAATGTGTATAATAACATATACTTTTCATTTTAGGGTGTTTTAAAAATAACATTAATTAGTGTGTTTAATTATTTTATATTTTATATTATGTTGTAGCTTGTTTAAATTGTATATTGTGAAAATTTTATTGTACTTTTTTAGTAAGGGGTGTTTTAATTGATTGTTTTTAATTTAATATAGATGCTTTTAATTGGTTGTACCATATGAATAAATTATTGTAATTTTAAGTTATGGAGTGTTTTAATAAAAGCATTAATTACACAATTCATTTTCTCTCACCCTTGACTTTCAAGATTTCATTTTCAAGAGCATTAAATAGAAGGGCAAAATGAGGATTGACTGAAAATTCAGTTTTCCACTTTTCCACTTTAACTAAATCTACATTATAAGTAGTTAAGATAACAAAATGATTGAATATTTGTCATTAACTAGCGGAAAAACAAAGTTTAGATTTCAATGTCCTTTATAAAAAGAAGAGTAAATTACACCGTTCGTCCTTGTGGTTTGCGTTGACCGCAGCCTATCGTCCTTTGACCGAAAAAAATGCACCGTCCGTCCTTAAGTGGCAAACGTTATGCGTCGTTGGTCCCTCCCACTAACGACAGTCACTAACGCTCGTTAAATGTCCACGTGTGACACCCGTATGAGGGTATTTTGGTCTTTTTACCACACAAACACCACCATCATCAGTCTTTTTACATCTATTAGCATTTAAAACTCATATGTTTCAATCTTCCTTTTCTGCTTCTCTCTCTACTTTTTTGATCTCACTGTAAAACAATCTCCCACCCTTTAATAATATTTTACACTACCCACCATCACTAACCCTTTCATCGACAACTATAATAAAAACATATAAACAATCACTTGAATGTTTTTCTGCTATAATGAATTTCACGAGAAAAAAAAATCAAACCTCCAATACCCAAAACATAACAAATCACATATAACATATAATTATACACATATTCAATGTGTTAGATAAATTTAAAAACCCCAAAATCAAAATGCAAACACAGGAAAAAATCATCATCATTTATTTGGCCATCACCAAAAATAAATAAATAAATAAATAAATAAATAAATAAATAAATAAAAATCATCACCACCATCACACGAACCCATCGCCGGAACTAACCCACAAGACGATGAAGACATTGAAACCTCGTCACTATCATGTTACCAATGTTTAGACCAATTCAACTAAACATCAGATTATTAAAATCGTTTAAACCCATATACAAACAATCAATGAATAATAGAAATCCATAAAATAAATATCAGCTTTTGAACAAGCCCATAAAGGAAATGAACCATAAAGTGGGGGATTTTAGAAAGATTGAAAGTATGATAAATTGATATTTTTTGCACCGATTGTTATATAATCATTCATACGGCATGAGGAATTTTGTATTTTAAGAAAAAGAATGATAAATAAACCCCAATTTAATTAATTTGAGGATATGTAACATGAGGATCGGGATATTCATGGTGTGGGTTATAACTTAAATTGTAAGTTGGTAAAGCAGAAATGGTTGTTTGTGGTTTTGTGGGCTTTTATGAAACAAGAATAAAGAAATAGTTTGGGAATTGGGGATTTTAGTATGATTTACGGATTAATATGGAATTTATTTATTGAACTTGATGATTGATGTAGATAACTTATAAATTAGTGTGTTTGTGGGTTTTGATGATTTATAATGTTTAGTGTTTATGGGTTTTGATGTGTGCTCTTGAGCAGATTAGATGAAGATGACAATGGATTTTGTGTTTGGTGATGAGGTGGTAGATGATGATGGGGGTGTTTGTGTGGTAAAAAGACCAAAATACCCTCATACGGGTGTCACACGTGGACATTTAACGAGCGTTAGTGACTGTCGTTAGTGAGAGGGACAAACGACGCATAACGTTTGCCACTTAAGGACGGACGGTGCATTTTTTTTTCGGTCAAAGGACGATAGGCTGCGGTCAACGCAAACCACAAGGACGAACGGTGTAATTTACTCTAAAAAGAAAAGTAAAAGTGATTTCTTCTAGACTTCTTTAAAATAACCTCTCATGATCTTTTAAAGACAAGTTGTCTTTCCTTTGTTTGTTAGATTTTCATTGTCAATTCAAAGATCTTTTTGGATAGAGATTTTAGAGTTATAGTAGTTTAGCGAGGGTTGTTGTCGAGGATCATATTTATGGTTGTTGTAATTTGTGACGGTTGTTATTATCATTGTTGATCGAGTTTGATGTAATTCCCTAACATTTTGCTAGTTTTTATTTTATTAAACTTTATTACCTTTTTAAAATGGGAGTTGATATTTCAACCACATTTTTTATGCAAATACCACAATTATGCATTGCAGTGTTATAAGCATCAAAAAATATGATGGGAGTATCAACTCCTTTTAAAATGGGAAGTGATAGTATCACCTCCCTTTTAAAATGGGAAATGATTTGTGCACTATTTATTTTTGGCTATACACCATTAAATCACACCATTTATGCATACAGTATAACACCGCTATGCATAATTTAGTGGTGAATGTCAAAAAAAATGATGTACAAATCACCTCCCTTTTAAAATAGCACATGGTGTCATGTTATAACTGGAATAATTAATATGCAAAGGACATAACATTTATGAATGTTAACCGTTATGAAACCTTACAAGCTTCATCACATTCATTGAAGTCAGTTTTAGACTGACAGACCAACATGCGACCTTCCAAAGTTCCAACCGAACTTATATTTCGATCTTTAAATCCTTTTTGTTTTATCATATTTTATACATTAGCTTTTTCTCTATGAAATTCGGCAATTCGCCATCGATGGCTCTATAACTTTTTAGGTTTATTAAATTATAATATGTTGCCTTTTTGCCTTCTTTGTTGGCTCCTTCAATTCCCAATAATAAAAATAAATCTATCACCATTGGTGTGGATCAATAAGATCATGGGGTTCTTGTAAAAAACAACTGTAATAAATCATGATAGTGAGGACCTTTTGCAGTTTCCAAATTATATCCTGTAGTATGATAAAAGACTTTTTCAGTCACCTAGGCGCACATAATAAATATGGTCTGACAGTTATTTGTAAACGGGTGTGGAATTGAGACGTTTCTGGGAAGTTTAGGGTATGTAAAGTGTCAGATAGTATTCAAGTAAAGTTGCTAGCGGACTGTCATTTTGGTCAACATCGCGCCTGGAACTCATTGATCCCTTGAAAGGTGAACATACTTGTTTGGAGGGCTTCTATAAATAGGTTGCTGACTAGAATAAACTTATTTTCGAAAGGGATTACTTTGGATTCAGCTCTTTGCCCGTTCTGTGAGTCGGTGGACGAATCGGTAGAACACTGCCTCATCTCTTGTCCCCTAGTCTCTCCTGTCTGGCGCAAGATATGGGCGTAGTGGGGTCTCGACCGCCCGGTCTCTTTCTTGGGCTTCTCCGTTTCAGATATCTCGTTGGCTCGCATTGGTCTCCCTAATCATCAGTTGCTCTCTAAGATTCTTCATGGCCTTCTTCAATGCGCTTTAGGGGCCATTTGGAAATGGAGGAACAAGGTAGTTAATGTTCCGATCAGTTCTTTAAATGAGGTTAGAAATGAAGATGTTTTCCCTTCTATCTAGAGGTTATGATGTTATGGATTGCAGCTATATGTAAACGTCTCTCTCTAAACTGGATCTCTTGGATTTCTACCCCGCATTCCTTGTTAGATAGTGGGTAGTTTCGGTTTCTTTGTCATTTTGGCTATTGCTTTGGCTTTTGTTTTTTGTCTCTTGTATGTTTAGTGTTGGGCTCCTTCTTGGTGCCGGTTGCTTATAAAATTCAACTTTTTTAAAAAAAAAAAAAAAAAAAAAAAAAAAAAAAAAAAAAATCTGACAATCTGGATGTCTCTCTCTTAATGACCAGTAAACGGTTATGAGGCCTGATGCTGGAGGATAATGGGGACCAGTCAGTAGTCGTTTACCATTCAGAAGGTGACACGCATGGTGTGAGACCCTCTTTAACATGTGTCATGAAGCACAAGTTAGAAAAACTCATATAAGCAAATCCATTGTGATTCGAGATAAACTGATAAGGGTTAAAGTGTAAATACGCCATAAATAAGGGGTCCTATTTTGCAATTTAGGAGCTAGTATAACGTTACCATTAATGATAGGCACGTTGTGGAATTAGGGATATCTTTTTTATTCATTTTGATGTAGACAGGGTATCTAACGGTATCTTAACGGTAATCACACATACTCGCTTTGTATTAGTGTTGTGTTTATTGTTATGGTTAACGTAAAGTGTTTCTAATTTATTTTATAAAATAAATCAAAAGGGTTTGGGTGACGAATCTAATGAGGGCCCATTTGTTTTGAGGGTGTGGGTGGGTATTGAATGAAAGTAGAGTTTAATCCATTGTTTGGTAGCATTTTGATATCCGTGAAATGGGTTTTGAAATTAAATTTTCATACCAACCTATTTTGGAATCTTTCATGAAAGAACCAATCAAACCTTTCTTTTTATTTGATCAATTTTTGTCAACCACATATTTTCATTCTATCTTTTAACTTTTTGTTTTAACCAAATACATAAAACCTATTAAAAATACATATAAATTAAATATTAATTAATTGTATCCCCCTTTATTTTCTTTCAAACATTTTCTAAATCCAAATCAAATTTCAATCTCACTTAAGAACCAAACGCACCCTGAGTTTGGACTTTGGATCACAATAGGTCATATTACGTATCTGTGAAGTTTAATTTTATTTGTGTTGGAGTAAAGGAGGATCGGTCGCAAAAGTTTATTGATTAAGAATATTATGTGCACGTACCAAATAGTTTAAGAAAAAGGGAAAATCATCCCTGCTGTAAACAGTAGGGAAGTTTTCTGCTGTTGCTACTATAGCGAATGGTGTATCATGCATAAGTTAATATTTTGGAAGGTGAAAAGTGTAAATATTGAAAAAAGAAATGCCCTTTACTGCAGGTATAAAAGCTGCTGTTACAGTGATGCTAACCCCTAAGAAAAAATAGCATCATTATATTGTCCACTAAAATTTCGTATCTACCACTTAAGAACGATTCGGTTAGTTAGAGCATACGCAATGGCAAGGTTTACTAAAAGCTTTTTACTATTTCACAAAGTTTTTGAAAGACTTTTTACCAATGCAATTGTGAGCTTTTTCGAAAGCTTTTCAAAATGACTTCTAATTCTACAAGCGGTTGAAGTTTTGTACCATACTAATATTATAGTCAATTTATACAGATTACTTCTCTTGCTATATCAATTGGTCTTCCAAAAAAAGCTTTTCTAAAACGCTTTTATCATTGGAGAGGATTTCTAATAAAAGCTTTTTGACATGTAAAAGTTAATAGAAAGTACAAGGTGTAATTGCAAAAAGCTATTGGTGATTTTTAACATTGTAGATGTTCTTATAACAGAAAGTGAAAACTTAATTTTGATATTATTGTCAGGACTCAAAAAAGCAAAATAAGCATTTACTTTAAAGAAAATATTATTTTGAAGAATAAATCTCAAGAAAAAAAATCTAGACTAGGGGTATGTTTGGCGTAAGTAACTGGTGCTGGAATTGGAGATGGTGCTTAGGGGTGTAAACAAGTCGAGTCGAGCCGAGTACTGCCAAGCTCGAGTTCGACTCAAATACTAGAACTTGACTCGAGCTCGATCGAGCTTTATATTTCGAGCTCGAGCTCGACTCGTTATATAAAACTCGAGCTCGATTATTTTCATATTTAAGGCTCGAACTCGATAAATACTCGACATATCAAGCTCGGCTCGACTCGATTTGTATGAAAATTAAGTAAATATATGTATATAAAAGGGTAAAAGTGTAATTTAGTTGAAGCTCGTTAAGGCTCGCGAGCTTCACGAGGAGAGTATTTTCAAGCTCGAACTCGACTCAAAAATATACTCGAGTAGCTCGAACTCGAGCTCGACTTGTTTACATCGAGTCGATTTCGAGTAGTTTACGAGTCGATCCCGAGTAGCTCGCGAGTTGTCTCGTCTCATTTACACCCCCTAATGGTGCTGGTGTTGAAGATTATAAAAAGATATTATTTTTATAAGCTACATGAAGTAACCTTTAGTTTAAGAGATTATGAAAAATATATATATTTTTTTTTTGAATATTTTATAAGTTATTTCTGTCAAACAAAAATTATTTTTTAAATAACTTATTTTTTGAAAAAATAAGCATAATCTCTCAACTATCTTGTGTGCCAAACATAGCCTAAACCGATAAACATATATTACACCTATTTTAAACCTAAAATCAGAATACTCCATCCCTCTCAAAATTATTGGCAGGAAACAAAAAACATTTAGTTTAATAAAAGTGTGGCCACTTCAATTTTTCAACAACTCAAATAGAATATTCTCTCACTAAATTCTTTAGTTTTTACTTACTACAAAAATAAGTAAATAATTATTTTGAAACATCCCGAAAAATAAATAGACGGATGAAGTATAAAACATATAATAAAAAATTAACACAACCTCACATTGATCAATCCATGAAGACAAAAAATATACTATTTATAAAGAATGTACATCTTTTATTGAAATTTATATCTTGAAATTTGAATTAATTTAATTTGCCTAAATTACCCCTAAGTACTTTTTAAAATTGATAACTTTTTAAAAATTTGGCAACCTAAATTATGTCCTTTCTTAATCAGTTTTAAACTTGGCAACTTTTCAAAAACAAACGCTATATTAATTTTAAAAAACACACGCTTTATATTTCAAAAAACATATGCTTTGCATCAATGGTCGAACAAATATCACGATTTCACAAGTATAATTGTTTCTCGCTCTACTCCTTCATTTCGCGCGAGTATATATCTAGTTCTTCATCATACCTCAAGATATCTAAACACTTCACGCCATATTAATCCTCGCCCCAAGTGAGGTCCACATATTTTCAATATATAATATATGAAAGACAAAAATACCCTCCTAATTAACGGTCAAACATAGTCAAAATGACGATTTCAGTAAAATTGGACTAAACTGGCAATTTTAGTAAAACTGGACTAAACTGATGACCGGGTTAGAAATTAGATCAAACTCGGGGGTCAGAAACAAGCCAAGCTGACCTCGAGTCTGCCAGAGCTCGAGCTAGGCTCGTTTAAGTTTTAAAAAGCGCAAGCTCAAGCTCAACTTGATCCGAGCCTTTGTTTTCAAGTCGAGCCTTTGTTTTAAGGTTCAAACTAGGCTCGTGATATATTATGCAGGCTCGGCTCGGCCTCGGCTCATTTTCATGATGCGCCAATGAAAGATTAAAGCTCAGTTCGAACTCGGATCGTAGTATATCTATTTTGAGGTCGTTAATAAGCTTGTTATTGAACTCGTTAATAAGTTTGCTATTAATACAAATGCATACCGTAATACATATATTTAATACTACCTCCGTCCTATAATAAATATCCAGTTTAACTTTTTATGGTCTAACTTGTTAAACTTTGACCTTAAATACTTTTATGTTTGTTATATACTATTTGATACAAAATATATGAATTGATTGAATTTCAAATGTATTTTCATTGATATAATTTTTATTTGTATTATATAAAACAAATAAAAATATCTAAGGTTAAAGTTGAATAAGAAAGAGCAAAAACAGTCCAACTAGACATTTATTATGGGACGGAGGGAGTATTTAAAATATCATAGTGCTGTTTAGGCTAGCGAGTCCGATCAAGCTTTGTATATAAAGTTCGAACTCGAGCCGGATAGTCAATGAGCCGCAACTTAGGCTCGAGCACGAACACGAGCTCGTTTAGGCTCGACTCATTCGAGCTTTTACCAATCCTATCTTGAGATTTTTATGAGCGGCTTGGCTCATTTTCACTCGTAAGTCAAAGTCTTATCATCTATATTTTCAACATTAGATGTTCAAATTGAGACCAGAAAATTGTGTAGTATATGAAACCTCTCTAGTTACATTTTAGAGGTGCCATTGAAAATTAACACGACCTCGGATAAGTAGCATTCATCTGTGTTAAAGACTTGCCTTTTAGGGATAAAAAAATAATAATAAAAAATAAAAACCTCATACATCGGCTTAATATCAATTATTAAACAAATCTTGAAATGAATAGTAAAATAGCAATAATTTGGTCTTTTCAAATGATACATTCACTTTCATTCGATTGAAGTTTTAGTTTTACGCTTCGACTCTTGGCAAATTATATCTTACAACCATATAGTTTTTAAGACCCGTTTGGTATGAAGGTATGGAATTGGTTTTAAATTGACAAGATATTTATTATTTGTTTTGTTGGTTCTTTTGAAATGAGTAACGGAGCTTGGAATCAAAAAGTGATAGTTGGCTATGTAAGTGTGTTCAAGTGGGTTATGGGTATATCAGTATATGTATTTTTGTGGTTCATCTTAATTATGTTCTCTCTATATAGTTGTGGATCTCACTATATTGTTCACCATTTTTTTTACTATTTTATAATTCAAAATAATATATTTTATTTAAAATTCATTATAAAATTTATTTAAAAAAAATATTCTCACTCCTAAACCTACCCCAAATCCAAATCTTATACCAAATCCAAATCCTAATCCAACGCCATTTATAAACCAAACGGCCAATGATTCATCTTAAACTTATAAAAGTTCAACTTTTAACGTTTGACTCATAGTTATAATATTGAATATCTTGGGTAAAAGCTAAAAATACACAATATATTTATTCTAAACAGAAGATTTATGTAATAAACTTTAGAAACTAATACTATATGCAAAATACTTTCAAATTGTGAAGAACATACGTAAGATTACTGGGAACTAGCAGGTTACCCGGTTACCAACTTTAAAAAGTTACAATAATGGTCCTTGTGGCTTGTGTTGACTTTCACTGGTCATTCATTGACTTTTTTCAATTAAAAAAAGTTAGCAATGGTCCTTATGGTTTGCATTGACTTTCACTTTTAGTCCCTTATCTTTTTTCACTTATAACATTTTTTTTTCATAAAACTTTTTATTTTTATTTATTTTTTTATCAAATTTCAAACCATTGTACTTAATATGATCGGTATGTGATATGTTTGACCGGTTACCGTTTAGAAAAGTTATAGTAACATTTCTTGTAGTTTGTGTTAACTTTCACCTTTAGTCCATTGACTTCTTTTACACTTCTTGTTTTGTTTTACTTTTTTTTTTCATACACTATTTTTTTTTAATATTTATTACATTTATTCACACACTATTTTCTTACTCTTATCACACTATATTTATATTTAACTTTTTTACTTTTTTCATTTATTCATACACAATTTTTTACCACTCAGAAAAATGACACAAATTTTTTTGACACTTATTATCATAGTTGCTAAGATCACGATCCTGATCTTAGGATCTTACAATTTTACGATACTGCTAAGCAAAAATGATCCAGATCCTACATAGGATCTTTGCGAGCTTAAGATCTTATATGATCCCGATCTTAACTGTAAAAACTAGAAGGGGGGAGGGGGTTGAATAGTTTCACCGTTATTAATCACGTTTTAATAAAATTGACTTTACAAATTGTGTTTGACAAAAAGGTTCGATTCGAAGCTTACGTGAAATCAACACAACAATAGATATAAGCAATGATAAGTAAACAAGTAAAGATAAAGAAAGGAAAGATCAAACCGGCACACGAAGATTTATAGTGGTTCGGCCACGAAGCTCACTCCTTCGTCCCTACTCCACTCCTCGAGTCTCACACTCGAGAGCTTCACAAACACTATATCAACACACTCCATTATGGCGGAACAAACCTTACACAAGCTTACACCAAGTTTAACGACACTAAGTGGAATGTCGAGTCCTAATCCTAGCTAGAACCAATCTACCAAAGCCCACGTGGCTTCACACCTCGTACCAACACGATACAACACAATACACAAGATATGACTTGCACTCAAGTCCTATTACATACACGAAACAATGAATGAAAGTAATGATAGATCCGCAACAATAAGATGAGATGAGCAAAACTCTTCTTCAACACTTCGTTTCTTGATTACAATGAATGTTCTTCTTTTGCACTTAGAGTTAAGATGAGTGTGATCACTTATAAATAACTAGAACTTGATAATGTGATCAAAGAGTATGTTTTAGGAGGAATTTCGGAATACAGAAGGTTTTGGTGCATAAGAGGTGAAGATTTCTGGAGAAAAACAGTTTTGTATTTATAGGAGTCAGGATAGAGGCGACGGTCCTTTAAATGTTGGACGGTCCCTTATCGATAAGGGACCGCCGTCCTATTTAAGGGACCGTCCAGACAAACGCTCCTCGTTTTGTCCTGACGTGGTGAAAAACTATCTAGTGAAGTTTTGTTGTCGGTTTTGAGCGGGAAATATGGTTGTTATGGTTTTGAATGTTGAAAACATTTTCTTAATAAAACATTTCTTTAAATTTTACAAAAATACATTTGTAAAAATGTTTTGTGACATGAAAATGTAAAGTTTTTAAATCCTTTGATCACATACACAAGTTGGTAGAAATTTGTACATACCTTAAGTGATGTTGATGACGAAAACGAGTTTTCCCGATTAAAAACTTATTAGTCATAGTTTTATGTAACGTGTGTTTGTATTTTGTGATTATCAAAACACGAGAAGACCGAATAATGCGAATATCATTTTTGACATTATTTGTATTAACATTAACCATAGGATCTTAAGATCTAATCCTATCGGATCCTACTTTTCTCGGATAACAAAGTGAAAAACTGCAAATTTCTGGATTATTTTGTAGAATTTAAAAAACAACATGTTAATCTTCTTAAACATTTCATAATCATAATTTAGGACAACATTTTTATGAAACATTCATATAATTTTGTGTTTATGATATATAATAATTTATAAATTTATATAATATTAAAAAAACTATTAAGAAAATAACATTATACTTGGATCTTAAGATCCCGATCCGATCTTGCAAATACAAAAATGATCTTGGGTAGGATCCCTATCTTAAAAACCTTGGTTATTATATAATATTCTAATGCAACTTCAGAAAAAATAAAAAATCTTTTTTAGAAAAAAATTCTAAAAGCTGCGCTATTCTTATACTTATACTTTACACCCCCCATGTGACTTATATTTTTTAAAAATATTTTTTTTAAATGTTGCGTGAAAGTATATGTATACTAAGACGGTGCTTGGTAAAGGGGTTAAGAGGGGTGGGGAATGGGTAAGGAATTCAAAAGGGCCCACCTCACTCAAATTAGGTGCTTGGTTAGGGGTTTGCAAAGGTATTGATTACCCCGTAGTGGGTAATCAACATTATAGAGTAAATTGAGGGGTAAGGTATTTGTTAGTGCAAATATTACGATATTTAATCTATACAGTCTCGTTTGTTTTGATTGATGACAAACGTATAACTTGATACATAACGTAAAATGTACAAGTTACTTGTAATCATTGTTTGTCTCAACGTCTCGAGTCATCGTATGCTACAACACAGGTTCGTACATGTTTGTTATGTAGCATTATGATCAAACCCCTTGACCAACCATTTAGAATGACTAAAATACTTTTAGGGTTTTTAAGTATTTTAGGTGTCAAAGTGCACTTTAGGTGTCAAATAGAATAAGTGCCACTTTAGGTGTTAAAGCAATATTAGTAAGTTTTACAAATGATAAAAATGTGATGACATTAGGAATCAAACATTTTTAGTAACTCATTAACTTACTATAACAACATTACTTAGGTAATATATACAAGTTTACTTTCATATATATCTTACACTCTGTTCTACAGTTTTTATTTTAGAGTAAAGTAAAGTAAAGTAATGTAATGTAAAGAAATAGGGAAGAGTAGAAGTAAAGTTTATAGATTTTTGCATGTTCTTGAGTTTATAGTAAAGTAAAGTAAATGAAAGTAGGTGGTCCTATTTTATACTTTTTATATTTGTGGAATTACTATTATAACATTGCTCCATAATAAATGCACACTAAAGACAAAGGTTCTTTTTGTCAATTAACTCTTTTGATTTTTGTCTTATTCACTTTCATCCACTTTCACCCCAAATATGGGATGAAAGTTTTGTTAATAAAACAAGCACACTTCTTCCCCTTTTCATCCACTTTCACTTCCCTCATCTCCTACTTTTTTTCTTGAGAACACAAAAATATTTCATTTCTTTCACTTTCACTCCTAAAAGAATCTTGAGAACATAGTGTTAATCTTTAAATAGAAATATATATACATCACATCATGTGCATTTATGGAAAGGTTGAGTGTTTGACTTTTCATAAGACCTCTTACACATTTTGGATTTATCTATTGTGTGTTTGACTAGAAGTAACTTGATGTGGCATTGTGAAAGATACTTGGAACATGGTTTTAGAACATGGTTTTGGAAAACCCCTTTATAAGTTTGCCTATAAATAGGAGTTTATAGTTTACTTGCAAACTTGATGAAAAACCACACACACATAGTTATATAGGAAACCATGTAGAAACACATATGAGTCACCCTTTCCAAAATGATCATAATGCTTCTAACATTCATCTTTGTTGTAAGCATATCATACTTCATGATCCACCAAGAAGGTTACAAGATCTTGAAGTCATCATTCATTAAAGCATTCCAACATATGAAGATTCAAGGGCACTTGACATCCTCAATGGTCGAAGACTTCTTATTCAAGAAGTTCATGTAGATTTGGCATGCATATCCATTAGACTTTTATGTCTTGGATCATCATTGTATCATAACAATATAGATTAGATGGTTTATGTGTTTGTGCCATAAAACACAAGGTTTTTATGTTGGGCCACAAAACATACCGGGAGTGGTTGTACCCTTGGTAAAGAACTCGACATCTAGCTTAGTGTCGGTAAAAGTGTAAGCGACGATGGGAGTGGTTGTACCCTTGTAAAAGAACTCAACATCTAGCTTAGTGTTGGTAAAAGTGTAAGCGACGACGGGAGTGGTTGTACCCAAAAGAACTCGACATCTAGCTTAGTGTCGGTAAAAGTGTAAGCGACGATTGTAAGGTTTTCTTCGCCGAAAAGGGAGGTTGTTGATCTAGTGAAGTAACTCTCGAGTTGGGTACTCGAGGAGTGGAGTAGGGCGGAGAGGAGATCCGTTACCGAACCACTATAAATACTCGTGTTCGGATTGCAATTTCCTTTTACTTTTGCCTTACTTTAATATTTGCATTGTGTGATTGTTTGTGTTGTAACTTGTTGATTGTACTTGTGTGATAACATGTTTTAATTATGTTAGTCATAAACTACAAGTAACATCTTTTATATTAGAACAAGCTAAAAATGAACATTTGATACAACAAGTTTAAAGTTTTTAAACGGTAAACTATTCAACCACCCTTCTAGTTTTCCACAATTGGCATCAGAGCTTCGTAGCCCTTATTTTCAAAACAAATGGTTTTTAAAATGGAGCACGATCCATGTATCAAATTACCATTGAAGCGGAATATAATATGAAAAATGTTTCGTTAATTATACTTAGAAATTTTGTGGTTAAATATTACTTTGTATACAAGCTTGAAGGTGTCCTTGAAAAATAAAAGGAAACATTTCTTAAAAATTTGTAAGTATCAAATTATGTGGTTAGAGCTAATGTACGTAAAATACGGTTTTAAAAGGAGTGTTTGGGTTAACTATAAATCTAGTTGAAAAATCACCTCCGTAAATGTTTAGATAAGTCATATAAGAAGTAATGATGTTAAAATAGGTATATTATATGTTTACTAACAAATCTAGTAAGTCCTACATATTTTCGCTATGCGAAATACACTTTTTTAGCATTCTGTGACATTTTGTTACAGCAGACCCCGCAGAACCCTCAGAAGGGTTCCTTGCCCTTTGGACGAAGGTTCCTTGGTCTGCACAGTATACAGTTTTTGTCAAACTTCAAAAATTCATAACAAATTAACCGTAAGTCCGTAGGAGTCGCGCTACCTATCATTTTAAAGGTAATTGAGTCTACTTTCTTTTAAAAATAATGTCATGTCCTAAATCTAATCTGAAGTCAAAATAATAAACTAAATACTATAGTGTGTCCAAAATATCAAGTTTCGTTTTGACGTAGAAACTCAAACTTTTGAGTTAGGCAATATAAGTTAGTATCCTTTGAACATTGACATTATTTTCTTTGAAACTAAAAAATTTTGTGATATTCATATATGCAATGGAAACTAATCAAGCTTGGCATACATCGTCATATTCAAACGCAAAGTGACGAAAATTATATTTCTTTTTATGTTATGCTAAATGACTACTTGTTTTAGTTGTATGCATATATGATATTTTCTTATTGAAAGTTGTGATTGCATATTGTTTATTTGTGATTCATGAGTGTCAATCTTGTCATGATATTCATTTGCTTGTTTGTCGATTTCATGTTTATACACAATAGGATATTTGCTAGATTGTGTGTACTAAGTTGAAAATTTGTGTTTGTATTGCTTATTGTTTTAGTTACTCTTCCTTGCATATGTTATGTGATTATTTTGCATAATTCACTTAGGAATGAGAATTAAGTAATACTAATTAAATAACTTGGAATATGGTCAAGCGTCTAAATAAGTCACTACATTTTTAAACATGTAGTATTCTTGTAAAATGGTGTTTGGTATATATGTTTCTACAATGATGTTTAATGAATGTGTCGTGCTATAAGATAGAAACTCATCTTTAATTGATCATATAAACTAACCATACCATGTTTGGACGATAACACTGTGTTGTTATAAATTTTCAATGCTTAGCTTAATTTCCATTTATAGGAAGCTCATAATCCTCGGCTTGATCTATATGCTAACATGTGTTAGAATATGTGTTTTTAGTTTTAATCTATCACATCTAATTGGGTGCATATGTTTCATGTATTATTGGGATACTTGAACAGGTTTCGGGAGTCGATAAATGTCCTTTGTTAAGGAATGTTTGGCACAACTTGAAATTTGAACAATTTGGTAGTCAAACAATGTGTTTCATGGATATATGTTCTTCTAGGATCTTTTGTTATATTTGGACATTGTCTTGTACTAACGGATATGCAGGTAGACAACATTTGAGATGTCAACTTTTCAAGTTTATGGATATTTCACTAAGTATAGTGTAATTCGCTAGCCCCCGGTCAAAGTCTAACGGTTAGAGTTTTTCTATATCCAACTTTTGCATTTCCTAATCAGTACTATATTTAAGTTTTGTTTTCAGGAGTTTTGAAAAATTTGAAATTCGTCTCGAGGCTCGAAATAGTGGACTGCCTCATTTCTGGTGTCTGGCAGATCAGGCGGAACCTTCAAATGGGTTCCGCCAGTGCATTTTCTGGGAAACCCAGCAATAGCCCAACGGAATACACGGAACCCTCAATAGGGTTCCGCCAGTGTATTCGTAGGGTTCCGCCAGTCCTGCAGATTTCTTTTTAAATTTTCAGTTAAATCCCTCACTCAAGATCACTCACTTTCATCACTAGGATTCTTCTCACTAATGTTCACTCATATTAGGATTAGGACATCTCACCTGCACCTATAAGATAATCATCTATAATAATACTTTCAAACTTCATAAGAATAATCCATGATACCTTTCTCCTTAGAGGAAGGAATCCGGAAACTTGTTCCTTGCAATCCTCAAACCATTGAGTATTTGTGATCACTACACACACTCACTGCATTCTTTTGTCCTTTACTCATTCATTAGCTTGATTTGTAAATTGACAACTTCCTAACCGATCCGGACTCGTTATTTGCTAAGGTTATATACAATATCGAAATCACAAGTCCAACTTATGAGTATAGATATTGTCTTGTATCTACATATGTTACCTCACTTTGTTAACATGAAAATAATGTGTCATCCTTCAAGACGATAAGGATTTACATCGAGTCATAACTTACTCTTAAGTTATAGATGTATTATCGAGTCTTGCTATCCTTTTATTCTATCCAATCTCAACTAAGTAGGATTGAAAACTTAAGTATTTCATTAGAAATATTCAAGTAAACTTGACTTACTACCGTAGTCATTAAATGTCATATCCGAAAATCAACACCCAAGTATTTTAACAATGTTTGTTAAAATACTCATCACGACTAGAGCACTTATCGTAATACTCTCCCAATCAATATGAACAAAAACAAATGTCAATAGGTTTTCATCCTTAAACATTTAGCACTTAAGTTCACTTGTTCTTTCACCATCATCTCATCACATTCACCTTGTGATATATCTCAGCCCATAAGCTTCACAAACATAAGCAAAACTTCAAGCATCTTCCTCATAACCTTTCATCACTCAAACCTCAAACAACCAATGTGAAATGAGAAACTGAGTTATCCTTTGTCCTATCAATATCGAGTCATCCACCATTTCCATGCCCTCAAAGAAACCAAGAGTCAATATCATCTTCACCAACAACTCCACCTAGTCATCTTCACAAGAAGATTCCACAATGTAACCAAACAAGTGTGTCATCCCCACTACAACCTAACCCATTAAGATTAACCACCTTTCATGATACATAAACCTATGTTCACCATTGTGTCGCTCTTTGTAACAAAGGGCAATTGTCATGTCCATACACTCATTAACATATTTGTCTATGTCGTCAAAAGTCAAGTGAATTTCATTATGAAATGCGTCTTTTCCACTTTCTAGCAAGTGAAGAACACAAAGAAGATATCCAAGCTTCAAGTGTTGTCAAGCAATCACCACCTCATTTCACATATCCACTCTCGGTCGTCAACCATACTTTACCACCTATAGGATTAGAACCTTCACAATCAAATGAGCATGAAGCGCACATTCAATTACACTAGGTTTAAGTAATACTTCTTTCACAAGTTATCAAAGTATTGGCAATATTTTTAACTTCTGCATATGTTTCATTTCAAATCAACATTTTAACAACATATGTTAAAATGCAATCTCAAAGCCAACCTCATACACCCTGAGCAACAATGACTCTTGAGGAGTATACATAAGAAACTCGAGTGAATGCCTCTTGCTCATTATCTAAGTTTAAACCTTGTGCACATCCACGGTTAATCCTACACATCTCTAGAACATACACAAGGTCTATTGAAGTTGGTAATTTCACTTAGATTCCTGTTCAAAAGAGCTTTCTTGAGAACGTTCTTGACATATTCCATTATCGCACACAAACACATCTCTTGGTCTTTGATGATCAAATCACTCTCATAACACATACTCAAACTCAACATAAAAGATGTCTCTCTTTAGATCATTCAACCATAGATTCCAAACACAAAGATTAAAATCTTTTTGCATTACGCATTAGTGCTTCCGCTTTCCAAAATCACCTCGATAACAATACTCTAATCCTTTCCACCTCCTTTGAGAAAACCACATGCATCGTCGTACGATCATCTCGCATTGATAGAGAAGAGCTACATGACTTTAAGGATAAAGTTCTTTGTATGCTAACCAACATCCACAAAAACATTACCAAGCTCATCGTTTTCATTAACCTACAACCTCCTAAACACTTCATCATCATTCTTTATACAATGCACTAGACAATATGTTGGATGTCCACCTTTTGAGGAGGAGAGAAATTCATTCACATAGTTGTATTTTGTCAAATTGTATTTAAAGAATATCTACTCATGTTTCTTACACCCTAAAATACCAACACATAGGTACACTCCATTTAGTTAAAGTCGGTTCACAAAACCACAAGTGCTTCAAGCCTTTGACCTTTTCTCTTTTTAATAGTTCAAGCCTCTTTCACCCCCAATATCTCATCAAGTGAAAAACATATCATGTGTTTGACAAAGTTCTTCATTTCCACAACCAAAAACTAAACCAAATGGAGTCTAGGATTCTTCTCTCAAAACTAGGACTTCAAAACCTCATTTTCAAGAACACCATCTTAGGATCTCATCCTCTTCTTCCTCGACACATATCATGCATGTCATTGTCAGCGCAAACGATATATTAATCAAAGCCATCATTCCCAACACTTTCTCAACACGTTGGTCTAACCAACACTCTCGCATCATATGATGTCATTCTCATCCTCATCCTCATATAGGTATTTAGCATTTTTTTTCTCTTTTCATATGGTATTCTTGTTCCTAAGTGCCTATTGTCTTCACTTCTTTTTGAACCCATTCAAGCATACATTGTGGCATGATACATCATCTTTGGTAGATGATAATGTCATTAAAGGTCATGTAGGACTAAACCATGTTAGTACTCTTTCATCCATTGTCGTTCGATATAGGTCTCTATTTCTAAACGTATTTCGTTTTCATTAGCGTCAATCGTAATCGATCAAATCATAACCCATAGCCGTCATTGAATATCAATGCCATTCACATTTTCCTTTATCCCTTTAAGTTGTGAATCTTAGATTGCATAAGTCCATATGCTCATTCGTCATAGCATTTGCTATACACACGAGTTTCTAAATTCATGCATTATAACCACCACCTTCATCAGCTCTTTCACTAATCATCACCACCATGGATTAGTGTAAAACCTGTTCCTATTAATCTTGTGATGTTGTCAAATTTTCTATACTTTTACTAAAGTATAATGAAAATCGTTAGCCCTCATTCAAACTCTATCAATACGCGTGTTTTTACTTGCCTTTTTGTCATTTCCCAATCATATTTAATAGTGTGCTTCTGTTTTAGGAAAAATTTCGAAATTAGAAAATCGTTTCGACCATCGAAAACCTGGTCTGTTAAGAATTTGCAGTCTGGCGGATATGCCGGAACCAAATTTTGGGTTCCGCCCGTGTAATTTCTGGGTAGTCCCAGTTTTGGCCCAGCGGACCAGGCGGAACCAAAACCAGTTATTTTCCTCATATTCGCATTCTCTCTAACACCATTAGCACCATCCTCTTTAAGCATTTCAACCTCATGTCTTCCTTCTAGGCTTTGCTTAGTAGGTTCCTATCATATTATATTCATGTGTTTCTTATGATTGCATTTCTTTTTAGAAGCATACACCTCATGAGATTTTTTGGTTTCATGGTTCTCTACTTTGAGTCGCTTATATCGTTTATATATTTACATCTTACTTTTCTTTGAGATGAAATATATTGCACTAACTCTTTCATTGTTGGTTCACCATTATATACACTCGATCGTATATAGCATAATCATCTAAGGATGATGTTTGCATCGAATATTTTCCTTCTTTCATTATAGGTGCTTCTTGACGTAGGAGGAATATCCATCAAGCACTCATATTGCATCTTCTATACACGTTGTTGTAGAGGACATGGTTATCTAAAGACAAAACTTCCACCGTACTAACTTTTGTTTTGTGGGTTCATATTGACGCCCTTTAACAAGGGGAGCTTCCGTCAAGCATAGGAAAATTATTGTCTTATACTAACCTTTATTTTGTAGGATTCTTCATCCTTGCATCACATACTTTGGTACCCTAGCAACGGGGAGTATTGATCAAGGGGGAGTCAATCATACACTAACCTTTGTTTCTTTTGTAGCTTTCTTATCCTTGTATCATATACGTTGGTACCCTAGCAACGGGGAGTATTGATCAAGGGGAAGCTAATCATACACTAACCTTTGTTTCTTTTGTAGCTTTCTTATCCTTGTATCATATACGCTGGTACCCTAGCAACGGGGAGTATTGATCAAGGGGGAGCTAATATCTAGGGGAAGCATGCACGCATTTTTCTTTATTCTCATTCTTCGACGCACTTTTTTGTTTTGACAAAAAGAAGGAGATAAGTCAACATAGTCCAAAATGCTTTTTATTCATCATGTATTTTTCATATAATTTTTATGATGCACAACACTAACCTTGATGTAGGTCAAGGAACTTAATTTGATCCATGGATCCGCTAATAACCTAAGGGACGCAACAACCTTAGGAAATTGGATTTGAAGAATTAACTTCACTAGGGATGATGCAAGCTCGCCATTTCGGGGAGAAGTTAAGTTAACTCTAAGGACACACCCCTTTTTGTTTCGACAAAAGGGGGAGAAGAGTGTAAACGGAGAAAGAAATGTAGAAGGTGTTGCGGATACAAGTAAGTTATACGGACACTAGTAACTTTTTACATTTTGCGTTCTATCACATTTACATATTTTGTCATCATCAAAAAGGGGGAGATTGTTAGTGCAAATATTACGATATTTAATCTATACAGTCTCGTTTGTTTTGATTGATGACAAACGTATAACTTGATACATAACGTAAAATGTACAAGTTACTTGTAATCATTGTTTGTCTCAACGTCTCGAGTCATCGTATGCTACAACACAGGTTCGTACATGTTTGTTATGTAGCATTATGATCAAACCCCTTGATCAACCATTTAGAATGACTAAAATACTTTTAGGGTTTTTAAGTATTTTAGGTGTCAAAGTGCACTTTAGGTGTCAAATAGAATAAGTGCCACTTTAGGTGTTAAAGTAATATTAGTAAGTTTTACAAATGATAAAAATGTGATGACATTAGGAATCAAACATTTTTAGTAACTCATTAACTTACTATAACAATATTACTTAGGTAATATATACAAGTTTACTTTCATATATATCTTAATCTTTAAATAAAAATATATATACATCACATCATGTGCATTTATGGAAAGGTTGAGTGTTTGACTTTCCATAAGACCTCTTACACATTTTGGATTTATCTATTGTGTGTTTGACTAGAAGTAACGATATGACATTGTGAAAGATACTCGGAACATGGTTTTAGAACATGGTTTGTCTTTGTTAGTTTTGGAACATGGTTTTGGAAAACCCCTTTATAAGTTTTCCTATAAATAGGATTTTATAGTTTACTTGCAAACTTGATGAAAAACCACACACACATAGTTATATAGGAAACCATGTAGAAACACACATGAGTCACCCTTTCCAAAATGATCATAATGCTTCTAACATTCATCTTTGTTGTAAGCATATCATACTTCATGATCCACCAAGAAGGTTACAAGATCTTGAAGTCATCATTCCAACATATGAAGATTCAAGAGCACTTGACATCCTCAATGGTTAAAGACTTCTTATTCAAGAAGTTCATGTAGATTAGGCATGCATATCCATTAGACTTTTATGTCTTGGATCATCATTATATCATAACAATATAGATTAGATGGTTTATGTGTTTGTGCCATAAAACACAAGGTTTTTATGTTGGGCCACAAAACATAGCGGGACTGGTTGTACCCTTGGTAAAGAACTCGACATCTAGCTTAGTGTCGGTAAAAGTGTAAGCGGCGATGGGAGTGGTTGTACCCTTGTAAAAGAACTCGACATCTAGCTTAGTGTTGGTAAAAGTGTAAGCGACGACGAGAGTGGTTGTACCATTGTAAAAGAACTCGACATCTAGCTTAGTGTCGGTAATAGTGTAAGCGACGATTGTAAGGTTTTCTTCGCCGAAAAGGGAGGTTGTTGATCTAGTGAAGTAACTCTCGAGTTGGGTACTCGAGGAGTGGAGTAGGGCGGAGAGGAGATCCGTGACCGAACCACTATAAATCCTCGTGTTCGGTTTGCACTTTCCTTTTACTTTTGCCTTACTTTAATGTTTGCATTGTGTGATTGTTTCTGTTGTGACTTGTTGATTGTACTTGTGTGATAACATGTTTTAAGTTATGTTAGTCATAAACTACAAGTAACATCTTTTATATTAGAACAAGCTAAAAATGGACATTTGATACAACAAGTTTAAAGTTTTTAAAAGGTAAACTATTCAACCCCCTTCTAGTTTTCCAGAGTATTGATTACCTACCTCACTCAATCCTTTGCATTCCCTTTCCCTTTATCTTTACCTTTCCCCACTTTGAACCAATCAGACTCTAAGTGTACAGGTGAAGAAACAAAATTATCAATTTAAAAAAAAAAAAAGTAGAACTTTTTTTTAACGTTGGCGTAAAGTATATGTGTAATAAGTGTAAAATTAAATAAACAAACGTATCACTTTACACAATATATATATATATATATATATATATATATATATATATATATATATATATATATATATATATATATATATATATATATATATATTTATTGGCTACAATTATTGCAGCCAAGATGGCTACAATCCTCACTAAAAATACACAAGAAATTACTCAGGACCCACTAAAATGATTCAGGACCCACAAATTATAACATGAAATTGTAGGGAGTTAGCTATAAAAAATTCTAGCTAATATATATATATATATATATATATATATATATATATATATATATATATATATATATATATATATATATATATATACACACACACATATGAGAAAAAAGTAAAATGATTTTATTTTCTAAAAATTGTGTTAAAGTATAAGTATAATAAGTGTAAAAATGAAGAAAAAAAATTATCACTTAAAAAAAAAAATAATAATAATAATACAAAACTTGTATGAAAATAGAAAAAAGTAAAATAAATTTTGCCTAAACAGTTAATGTATATGTATAATAAGTGTAAAAGTGAAAAAAAAAATATCACTTTAGAGTATATGTATAATAAGTGTAAAGTGACAGTTACTATAACTTTTCTAAGTGGTAACCGGTCAAACATGTCACATACTGATCATATTTCGTACATTGGTTTGAAATAAAAAAAAATAAATACATAAATAATATGAAAAACATAAAGTTGTATGAATAAATGGAAAGAAAAAAAAAGAAAAAAAAAAGAGAGAGTTATAAGTGAAAAAAAGTCAAGGGACTAAACGTGAAAGTCAACGCAAACTACAAGGACTATTACTATAACTTTTCTAAGTAGTAACGGCTCAAACATGTCACATACCGATCATATTACGTACATTGGTTTGAAATTTAAAAAAAAAATTGAAAAAAAGGTTGTATGAATAAATGAAAAAAAGAAGAAGAAGAAGAAGAAGTTATAGGTGAAAAAAAAGAGACAATGGACTAAAAGTGAAAATCAACGCAAACTATAAAGAGTATTACCGTAACTTTTTCAAGTGAAAATAAAATAAAAAAATAATCAAAGGATGACCGGCGAAAGTAAACGCAAAACACATTGACCATTACTATAACTTTCAAAGTTGGTAACCGGGTAATCTGCTAGTTCCCGGTAATCTTACGTATGTTGTTCACAATTTGAAAATATTTTGCGTATATTAGTAATTTCCAAAGTTTGTTAGTTAGATCGTCCGTTTGGAATAAATATATTACGTATCTTTAGCTTTCACACTATCTTTTATTCTTCCTTGCCACGCAAATTCAAACATCTTTCTCGGTTGGCTAAACATAATAGTTCACTCATTTAATTTATTACGTAAGTATCATTTTATTATTATCTTAATCCATATTTACCGACGGGTTAAAAACGCTACAACATATGCTGATTTTGTTAGTTTTATAGACATTATAATAATAGTTGTGTGTTAGGATCGAACTCGAGATCACGGGATTGCACACAATACATATGAAGAGTAAAAGAATAATTATTTATAAATGTTATATGTAATTATTAATAAACACAAAACTAGTAACGACCATTAGTATTTAACGGAGAATGATTAACGACCGTTAGACGAAGATTAGGAAAGTAATACTTGTGAATGATTGGAAACAAGAGAAGGTTCCGGAATCCCCTTGAGGGATGTGTGACCGATCGGCCAAGGGAGGATTCCACCTCCTTTGTGCCTTGAGCTCCAGGTATTCATTAGTATATTAACAAACCCAAGATGCATTGTTTTCTCATAACTTGTACACACACATCTTCGTGTTTTTCTCTTCTCCTCTTGTCCCTAAATCGATCCATCAAACAATCCCTTTAAGGGATTCGATTTTCTTAAGCTATAAAGTTTTTTGTTTAATTTACTTGCATAAACTTTTACTTGGATTAGTACGTGTGTACAAGAACGCGATTCAAACACACTATTGTTTGATTCTTGGATTGAATTACAAAAGAGGTAAGGGGTAATTCTTATAATCCACATAAACCCTAATTAGGGTTCTTGATTCGAAGATTGCATTTGATTCTTGTTCGGGCTAGAATCACAAAGGTATGTTTACTTTTATATTTGATTAATTAATTACATATTATATGATCTTGTAATTGCTTCCGCTATGCTCACTTGATGTGTTTGGTTTATTTTATATGATTGTCATGATATCTTAATTCCAACAGTGGCATCTAGAGCCGTTATAATGTGTAATTAATTATCGAAACGCATAAAAATTGAATCTTGATTCGTTTAGTTACATGTTTTTCGGGTTTTTTGATTCCTAACCCTAATTTTTTAATTGGGTCTATTGACCTTTTAGGGTTTTGGTTTTGATTTTTAATATGTTTAGAAACCCTAGAATGTCATGTAATTGGTTATGCGTTTTAGTAAACGATCTTGGTTCAATATGTTAATTGTTAAGCATAATCCATGAAAAGTGCATGTTTGCATGGATTTTATTGTGTGATTATTTAAATTGTTTAAATTCATGAACATGTAAATTTATTAATAGATGTCGAATTGGGGAAGACTCCAATATTAAGTAATCAATTATGTGCTATGTTGTATTTGTTTAGTTTTGGCTTACGCAATCGATTTATCGATGCATGTGGCTCTTTTTCCTTTGAAGAAGAAAGCCTTTATTGAATAAATGCATAATACAGCTAGACTTGATTATCAATAGGACTATTGAATAAGATTTGCATGCAGCTACATGTTTTATACATATTTAATTGTTATGTTATGTATATGTTTATTTGGTTGTTTATTTTTTATTATACATTACTTATTTTTGCTTATTATTATGTTAGACATGTTTATAAACAAAAAGGGTAATTTTTTAATAGAAGAATAATATGGACTAAATAAATGGCGAAATTGTTTTGGTTTTTAAGAGCTTAAATTTCGAAGGATTGGTTGATTGATGTTTTTGTAAGTAATGGTTAACTAGGCCCGACCGAAGTTTACACACTATAAGATGGGTATAAGGTTGGCTTTGCATTAAATTGTGGCATTAGATAAACAACATTCTGTCTTAACGCTCGTTTGTGTGTAAATTAGACTTACCGAACAACCATTACGCGTACACTATCATCTTAAGGGTGAATTCACCACAATTCCATAATGATTATCCGAAACACTAAGCTTTAGGGCTTCTGCAAAAGTACGATATAGTGGACGATAATTGTTGGTAATTCTTTAATTGGTGAACCCGATACCTCAATCAAAACTTTGCTATTTTACTCTTAGTTAATTGGTAATAAAAATGTTTTATAAAACCAATGTTATGAAGTTGTATGCATGCTTCTTCATACATTATTTTGATCACGTCAAAATTAATACCCTTATAAAATTAAGTCAAATGCCATCTAATTAAAAACACTTGAAGTTGTAGTTTACGTCATGTGAGAGTTTGGCTAGATTGCAATGGAGAGGTAAATTTCATAAATTCATTACTAGTAGATCAACTGATGTGATGGATTTATGAGTTTTCAGTTTTTAAGTTAGACGACTTAAATTGAGTAGGAAGTGAGATATTGGACTCAAGGCATTAAGATGGGGATTAAACATGCTTACAATACAAATGTTTTGTGATTGTAAATCCCATAAATCTAGGAATTGGACAAATGTTATGCCAATTATTGTACGACAAGTTACCTCATATTATACTTTCGTTACTAGCAGATCAACTGATGTGATGAAACTATGTTTATGGAGGATCCTAGTTTTCAAGATTATTCTATGGATATGATTTCCTTGGGTATTTTAATTTTCTTGAAAAATTGTATTATCAAAAATACTAATGTTTTGAACTTTCTTTATTTGTAGAAATAGCTCAAACTGATAACACCAACTTATGTTCTGCGTTCAAGGCTTACTTTGAACGAGAAAAATTGACTGGCTCAGAGAATTTCAATGATTGGTATCGTTCACTCAGGATTGTCTTGCGAGTGACTGGTCAACTTGAAATCTTGAAGACGCCTTGTCCTGCTGAACCAACTGGCCCTGAAGCTACTGATGCTGCTAAGGCTGATTGGAAAATAGTTTGTAAGGAACATATTGATGTGGCCGCAATGATGTTAGGGGCGATGTCACCTGCTTTACAAAGGCAGTTTGAAGAATTCTTTCCCATGGACATGATTGATGAACTAAAGAAACTATATGAGAAACCATCAAATGTAGAGATTTACGATTTGATGGAGTCTCTACATGGTTGTAAGCAGGGTGATGGTGAACCTGTGAGTACTCATGTGTTGAAAATGAAGAGTTTCATGGATCAACTACAAACACTTGGGAAACCCTATGATAATGATATGGCTGTGAACTTAATCAATAGATCCCTTAATAAGGAATTTAGTGGTTTTGTGAGGAACTTCAATATGCATTGCGTGGGGAAGACAGTAAGTGAATTGCATGCACTGTTCATTGATTATGAGAAAGGTTTACCACAAAAGGCTCCTACACCCTAAGTACTTGCTATTCAAGGGGGTAGAATTAACAAGCCAAATGCGAACAAGAAGAAGGGTAAAGGTAAGGGTAAGGCTGATAAGAATAAGCAAGTTATGGCTTATCAACCTCCTCAACCTAAGAAGAATCCTAAGAAGGATAATCCGAAGAAGGATCAAGGATGCCATTACTTCAAAGTGATGGGTCACTGGAAGAGGAATTGTCCTCTTTATCTCGATGACTTGCGAAATAATAAGATTAAGAAAACTGGGCACATGGGCGCCAGTACTTCAAGTAACTTATTTGTCATTGAATTATTTACTTTATCTCGTAAATTAAATTCCTGTGTATATGATACTGGATGTGGTATTAACATTTGTAATACACTACAGGGGTTTAGAGAGGAAAGGAGACTATCTTATGGGGAGCAATTTCTGCATGTGGGCAATGGAGCACAAGCAGTAGTTGAAGCCATAGGAGTGTTTAATTTAGTTTTACCTTCTGGTTTAGTACTGATTTTAAACAATCGTCATTATGCACCTTCTATTATTAGAGGTGTTGTTTCCTTTTCATGTTTGTTGCATCTTGGTTTTACTCATACTATTGATGGCAATAAAATTTCTGTTTCTTTAAATGGTGTATTTTATTTTAATGCTGTTGCTGTGAATGGTGTGTTTGAAATTGATATGAATGATTGTATGTCCAACAATAATAATAATTCAATGTATAACATTAGTAAGAGAATGAAGTATGACTTGAATTCTTCTTACCTTTGGCACTGTAGACTTGCCCATATAGGCAAGACTCGCATGCAAAAGCTGCAACAAGATGGGCTTTTGAAAAATATCAATGATGAGTCATTTGATAAGTGTGAGTCTTGTATTTCTGGGAAGATGATTAAGAAACCTTTTCATAGCAATATGGAAAGAGCTTCAGATCTACTTGGTTTGTTACATACTGATGTGTGTGGACCACTTAGACATGTGTCAAGGAGAGGTGCTGTCTACTTCTTAACTTTTACAGATGATTTCAGCCGTTATGGTTATGTTTATTTACTTAAGCATAAACATGAGGTGTTTGAAACATTTAAAGTTTTCAAAGCAGAAGTAGAGTTGCAATTAGGAAAGAAGATTAAAGCTCTTCGTTCTGATCGAGGTGGTGAATACCTTAGTCAAGATTTTAAAGATTTCTTAACTGAGAATGGAATTGTCCAGAATCTCACATCTCCATATACTCCACAAAAAAATGGTGTATCTGAGAGAAGGAATCGTACATTGTTGGACATGGTTCGATCAATGTATAATCTTACTAATCTTCCTTTGTCTTTTTGGGATTATGCTCTCGAATCAGCTGTTCGTATTTTGAATATGGTTCCCACAAAGAAGGTTGATAAGACACTATATGAGATGTGGACTGGAAAAGCTCCGAACTTGTCTTATTTAAAGGTCTGGGGTTGTGAGGCGTATGTTAAACGTGACTCACAAGATAAACTCCAACAAAGATCTGTAAAGTGCATTTTTGTAGGATACCCAAAGGAAACAATGGGTTACTAATTTTACTACCCACCTGAGATATGGCAAATGGATGTGAAAACCGCTTTCTTAAATGGTCATCTAGATGAAGACATCTATATGGCACAACCAGAAGGGTTTGAAAATCCAAAGTTTGCAAATCGGGTATGCAAACTTCAAAGATCCATTTATAGATTGAAGCAAGCTTCACGACAATGGAACAAGAGATTTGATGCTGAGATCAAAAAGTTTGGATTTACTCAGAATCTTGATGAGCCATGTGTGTATCACAAAGCTAGTGGGAGTGATAATGTAATTTTCCTAATTTTATATGTTGATGACATATTGATCATGGGAAAAGACCTTCCAAGTTTACAAAAGGTTAAGGCATATCTTGGAAAGTACTTTTCTATGAAAGATTTAGGAGAAGCTGCATACATTTTGGGAATCAAAATCTATAGAGATAGATCAATGCGGTTAATTGGATTAAGTCAAAGTGCTTAAATTGACAAAATATTGAAAAGGTTCAATATGCAAAATTCCAAGAAAGGATATTTGCCGATGGAAGTGAAACATGGCTTATGTGATGAGTTTTGTGCTTCAACACCTGCTGAGGTGGCTCGCATGAGTAAAGTTCCTTATGCTTCGGCTGTAGGATCTATTATGTATGCGGTAAAATGCACAAGGCCAGATGTGGCGTTTGCTCAAAATATCACCAGTCAATTTCAACAAAATCCAGGTGAAAAACATTGGATTGCTGTTAAGCATATTCTTAAGTATTTAAGAAATACAAAAGATATGTTTTTGGTATATGGTGGAGAACCAGCTGCAAAACTTGGTGTTACAGGTTTCTGTGATGCGTCCTTTCAAAGTAATAAAGATGATTCGAAGTCTCAGACGGGTTATGTCTTTGTTATCAATGGAGGAGCAGTAGACTGGAAGAGCAAGAAACAGAGTACAATTGCTATGTCTGCAACATAAGCTGAATACATTGCTGCTTCGGAAGCTGCTATGGAGGCTGTTTGGATTAGGAAATTCATTTCAGGGCTTGGTGTTATTCCTTCAATTGAATTACCTATTAATATGAATTGTGACAATTCTGCTGCAATCATATTTGCCAATGAACCTGGAGTCATGAGAGGCACCAGACATTTTCTACGGAAGTATCACTTTGTTCGGGAAAAGGTTAACGAAGGTGAAATAAATCTGCTAAAAGTTCACACAGATGATAACTTAGCTGATCCATTCTCTAAGGCTTTGGCGAAAGAAAAGCTAAATGAATTAGCTAAAGGGATTGGGCTTAAATTAGCTAGTAGTTTCATGCATAACTGTGATTAGTATTTGGATAAAGGATATTGTAAACAATTATTATTTTAATGAAATAAAGTATGTTGGTATGTTTATTTCTATTATTAATTATTGTTGTCCTATTTTTGCAGGTTTAAATCCATGCAAGAGTTATTCTAAAATTGTCCGTTGCCATTTAATAATATGGGAATATTATTAAATTAAGATAAATATGAAGGTTGGTATAATATACTTAAAGTATATTGATGCGTAGTCATGCCATTTCAGATGATATTCGATGATACTGAATATATGACTTATCTCGACTATATGATGTTACTTTATGGATATTGTCATTAAGTAAATCATAAGAAGTTATCCTTAGACTTGAGATACAAGATAACGGTCATGAATGTAGTACATTTTTGTGGAACAACTTAACGCTATACGTAACTGGTAGTCATAAGGGTTGTTTTCGGAAGTGTTACAAAGTTTGTGTGTTTTGCTTGTAGTTAATATAGAATTTGGTCATTCAAATTAATTTTTGGAGTTTAATACTGCTGGGCCCCTCGTAGGGTTGTCAAGGTGTTTGCGTGGCCACGCCCAAGGTCTTTCTTGAAAGGTTTAGAAGATTTGGTAATTTTGTCAATCTCTAACAACGAGAAACAGAATGGTTAAATAAGGAATGACCTAGATCCATATCCTTATTAACGTGGTATTAGAAACAAAGGGATAATAATAATGAGAAATCATTAAAAGGTTTTCCAAGAGCCTTACTCGAGTTGTACTAGAGGCATCGGCGTGTTGCAAGACGCTAACCGATGTGATCACACTATTATGATATGTCTAAATGGGAGCTGTTAGTTTTATAGACATTATAATAATAATTGTGTGTTAGGATCGAACTCGAGATCATTGAATTGCACACAATACATATGAAGAGTAAAAGAATAATTATTTATAAATTTTATATGTAATTATTAATAAACACAAAACTAGTTACGACCGTTAGTATTTAACGGAGAATGACTAACGACCGTTAGACGAAGACTAGGAAAGTAATACTTGTGAATAATTGGAAACAAGAGAAGGTTCCGGAATCCCCTTGAGGGATGTGTGACCGATCGGCCAAGGGAGGATTCCACCTCCTTTGTGCCTTGAGCTCCAAGTATTTATTAGTATATAAACAAACCCAAGATGCATTGTTTTCTCATAACTTGTACACACACATCTTGGTGTTTTTCTCTCCTCCTCTTGTCCCTAAATCGATCCATCAAACAATCCCTTTAAGGGATTCGATTTTCTTAAGCTATAAAGTTTTGTGTTTAATTTACTTGCATAAACTTTTACTTGAATTAGTACGTGTGTACAAGAACGCGATTCAAACACACTATTGTTTGATTCTTGAATTGAATTACAAAAGAGGTAAGGGGTAATTCTTATAATCCACATAAACTCTAATTAGGGTTCTTGATTTGAAGATTGCATTTGATTTTTGTTCGGGCTAGAATCACAAATGTATGTTTACTTTTATATTTGATTAATTAATTACATATTATATGATTTTGTAATTGCTTCCGCTATACTCACTTGATGTGTTTGGTTTATTTTATATGATTGTCATGATATCTTAATTCCAACAGATTTGATGAAAAAAAACTTTTGGATTTTAACCTAAATTATGTGACCACTTTTATCAGTAGATCAGTAGTATTTTCTCAGATAGACAAAAAAAGTACACACGTAATCATACAAATAAGATTAATGATCGACGTATGGGACTATGGGAGTGGGACTGTGGGAGTCTTGAGCCATTTGTTCCAGATGGTTTTACTTGTAACTCTATGTTCATTTTTTCCATATACATATATTTACTGGTTCGCCTTTAAAAAAAAAAACAAATAAGATTAATAAAAAGAAACGAACATGCAAGATTATTTATTTATGAATCATAAAATTGCCTATGCTAAAGTTTAAAAGAACACGTAAACTGAAATGAAAACTATCTATCGAACAAAAGTACCTATGATAAGTTTAAATCATATTAACTAAGAATTAAATCCAAACACAACGTGTGAGCATTTTAACACCCTGTTTCAATCATTATGCACATGAAGACCCTTAATTCTTATGCCGATATTAATCACCTTGTCTCCTACACGAGCCATGTGAGTATGTGACCCATGTTAGTCACTCTTTCCTTCTAAGACAAATTTTAATATCGTAATCATCTTGTTTCTTAATTATTTTAAGACCAACATATGATTAGGTCTTGTTCTATGGCAACCAATGGGGTTATCAAGGCCATTATCCTTTGTTCCATTATGACTTCTCCTAGCATTTCATGATATGGTTTGTAGGTGATTTTATGCACAAATTTTCCTTTCTTACAACATAAAATGTAAAAGTAAAACCAGTCTCATCAGACACACACCACGGAATATATACTGACAAGTAGGTATGCTTCGTCTTTTTAGCCATGGGCGTGGCGCCGTTGCCCATCCATGATTATTTGTGAGATGTATAGTAGATGCAGTTGTATATCTGTATATTCAACTTTTAAAGCTCACTGACCAAATGGATAGTTAAGCCATATTCAACTTCATGCAGTTTCATATTCAACTTGAGTTTCATTAAATCAAGTGTGTCTCATCGCCAAAGTAGGCCCCGTAAACGAGAGCGAGTTAGACCAAATGGATAGTTAAAAAAACCTATTCACTTTTAAAGTGGTGGTTTAAAAGGATCAACATCGATCATTTTCATGTTGGCTTAGAGCTCTAGGTGTGGTGATGAGGTTTGCCTCCTCATTTGATCTCTACGGGGTGCCACATCACTTTAACAAACCTCTCTTTAAAGCCTCTCCTTAAAGCACCCGGTGTAGTCGACGATTTCATGCTCGCCGTCCAACGTGGAAGAGCCAACGGCGAGCCGTTCCTCTTCACTACACCAAGAGTGCCTCGCCGTCCTTCCCCATTGAATCCCTCTTCGTCTGCACGAAGAGGGTATCGTCTGACATCCTTTTTTTTTTCTTTGGCTTTTAATTGTATAATTTGGTGTTTTTAAAAATGTATGTGTATATTTGTAAATGTAAAATGTATTTATAGTTTGAAATAGATAGTTTTTGTAACAACCTGTAATTTTCACGTCTACATTTATTTTCAAACCTCGACAATTTACTATTCACAAGTACTATTCATCATTTACTATTCACCGATCACTATTCATCATTTCACTATTCATCGTTTTCGGAGTCAGTTTGAGATTTTGATAAGTGTTCAAAAATTTTACTATTCACGTGACACTATTCATTTCCGGAAGGAAAACACTATTCATGATCATCATTCATCTTTTTGTAAACCTAGTTTACGGGTATTCAAATTCGTGTAACTAATGTGGTTTAGCTGCGAAGTCATGCATCATCAGTAAGGACATATCATATAGACTAAAGTAGTCTACATATCATCAGTAACATCATCAGTATATTAGGTCATCCACGGGTTTGTGTGATTTTCATTAACGTATGATTAATTATTTAATAAACATTACCACTCAGTTTTTACTACTAACGTATACCGAATACTCCCGTCTATGTTCCTAATATATTTTCATATTCATTATAATGATATAAGAATTATATTATTAATTTACCCGGTGTTTCGAGACATGTTGCTATATTTTCCGGTATACGTTGATAATTACGTCGGATCACGATATCTCAACACTACAATTATTTTAACACCCGATTCTCATCATGAATGTAATTTCATAATTTTTACAACGTCGTCACATTTTATTTGGTACCGTTAATCTTTATTTCTAGCAAACTCGGTACCCGATATCCTCTAAAACTCAAAATATCTAACCTAAACTAAACAATATCTCATTCAATCTTACACTAAGTCAAGAAATTCTTACACAAGTCATTCCCCTCCATGCCAAATCTCTTACACTTTGAAATACTTCACTAACCCCATTTAATGAATGTACTTTTTGTCTTTGAAAAAAAAAACTACACATCTATTTTAATATAACACTTCAAGTAACATTTAATTAGTAAAAAAAAATCTTATCTCTTGCTCTCTTGCTCCAAACCCACGGCCACAAGGAGATCATCAAGAAGAACCACCAATCTTTGAAGCTAAAGATATAATCAATTTCCCTTTACATCCCTAGCTAGGATTTTGAAATAAAAATCCTTAGGTTCTTATACATTTTTCTCCAAAACTCTTCTAAACTTCAAGTAAGTGTCTAAAAAAATTTGCTACTCTTTTGTAATTTCATTTGATCTATTATCATGTCCTAGTAGCAAATCATGCAATATACATATGTTATATATACCACTTAATACATATATTCTCTCTAAAAATGGATATAAAGCTTTTCACTTGTAATCTCATGAGATCCACCATTTTTGATGAAGACTAGGAACCCATGACACCCTAATCACAAGTTTGCTTGCTTGAAGTACAAAGTGTGAAGAAAAGTGAAGAATCAGATCCTACGAGCTACAGAGACTAAAGAATGCTTAAAGACAAAAGAGCTTAATTTCAAAAGGTGACCTCGCTTAGGGGGAGATTGTTAGGAATACAAATATTCCTGTAAAAGTCTCGGTCACCTAATTATTGTAATAGCATTAAGTTAGCTCGTAGTTAGTTTGTTTATTAGTTAATTAGTATTAGTTTAAGTAACACCGTGGAAGAAGGACGGGTCTTTACCCACTGTATACCTGATCCACAGCCCGGGTGTGGGTGTTTTATTAGTTATCTTGTAGGGACTATATATATCCCTCTCCACATGTGGAGAGGGTGAGCCTTTCATTTTTAATCTAATTTTTCTTTCTTCTTTTATCTCAAGGTTCCAAACTCTCTCTCTCTCTCTCTAGTTCTTGAATCTAACACAAACATGGATATCATCTACCATGAATTAAGGCCACCCGAATCTAGATGTTCATATTCTACAATTGGTATCAAGAGCCATGGTTTCATCCTAGGATTGTTGGTGCTCTAATTTGTAGCTTGGTTTAGTTGGTTCGAAATTTTTTTGATGAACACACCTCGAATTAATTATTGGTTGTGGTGATTTTGATGATTTGGTGGTATTGTTGTGTTTTGAGGTGTTGTAGTACTTAACTTTTCACTTGGGTAGGTTGAATTAGTTGATTAGTTTGATGTTTGATGTGATTTAGTGCAAGTTTCTTGGTTGAGATTAGCTTGTTTCTTGGTTGAGGTTAGCTTGTTCTTGGTTGAGGTTAACTCTAAAACAGGAAAAAGACGAAAAAGGACGAAAGTGACTGTTTTGTCTCTATTCTGCGGTTAGCTTTGGTCAACTGCGGTTAGCTTTGGTCAACTGCGGTTATCTTTGGTCAACTGCGGTTAGCTTTGGTCAACTGCGGTTATCTTTGGTCAACTGCGGTTATCTTTGGTCAACTGCGGTTAGCTTTGGTCAACTGCGGTTAGCTTTGGTCAACTGCGGTTAGCTTTGGTCAACTGCGGTTACCTTTGGTCAACTGCGGTTAGCTTTGGTCAACTGCGGTTTGCTCATCAGTTTGACCAAAGTTGACTTTTTACGTCAAAACTTCAAACGGTCATAACTTTTGAACCGTAACTCCGTTTTCAGCGAATAAGCTGTCAAAACGTCCGGAACAGGTTGAATATTATGAGGTTTCACCATGAAGTCGTGAAATGAATTTTTCGAGGCCCAAATCACCTCCGGAGTGAAGTTTTTGAGGTTTTAAGTTTTCAGACCAAAAATTTCACCGTAAAAACTTGCATCAACCGAATCAAGATCACAACTAAACAACATATAACCTTGTCAAAACAAACAATCATCACTCTTAACATAAAATCACATTCAAGAATCCAGTTATCAGGATTGAGTATAAATTTTGGGCAACGACTTTGTTTGAGCTTCAAGAATCCAGGATTGAATATTAATCTGGTTATGATATTCTCGAGTTTAGTGGATATAATTTCGGGGTATATATTTATGTCGACGTGATTACAGAGTTTTTAAGCTTGTCAGCATTGTGGATGCCTATGATTTGAGTGAGTCTGCAATTTAATTTTTGCGACTTGAGTCACAGTTGACAACTTGCGATTTGATTAATTGCGGTTCGTCAAATTGTGTTTTGATTTGTTACGACTTGACTAATTGCGATTTGACCAATTGCGATTTGACGTTGCGAGTTAATACTTGCGATTTGACGTATTGCAATTTGGTTGTCTGCAATTTGACTTGTTGCGATTTTTCAAACTGCGACTTGACTTGCTGCAATTTGATCAAGTTGATACTTGACTTTGTTGACTTAAGTTTTGAAGATTAGTATTGCAACTCACCCTTTAGATGTTCTTGTTAATTTCGCGGTTACTCTTGATGTTTTTAGAAAATCCCGCGAAAGATTCGATAGGCTGGACTTGGTTTTTGACATATTAAAACTTACGGGATCTGACTATTATCTTCGGGATAAGTTTGTGCTTCGAGAACAGCAGGAATTGGGAAATTACGGTGACTTGGTTGGTGTGTTAATTCACGGGCTGGCATACTTAGTGTCACAAACATCTTGGGGTGGATGGACGCACGATGTTTGGTGACTGATGAGTGTCTAAATACTCATCATTTTATACTAATCTGAACTGCCAAAACATACAAAAACACTCAAATATGTATCAAAATACTTAAAATATCTTAAAGGTGTGTTTTATATGTTCCAAATGCAAAATATGCAAAAACAGATGAAAAACGTACAAAGTTTGCATAATTGGCAGTTTCAGTCCCTCAAGTTTCATAAATTGTCAAAACTAGTCCCTGGTTATTCTAAAAACATGAAAATGTCACCAAAGGTCCTTTTTAATCATAAAGTTACATATTTAGTCCTTTGGTGCAAAGTTTCATAAAATTACAAGTTTAGTCCCTCAACTTTGGAAATTGACAGAAATGGTCCCTGGGATGTAAAAACCTAGAGAAAAGCAATTTTGGTCCTTATACTAATAATCTTTTGCAGGAATGGTCCTTGGGTGATAAATTTGGTGAATTTACATGATTGGTCCCTGAAGTTTCACAGTTTGGCAAAACAGGTCCCTCAAAGTTTAAACTTGACAGTTTCAGTCCCTGGGTGTTCAAAATGGGAAAATTACCATTAAGGGTCCTAGGGAATTCATAATTTTCACTTTTAGTCCCTGGGAGAAAGTTTTGAATAAATTTCACATTTAGTCCCTCAAGTTTGAAAGTTTGTCAGTTTTAGTACCCGGGTATTTAAAAAATAAAAAAATATATCAAAAATGCCATGGTACTATTCACATGTGTTAAGTTTAATCCTTATTTAAACTATGGGAATGTTACAATTTCAGACCCTAAACTTTACCTTAATTACATTTTTGGTCCTTGAAATTTATCTAAAAAACCAAACGGATCCTAATTTTATTTAAACCAAAACCAAAAACAAACCCAACTTTAGCAGCCCACCCACTAACTCCCAAGGCCCATCTCCACTAGCCCAGTCCAATCCCCCGGTCAAACCCGGTCAACACCCCTAAAACTAAACCACCCCAGTCACCCCGTATTTCCCTCCCAAAACCAAAACCACCATACCACCACCACTGCTCCTCCATACCACCCTCCACCTTTCATCCCAACTTGTTCCCCATTCACACCATGCCTCTCCTCCACGTCCACAACCTTCCAAAACCCTAAAAACCCTCTCCACGCAAAGCTACTGACACCCAAAGACTTTGGCGCCAAGAAAGAATTTAAACGGCCATGATCAATCAAACACAATCAATGGCTAAGATTGGTGGGAATTGTCTTGGTGGGTCCCACAAGCTCAGAAACTAGCTACAAAAGAGATGGGAAGCAGAAGAACCAAATTATTAGTTTAGGTTTAGAGTAAAATTAGCCGTAGGTAGTGTAAAACTTTATTTTCAGTTGTATTTTCAATTAAAAAGCTTGTTCTCAGTTCAAATCATGTATTTCAATCTTTATGCATAATCAATTTCAAGTTTCATATCAGTTCTCAGTTTATGCCATTTTTAGGAATTATCAAAATCTCAATTAGTTGTATGTTGTTTGTTGTTGTTGTTTTATTGATCTCATAAGTCCAATTAAGCTCTGACAAAGCTTTTGGAAGCTTTTAGATAGCTCAGAATTCAGTTTGGTAGTTAAACTCAAAATTCCAAAGAAAATAGAATAAATAGGAAATAAATAAAAAATTCATAAAAAGAAGAAGGAAAAGAGATGGAGCAGGTGTCATCTGGATTATTTTATGGTTTAGAATCCTATGGGGGATACTAGGTTATGAGATTGGTCCATGGTTCTTGGCTTCTCAGTCATATACCTTTGTAAGTGATAATTTCCATTTTATGCTTTTTAATTTGATAATGATTGTTACTGTTTGATCAGTGTTTTTAAGTGTTTATTAGATATTTGTTAGTTATAATATCAACTAAAATCAGTTAATTGTTCATAGGGTTCATTTGTTCCAAAAATCAAAAGTTTCACAGTGGAAACCTCATCTTTGACAAATCTGAGGTGTATGCTTGTATTGTGATTGATAAGTGTTCATTTGATCTTAGTATAATCATATTATAGTATAAAGAATTAGAGTTAAGGTTTAATTCACTTATTTGTTTTGTTAATCATAAATTTGGTCATATAAGGTAGTGTTTGGCACAGGGGAATACCCTGTGCATTTGTGTTGTTCAGTGGTTGTTTGTGATTGAAACATGTTTACATAGGATAATTTAGGTTAAAGAAACCAAGGAACTAAGTCCATATCAAGCCAAAAGTCAAAATCAACCTCCAAAGTCCTTGACAGTTAACTGTCAAGGATTTGTGGTTCATAAACTCACCCATTAGCTTATACCTTGTAGGACTAGCTTAATTTAGGATTATCACAGCTTATATTAACTTATTTAACCAGTAGGGAGTGTTAGAAATCCATAAAAGTCAACTAGTTCAAAGTTTCTTAAAAAGTCAAAATACACTCCTCAGGTTTTTCCAAAACTTGTAGGATTTTTCTAGATTTTAGTATTAGGAATTAGGCTTTGTGCTTTTGTATACTTGTACTCCACCATCTCAACTTTGAAATTCCACCATTTTTATATTTTTAAGATTTTTGTAAGTGGGTCCCACTCAGCCCTAAACACAACTGCAGGGCAAGGTGTTGCCCTGCTCAGACCAGACCTCATCCACACCCATCACTTTGGTGGTGTTTTGTGACCACCCCAGTGGGCCCCACACCTAGACTTTAGGTTCCCCCAACCCCCCTCCTACCAGGCTATCTGTATTGACTTTTTGTTTGACTTGAATCCAAGTGGACCCCACTTAAATCAGACTCAAAACATTGTCCCCATTCTGTGTTCAAAACAGTTTTTGGATTAGCTTATTTTGGCTTTTTAGCTTATCTACTGAGCTTATTGAGTTAAATTAAGCTTTGACAAGTCCAATTAGCTTATTAGAATCAGAATACACCATAGTGGGTCCCACACAAGTCAGTTTTGGCTTATTTGCTACTTTGGTCAACTAAAGTCAACTGCCTAGGTAATTAGCTTATATCTAGCTTATTAATAAGTTATAAAAATATTGTTTTTACAAAAGTTAGTTATAATTAGGTATAAATTAGTTTTGTAAAATAAAAATCCAGAAAAACCAACATAAAAATAAGTGATAGTTTCTATTTAATTTAATTTAATTTTAATTTTCATTTTTAGATTTTAATTAAGTAATTTGTGTTTTTATATTTTTATTAATTTCCTTATATATTAAAGTATTTTTCATAATTTTCTCAGATTTTTATATTGTAATTTAGTATTTATTATAATTAAAAATAGTTTTATTAGTAATTAATTAATAAGTAAGTTTTAATTAGCATAATTAATTTTTATATAGTAACACCTATATTTTATATTTTTCCTAGCTTCTATAAGTCATAAAATAATTTTATAAATTTTCTTGTGATTTATACTGTTCATTTAATAGTTTTCATAATTTAAATAGTTTAATTAGATATTAATTAATAAATGTAATAATAATTAGTTTACTAGTTTAAAAATATATAAAATAAAGTTTTTATAATTTTTTAGGATTCCCATGATGGTTAATTAGATATATAAAATTTTTCATAATTTTCTAAGTTAGTTTAGTATTATTTGTAATTTAAAATAGTTTAAATAATTTAATTAAGATAAATAGTTTTTAATTAATAAAAAATTCATAAAAAGACAAAAATATTTATTTTTAATTTTTATACTTTCTTCAAGTTCATTTTTAAGTTTAGAAATTATTTTTATAAATTTTTAGTTTAATTTGTAGTGTTAATCATTTTTAGTTTTTATTTAAGTTAGTTTTAATTAAATAGTTAAATAGTTTTTAATTAAATAATTAATAATAAATAATATAATAATCTTAAAAATAGTTTTATTTTTAGTTTAATTTAATTTTAAGTTTAAGTTTATAGAATTTTCATTTTTAACCCTTATAGTTTATTTTTCTTAAAACTCACCTTTTTCTCAGTACGCAGTCGCGTCTGATTTTAATTTGGTGTACGTTTTTAATACTTAGCTTTCACGTAATCATTCCATTAGCTTACCTTAGTTATTTTAAGTTATAAAACCCTAGTTAACCACACACACACACTTTTATAACCTTACCTGTTCACATTCACTAATCACAGATTCGTTTATAATATCACATCGCACACCTCGTTGGGACTTACGACCCGGGAAAACATTGTATTCCTCGGAAGCATTTGCCTCAGCTGTATCTGACCGTTTGAGGCGAATCAAAATTTGGCGCCGCTGCCGGGGAGGTTGTGCGCTTATTCTAAACGATTTTGCGTATTAGTAAACCTGAATACACATCCATTGTATATTTACCATCTTTTATCCACATTTCTATAAAACAAAACCCAAAAATATTCACCTTTACACCCTTACCTATTTGATTCTTCATTTCTCATCCCCAAAACTTTTTGATTCTACATTCTTCCACTTATCGCATAATTGATTCTAATGGCATCTCTCGATGACGATTTCTTTAAACAAAGGGCCTGTAAAAGCCAAGTTGAAAAACTTGTGGCCTTGTCCAAAATATCGAGATGTCATGTTGATTATGATAGACCATCGATTCATATTCCCTCTCCAGTGAGGGAAATGGAACGAGAAACCGAGGTGACAAAGGACCTTGTACTTTCCTCTGACGATGGAGGTGCTAAATACGTCCAAACCACGGTTGTCCAAAAACCTGAGCTCACAAATGCTCCTAAACCTTCAAAAATCAATCCTGATCTTTCACGGTTTACGGTTAAAAGTTTGTCAAGCAAACGTACTGAGCTTAGGGCAATTACTGAAAAGAACGACTTACCTAACCTTCACGTTTATCAAGAACCAAAACCCGAGACCATAACGGAAGTGGTGGAAATTCCTAGCTCTCAGAGCACTCCACTTGTCCCACCTCCAGATTTTGTTCCTTGTGACGGTTGTGGTGAGCCTCTTTTCGGTTTTCCATGTCGTTGGTGTACATGTGAACAATGTGGTAATGATATCCAAAACGGGAGTTGTTTGTTTTGTGGATCGAGTAATTCATTTGCTTATGATCCTAATCAAAACTCATTCAACGACTCCTCAAATTTTTCAAACTGCCCATCACATTCATACGAGCAAGAGTCATATTATCCAAATTTCAATGATGCTTCGTATCAAAATACACCAAGCCAGACTCAACAGTTTTACTGTTGTGAGTACTGTGGAGGTCCACATTTTAGCTTTGATTGTCAAACAAGGAATCCATTTCCTTGCAACAATTACGATTATTCGTTTCAAGACCCACCTCCACAGTACCAAATGAACCAAGCAACTCCTCAAAACCAGCAAGACCCTTGTCTAGAGGTTCTTGAAAAACTTAAAAACATTAGAGAGGAGTTAGCTAATATGTCGTTTCACAATGCACCAAGTTTTTCTTGTGTATACTGTGGGGGTCCTCATGATGATTTTAAATGTCAACCGTATTATAAACCTGAACATTGTTCTAGTTCTAATACATCCGGTTTTGACACATTCACACCCCCGCAGTTTCCACTCACTCAATATTCTCGTGATAAATCTATCACGGAATTACTTGCTGAAAAACATGCTGCTAGAGACGAAAGAAGCATGGAAGAATTACTAGTCTTAGAACAAGCAGCTATAATACGTACTAAATTTCAAAATGCTGCTTTTCTCGATGAGGATGATGAAAGTGATGATACCTCATCATGTTCATCAGTTGAGACTCCTTCCATGCATATACAGGGAGAAAAGAATATAACTGAATCACCAGCAGTAGAAATAATGGAACTTGTAGACTCCATTACTGCTAGTCCTTTTCAGCTCCCTGAGTATGATGTTATCACACCCGAGGTTCCCACTCACTCTCTGAACATGGGGGACGAGCATCTTGACACTGTTCCTGCAAAGGAATCGGACGAATTCATAAAGTCTAGTGTTGAGAGCCTTGTCCCAATCCCAAGAGAGTCACAGGGAATTCTTGATCATGTGTGTGATATTCCTCCCCCTCTTGTCTTTCCAAATAATCATATTGAGATGTTCTCTGATTCTGATGAGAACTATTCTTTATCTTGTGGAGACATAAGTTATGTGGGGGAATTACCTTCTGAGCTTGTCAACTCAGAAGAAGAGAATGAGGAAGAAATCATCCAAGACGAATCTCTTCGTCTTACATTATTAAATGCTAATCTTCTCATTTCTAGAATCGAGGCTTTTAATGAAAAGCCTATTTCATCTCCTATCCCCGTCAAGGATAGTGAGATTTTGATCAATGATTCTATTCCTGAATTGCAAACGTTCCATTTTGATCAAACGGAAGAGAAGATAAGTGGTATCACCACTTCTCATTCTTATAATTCTCTTCCCGTTTATGAATCATTTACTTTTGAGGAGTTCCCCAATGAACTCACTCAAATCAATCCCGAATACGAATCATTCACCTTTGAGGAGTTCTCCTGTGAACTCACTCATATCATATCTCCTCCGGAGTATGATAAATTCTATTTTGATCTAGACATACCCATAATATGTCTTGATCAACCGAGCTTAAATGAGGAGATTCATGAACCAATGAATTCTCCTATTGAGGAAGAAGAGTTAGTTATGATTTTTATCATGACTTTCTTTCTTTTCTTCATATATTCTGTTCCCTATCCTGTTCTTCACTCTTTCGGGAGTGAAGACATTATCTTTGATCCCGGCATTCTCATTTATAAATTATGAGCCGGTTACTTGTCTCATCGGTGTGGAACTTTCACGTGCTTCAAATGTTTATCCAAACATCTTGAATGAAAGTCCGATTGAGATTGTCTCTTCCACTTACTTCCCCATGGACAAATCAATTCGGGGTCGAGTCAAGCTAGTGACTCGGTAATCAAAAACATTAGCATGTACATAGGTTTTCACCCATGTAACACCCTAGTGTGGGGGAGATGCCCCACATGTTGTATATATCTGAAAAAAAAAATATATATATATATATATATATATATATATATATATATATATATATATATATATATATATAAATAAAAAAAATGTACATATAGTGATAGCTTCTATTTAAGAAGTTTTATCTAAAAAAATAATTGTATGTATATACATCTTAAATAAAGGCTATAAAATATTTTCTTTTTACGTTCTAAGTGTCGGTTTAACACCCGGTACTTTGAATATTGAGGACAATATTCAGTTCTAAGTGTGGGGGGAGATTCGTTATTCTAACGAATTTAAACTCATGTTCCATCAAGAACCCCCATTTTAGCCCAAATTTTAAAATTTTTTCTCACTTAGAACGCAATAAATGGTATCAATCCTCCATGTCTAACCCACAACAGGATTGGCTAATCCAGGAGCAAACGGTTCTTGGTAAAGATAACTCAAACCCGTTTATGGCTTGCAATTTGCCAAAAATTGTATGGTTCCTCAACTCCCCATTATCCTCAAAAGCTAATGAGTTGGCTAGCCCGCAAGATTATGGCTTGTGGTAAAGGCCGTGAAAAACCATAATTGGTAATCAGCTCACCAAGATGTTGACTATTCCATCAAGAGTTGGCTAGTCCAGAAGCAAACGGCTTTTGGTAAAGACTAATCAAATCCGTTGACAGCTGGTGATTTGCTCAAAATCACACGGTTATCAGGTGTGCCACAGTTCTTACACCTGGCTACTCCAGAAGTGATGGCTTTTGGTAAAGAGTTTTTCAAATCCATTAAGTTTTTCTCAATAGATTGCTAGGGACTAGCAATAGTTTAGTGTGGGGGATTGATGAGTGTCTAAATACTCATCATTTTATACTAATCTGAACTGCCAAAACATACAAAAACACTCAAATATGTATCAAAATACTTAAAATATCTTAAAGGTGTGTTTTATATGTTCCAAATGCAAAATATGCAAAAACAGATGAAAAACGTACAAAGTTTGCATAATTGGCAGTTTCAGTCCCTCAAGTTTCATAAATTGTCAAAACTAGTCCCTGGTTATTCTAAAAACATGAAAATGTCACCAAAGGTCCTTTTTAATCATAAAGTTACATATTTAGTCCTTTGGTGCAAAGTTTCATAAAATTACAAGTTTAGTCCCTCAACTTTGGAAATTGACAGAAATGGTCCCTGGGATGTAAAAACCTAGAGAAAAGCAATTTTGGTCCTTATACTAATAATCTTTTGCAGGAATGGTCCTTGGGTGATAAATTTGGTGAATTTACATGATTGGTCCCTGAAGTTTCACAGTTTGGCAAAACAGGTCCCTCAAAGTTTAAACTTGACAGTTTCAGTCCCTGGGTGTTCAAAATGGGAAAATTACCATTAAGGGTCCTAGGGAATTCATAATTTTCACTTTTAGTCCCTGGGAGAAAGTTTTGAATAAATTTCACATTTAGTCCCTCAAGTTTGAAAGTTTGTCAGTTTTAGTACCCGGGTATTTAAAAAATAAAAAAATATATCAAAAATGCCATGGTACTATTCACATGTGTTAAGTTTAATCCTTATTTAAACTATGGGAATGTTACAATTTCAGACCCTAAACTTTACCTTAATTACATTTTTGGTCCTTGAAATTTATCTAAAAAACCAAACGGATCCTAATTTTATTTAAACCAAAACCAAAAACAAACCCAACTTTAGCAGCCCACCCACTAACTCCCAAGGCCCATCTCCACTAGCCCAGTCCAATCCCCCGGTCAAACCCGGTCAACACCCCTAAAACTAAACCACCCCAGTCACCCCGTATTTCCCTCCCAAAACCAAAACCACCATACCACCACCACTGCTCCTCCATACCACCCTCCACCTTTCATCCCAACTTGTTCCCCATTCACACCATGCCTCTCCTCCACGTCCACAACCTTCCAAAACCCTAAAAACCCTCTCCACGCAAAGCTACTGACACCCAAAGACTTTGGCGCCAAGAAAGAATTTAAACGGCCATGATCAATCAAACACAATCAATGGCTAAGATTGGTGGGAATTGTCTTGGTGGGTCCCACAAGCTCAGAAACTAGCTACAAAAGAGATGGGAAGCAGAAGAACCAAATTATTAGTTTAGGTTTAGAGTAAAATTAGCCGTAGGTAGTGTAAAACTTTATTTTCAGTTGTATTTTCAATTAAAAAGCTTGTTCTCAGTTCAAATCATGTATTTCAATCTTTATGCATAATCAATTTCAAGTTTCATATCAGTTCTCAGTTTATGCCATTTTTAGGAATTATCAAAATCTCAATTAGTTGTATGTTGTTTGTTGTTGTTGTTTTATTGATCTCATAAGTCCAATTAAGCTCTGACAAAGCTTTTGGAAGCTTTTAGATAGCTCAGAATTCAGTTTGGTAGTTAAACTCAAAATTCCAAAGAAAATAGAATAAATAGGAAATAAATAAAAAATTCATAAAAAGAAGAAGGAAAAGAGATGGAGCAGGTGTCATCTGGATTATTTTATGGTTTAGAATCCTATGGGGGATACTAGGTTATGAGATTGGTCCATGGTTCTTGGCTTCTCAGTCATATACCTTTGTAAGTGATAATTTCCATTTTATGCTTTTTAATTTGATAATGATTGTTACTGTTTGATCAGTGTTTTTAAGTGTTTATTAGATATTTGTTAGTTATAATATCAACTAAAATCAGTTAATTGTTCATAGGGTTCATTTGTTCCAAAAATCAAAAGTTTCACAGTGGAAACCTCATCTTTGACAAATCTGAGGTGTATGCTTGTATTGTGATTGATAAGTGTTCATTTGATCTTAGTATAATCATATTATAGTATAAAGAATTAGAGTTAAGGTTTAATTCACTTATTTGTTTTGTTAATCATAAATTTGGTCATATAAGGTAGTGTTTGGCACAGGGGAATACCCTGTGCATTTGTGTTGTTCAGTGGTTGTTTGTGATTGAAACATGTTTACATAGGATAATTTAGGTTAAAGAAACCAAGGAACTAAGTCCATATCAAGCCAAAAGTCAAAATCAACCTCCAAAGTCCTTGACAGTTAACTGTCAAGGATTTGTGGTTCATAAACTCACCCATTAGCTTATACCTTGTAGGACTAGCTTAATTTAGGATTATCACAGCTTATATTAACTTATTTAACCAGTAGGGAGTGTTAGAAATCCATAAAAGTCAACTAGTTCAAAGTTTCTTAAAAAGTCAAAATACACTCCTCAGGTTTTTCCAAAACTTGTAGGATTTTTCTAGATTTTAGTATTAGGAATTAGGCTTTGTGCTTTTGTATACTTGTACTCCACCATCTCAACTTTGAAATTCCACCATTTTTATATTTTTAAGATTTTTGTAAGTGGGTCCCACTCAGCCCTAAACACAACTGCAGGGCAAGGTGTTGCCCTGCTCAGACCAGACCTCATCCACACCCATCACTTTGGTGGTGTTTTGTGACCACCCCAGTGGGCCCCACACCTAGACTTTAGGTTCCCCCAACCCCCCTCCTACCAGGCTATCTGTATTGACTTTTTGTTTGACTTGAATCCAAGTGGACCCCACTTAAATCAGACTCAAAACATTGTCCCCATTCTGTGTTCAAAACAGTTTTTGGATTAGCTTATTTTGGCTTTTTAGCTTATCTACTGAGCTTATTGAGTTAAATTAAGCTTTGACAAGTCCAATTAGCTTATTAGAATCAGAATACACCATAGTGGGTCCCACACAAGTCAGTTTTGGCTTATTTGCTACTTTGGTCAACTAAAGTCAACTGCCTAGGTAATTAGCTTATATCTAGCTTATTAATAAGTTATAAAAATATTGTTTTTACAAAAGTTAGTTATAATTAGGTATAAATTAGTTTTGTAAAATAAAAATCCAGAAAAACCAACATAAAAATAAGTGATAGTTTCTATTTAATTTAATTTAATTTTAATTTTCATTTTTAGATTTTAATTAAGTAATTTGTGTTTTTATATTTTTATTAATTTCCTTATATATTAAAGTATTTTTCATAATTTTCTCAGATTTTTATATTGTAATTTAGTATTTATTATAATTAAAAATAGTTTTATTAGTAATTAATTAATAAGTAAGTTTTAATTAGCATAATTAATTTTTATATAGTAACACCTATATTTTATATTTTTCCTAGCTTCTATAAGTCATAAAATAATTTTATAAATTTTCTTGTGATTTATACTGTTCATTTAATAGTTTTCATAATTTAAATAGTTTAATTAGATATTAATTAATAAATGTAATAATAATTAGTTTACTAGTTTAAAAATATATAAAATAAAGTTTTTATAATTTTTTAGGATTCCCATGATGGTTAATTAGATATATAAAATTTTTCATAATTTTCTAAGTTAGTTTAGTATTATTTGTAATTTAAAATAGTTTAAATAATTTAATTAAGATAAATAGTTTTTAATTAATAAAAAATTCATAAAAAGACAAAAATATTTATTTTTAATTTTTATACTTTCTTCAAGTTCATTTTTAAGTTTAGAAATTATTTTTATAAATTTTTAGTTTAATTTGTAGTGTTAATCATTTTTAGTTTTTATTTAAGTTAGTTTTAATTAAATAGTTAAATAGTTTTTAATTAAATAATTAATAATAAATAATATAATAATCTTAAAAATAGTTTTATTTTTAGTTTAATTTAATTTTAAGTTTAAGTTTATAGAATTTTCATTTTTAACCCTTATAGTTTATTTTTCTTAAAACTCACCTTTTTCTCAGTACGCAGTCGCGTCTGATTTTAATTTGGTGTACGTTTTTAATACTTAGCTTTCACGTAATCATTCCATTAGCTTACCTTAGTTATTTTAAGTTATAAAACCCTAGTTAACCACACACACACACTTTTATAACCTTACCTGTTCACATTCACTAATCACAGATTCGTTTATAATATCACATCGCACACCTCGTTGGGACTTACGACCCGGGAAAACATTGTATTCCTCGGAAGCATTTGCCTCAGCTGTATCTGACCGTTTGAGGCGAATCAGTGACCCTTGCTCGAGTGTATTCAAGGTGATTAGACTTGGATGTTCAAGAAGTGGATATATACAATTAAGGATGGAAGGTTGGGTATATGTTACTACCTATATTTAAAGGAGTTACGTTGTTGTGCTCAATATAGGTTCTAAATCACGATTTTAATGCAAGTATAAGTCTCTAACTTGTCCTTTATCATGCTTCATCAAGAGATTGTTGTTTCTCAAGCTTCTAATGGGATTGTAGTACAAGAACTTCTCAAGAGATGGTCAGACTTAAAGACAGGAGGTGATTTGTTTAGAGACGTGCTTTAACCCTTTACTCACTCTATAGTTAAGCACATTTCATCCAGTGGTCTAGCATATTCCGAACTACTATGAATCATTAATCTGCTAAATCATTGATGAGGAGTCCAGCAAGGTGTTACTACAAGCATGTCTTTATCACCATCTTCTCTGCAGTAGGTTTATGTGTCTCCTTCCATGTATCTGATTTGCGCATGACAAACTCACGACTATCACAGACTTTCAGTTCTTTGGCAAAAAGGTCATTGCATGTCCTTTTTGAGGGGGAGAATTTGCGCAAGTTTCCTAGCGATTCCGTCTCCTGTAGTGTGAATCTTTGCAGTTCCGGTTTCAACAATTCAGGATTCAGTGGATCAGTCTCTATAGGTTTGCTCACTCTTTAGTGACTATCTCTAACTTATTGGCAAGTTACTAAGTGATGAGATTCGTGTGATTGGTTAATCATTTTGCAATTAGTGAATTGTTGTAACTTAAGTCGTTTCGATTAATCAAATTGTTATCTGACGTTGTGAGTTAATCCTTACGACTTGACTAATATCAATTTGATATATTGTAACTTGACTTGTCACGACATGACACTTACGCTCCGTTCTCGAGTTATTTTTTAAAAGGAAAGGAAAGGAAATGATAGGAAATTGAAATTTTATTGTGTTCTCGAGTTTTTTTTGGACAGAAAGGAAAGGAAACAGGAAGGAAATGATAGGAAAATTCTAGTGATTTTCCTATAAGAATTTTCCGCCCAAATATGGGCGGATTTGGACGGAAAGTATTTTACACTCGCACTATTTAGTATATAATGACCAATATAACTTTCAATATTTACTCATATTCGACTCTTATGATAAAATGAACATATCTAAAAGTGCATAAATGTAATTATGTCTCTTTTTCTTTCTTTTCTTCCCAACTCGAGAACACAACATTATTTTCTCTTCTTTTCACATCATTTCTATTCCCACCTAGAAAAACTCGAGAACGCAGCGTTAGTGCGAATTGTGACTCATCCGGTATCTCTCTCTAAGTTTAACTTGTTGAAGATATCTTCCGGTTTCTTTTGTTGACTTTAGTAAAATCCCTAGAAAGAAACATTTCTCGGTTTAAGTCACATAAGTTGTAAAATCCCGTTTGAAGATATTGAGATGTCAACTGTTTCGGATGACATTCAAGCAGCTGGTTCAGACAGCTATGTTTGATTGGTCTGACTATGAGTCTTGGGCACTCCTAAGAATTTGCGCATGTTTCTTCTCACTTTGATTGCTCAACCGCACAAAATGATCACGAAGCTAATTTGGTATCCCTTGCTTGAGGGTGAAGTTGGATTTCACGAAAGAGTATACCTATTTTATCTTGAAATCGGGGATGGTTGGATGCAGGATTTCAATGATAACTTGCTCGCGCATAAGATGTAAGTTGAAGACTTGGGTTATCTAGTTTCCAGAAGTCGGGGTGGATGGTTGAAGACCTGGTTAACTATCACTTAAAGGAGTTACGTTATTGTACTCAGTGTCACACGTAGATAACGTTGTGGATAATCGCAAGAGGTGATGATTGTCTCATACTTTGTCAAGATAGTATTGAGTACTTAGAGATTTGCATGGTTCACAAATTCTCTACACCGTTCTTCCAACAACAATGCAAGCTTAGGTAACAAATTTGAGTAATTCTGCTTCATTTTCAAGATTGGTATATCGGGTTCCTTCATCATGTGGTCAAAATTGTTTGTGTTCGAGGTTGGTTAATTGGACAAAGACTTTAAAATTGTGATGTGATCTGTAATTCTCACATGATATTCTTAACCCAAACTGATGTTTTCCATAACCAAATCAGTCATGCCACATTCAACCTGTTACTATCTCACGGTTTCTTCTTGGTTTTGTAAAATCCCGCGAAAGAACTTATTTCTCGGTTTAAACTATAGATTTGTAAAATCCCGTGATGATGGGCTATGTGCTCTTGACCATGGTCGGGTTAAAACCATTATCAAAGTTCAGCCATAACATCACAAATGGCTAGATTGAGGCATTGAATTGACGAAATGTGACTACGGGGTTAGTTCAGTACTATTTATTTGAGGCTGAAGTGAAATTTCATGGGTGCGTGTACTTAGTATCTGAAGATATCGGGAAGGTTGGATGAAGATTCTTCAAGATCCTTGTTCGAGCTTTCAATACAACGACAAGGACTTGGATATCTAGTTATTTTTTTCTTTCTCTCCATTGCAAAATAACTATCACTTTAAGGAGTCACGTTGTAGTGCTCAGTGTCACATGAAGTTGTGGATATCCAAGAGGTGATGTACATCTTATACTTGATGGTTGGTTGGTTGAAGAGTATAGACTACTTAGGGATTCGATGTTGCACGAAGTCTCTACACCGCTCTTTGTCTCGCATTATTACAAGTTTAAGTCACAAACTCGGGTCATATTACTTCAGTCTCAAGTTCATCATATTGGGTTTCTCTCCATCTATAGTCACGACATATATCCAACAGAATGATAATGGGGTTGGTAACGAGTTAGCAAGAGAGTAGAAGAAAAGAGAGAGATGACGTTTGATCACTTCAGATCAAGCCTCGTTCTTCAATGACAATGACGTCTGTACACTTCAGTGCAGGCCTCGTACTTCAACATTATGGCGTCTGCTGACAACACTTTAGGCCCCGTTCATCTAAGAAAAGAAAAGTGTATGCTTGAGTGCACTTTATCTTCAAAAGAAGAGGAATCTTCTTATTTATGGCCATTCTCATCAACAAGTTCATGCTCTTTCCGTGCTTATTCTGTTTTTAAGTGGATCGGCGCATATTGGAGTATTCTATTATTCACTTATTCAACCAAAACTTGCATTCGACAGGCATATGCAATTTTTGAGGGGGGGAAAGGGTGAATAAACAACATGTCAGTCCTCAAGTACCGTCAAGTGGAGCTTCCTACCGTTGATGGTATTCATATTCACTAGTTCAATCATCAAAAATTGCAGTTGGCTGGCATATGCAATTTTTGAGGGGGGGGGGGGGGGGAAAGGGTGAATATTAATCTACATGTTGGATGATGACTGAGAAATGGTCATACGACTCCTGAATACGTCAGTTCAGGAGTCGTGCTAACCATGGTTCTCCAACACTACATCTTCCTCTCTATTAAGGTGTTGAAGAACATGGTCATGGTATGCATGGTTCTCCAACACTACTTCTTCCTCTCTATCAAGGTGTTGAAGAACATGGTCATGGAATGCTAATCGACATCGTCTCACGGGCTGATTCAATCAGTAACAAATGGTTTCTAGTCAATGCTTCATGTATACGTCATCAGGCTACATGTACACATAATGATGATGATTCCGATTAATCGTAACCATCATGGGGGAGAGAAATGTGTACACCAAGGACGCACAAAAGGTTCACGTGATCGGGCTTAATCGTGTATTCCGGTGTTGAAAAGCCGCAGAGATAATCAGTGGTTCAACTTGTCACCTTGGTATTAACGTTTCACTGTTACATCATGGTATGATTAATCGTAACCATCAGGGGAGAGAGAATGTGTACATCAAAGACGCACAACAGGTCTACGTGATCAGGGCTTAATATCCAAGGATGGATACACTCTATAGATGATCAGTGGTTCAACTTGTTACTTTGGTGTTATACTAAAGACTGAAGAAGGTCGAGTCGTCAGTCTATTCTTTATTCTCGGATGGGTGTTATCGTCTCATGTGTGCGCTGCGGGCTGATGGGTTATATGTAAAGTTACTGGAAGGCATTTGGTGAGATGAAGATGGTTGGTATTCTGTTCCTCCATATTGGGCAATCTTGAAGTAGGTCGTGTCTACAGTCTTCTCTACATTCTCCGCTATGTGATTAGAAGACTAAAGACGGCATGTATTTGGTTATCAAATGACCTCTTCATATTATGGGTGTTCGTCCAAAGTCTTCCTTCTATTATGGGTGTTCATCAGAAAGGTTGTCAGTCTGGGGGAGAGCACTAATTAGGGGAGAGTGAAAAGTCTGAGTTAATCCCTAATTAGATGTTCTCATATTGCTCTTCAGCAAGTTGATTCTCACAGGATATATTTGAGCTTATTTTGTTCCTCTCACAAGATTTCAAGTATATGGGCGTAATATGTGTTGCTGATTCTGAGGTGTCAAAACCAACAAGGGGGAAGGAGACATACATCGAAACGCACAACGAGTACACGTGATGAGCTTTACACTTCTACTTAATTGAAGTTATTCCGGGAAGACAAATGTCATGACCACAGAGGAAATCAGTGTTGTAACTCGTTCTTTTGGTGTATTATTCCAACTACGTAGGGGAAGAGATGTAAGAAACAGTTTCTGATGACAAAAGATGTACACAATTGATTGTGTGTGTACTTCGGGTTTCTGAGCTTCATATAATGAGACTGGTTGCATCATTTCAACTACTTGGGGGTAAGCACTGAAGTGGTCTCTGGATACTTTTTGGTACGCATTACCTCAGCCTTCAATAGGAAGAATGTTGAGAAGAACTATTCAAGCGTGAGATGATACGTTGCTGATCTATCAAAGCTTCACAATGAGAAGGCTCAAGTTCAAACGACTATTCAGGAGCCTCGAAAGCTTTGGTGGAGAAGGTTTAAGAGATGTTGACTACTGACTTCTACAACATGCAGACCGATATCCTCTTTTCGGTATTGAGGTCAACATCTTCTTAAACTGCATAATATCCTTTGTACATATCTTATACCAATACGTAAATAGAAAAATATAATACCTACAAAAAAAATAAAAAAAAAATAAAAAATAAATAAATAAATAAATAAAATAATACAAAAATATTCTTCTCACGACATGTCTCTTGTGTAATCAATATTATGTACGTTTCTAGAAATGTCATTCAATAATGACACGGAATCATACATATGCTTGAGCAAGAGTTTTTCGGTTTCAAATAAAGTCTTTTTCTAAAACATGTCGTTCCTCAAAATATTCTTCAAAAATATGGCTTGCAGTCATTTCAGGCTGCAACCCGGACTTCAAAAATATGGTTTGCTATTACTTCAGATAGCAACCCGGTTTTCAACATTAAGGAAAACACGTCGCCAAAAAGACGGTTGTTCCTAACAAAGGGTGCCGTTCATCCGGGCGTGAATTACTTTATATTCATGCACCCTCGATTTAATGTACGCTTCAGTGCATTATGTCTTGATAAAGAAGAGAAATCTTCTTTTTATCGCCAAATACTTTCCCTTCTATGATTTTTTCGGGAAGTATTTGTGCAAAACTTGGTGGTACCATGAGATTTTGATTGAAAATCAATTTGAACTCAAAGTTTGATACAATTTTCACTCAATCAATGACGTTACTAGTTTATGAAAATATTTATGCTTTAACATCCGTCATTGATTGAGGGGGAGAGTGATTTCTCAAAATTTTATGTATCATCAAAACTCCCCACACTTTGTACAAAACAAAAGCAACAAAACGATTTGTGATGGTTATGTGTCAGAATAAGTAAATTTTCAAAGAGTTCTCGTCAAAACTTCGAATCTTTTGCAAACTCTTCAAATCTGACACATAACAACCTCCCTCACAGTTTGAGGGGGAGCAAGAAAAAGTTCCTTTTTATCAGAAAATATTAAAATTGACCGCATTTCTCTCCCAAAACGCTTTCTAAATTATTTAAATCAATTAAGATCAAAAATCTCGAAAGATTTGAAATTTTTGATCGGGGGAGAGAATGTGATTTAAATATGCAATCTGATATCAAATGTGATCTTTTCGACTCAATAATATGCTCCCACATATGTGCTAAACACTTTCGAATATCGATGCACATATTGAGGGGGAGCGAAAGGCGTTTGTGGAAGTTATACCAAAGACCGACCATTTATCTTTACGCATGGAGTTATAAGGTTGGTTAAGGTTAGGTATAAGTTCCCATGATCCACCAGAACCGGAAGGATCTTCCCAGGGACAATCCATAGATAGATTAGAAGTCCTTAGGAATGATTGAAAAAAGGAGTAATGTGAGAAAGGGAAGAGTGCGGACTGAGATAGAGCTAGGACTGGAACAAACCCAACAAGGTTCTAGTGATGAAGTCTCGGTAAGCACTGAAGGGGTTGAAGAATGAAAAAGAAATGAAATGAGAAAGGGTGAAAAGAAATAGCCCTCCATATATTCAACCTTAGGGCAGAAACCGGGTTCAATTCAAAATCTATTGGCGGTTACTAAGGTAACGCCGGTATTGAAGACAAGACGTCATGGACCCAGTGACGCACTGCACCAAAACTTCCCAACCACTCAAGTTCTCTTAAAAGAGCTTGTTTCATTCTCACGGGGAACCCTGTGCAATGTATCGACCGCTCATTGCGAGCTATGTTGATACCTAAAACAGGAGACGCCTCCCCAGTCTCCAGGAGCGGATCAAAACGCACTATTGAGTCTAGAGCCATGAGATCATCCATGAATCTCGTTAGGACACATTCCAAATATGCTTATTGTTTCACATAATGTGGAAAATAAGATAAAATATTTAGAGTCCTACGCATTATCCTTGGGGTATTGCCAGAACATCCGAGTGATATGAAAATATTCACGATGAAGATGGAAATCCTTCTAGAGCGAACATCTTTCAAGCTCTTGGTAGGTAACATGTGAGATCCATCTTGGATCAAGGATCAAGTGACAACTGGAAAGCAACGATGGTGCGATTCAAATTTGAATCAAACTTGTTCCAGGAAATGGATTGACGGATACTTTTGCCAAAACCTCTCAATGTGCTCACCAACTTATCTTTCGAGCACATTGAGTGTGTAAAATGTTTCAAACAAAAGTATTTTTGATGGAAATGTGATTCAAAGTATAAAACTCTCGTCGTGTCTCAAAAATGTTTATCATAGGACACGCGAGTGATTTCTATAAATCTATTTCTCATCAATCCGTGAATATCTATTCACCGATTCACTCTATCGTGCTGTCGGCTTTGAGACGTTCCGGTATGAGAACATGCTAAGTATGAAGATTCCGAAGTGGATTCTTTGGAATCTTCATTACTACAAGCTGGAAATTCCTGTCAAGGAGAGTCTTCTTTAAAAGAGACTCTACCTGATCACAGGTCGGTTTTCACAAAACCGGAGGGTAGTCTGTCCTCGCAGAACGAATGACAAAGCCATATTCGTTCTCTATCTTTATTGCTAACTGTTTTATTTCAGGGACACATATAAAGATGGCGTTGATGGCTCCAGTGTCCAGCTGAATCGGGTCAATCCATACCTCATGCTCACACATCCTCCACACTATCAATGAAGATAAGAGACTTGCTACAACAAATGTTGAGAGACTACCAATAACGTTTCCGCAACTCTGATGAGAAAGTCTCCTGATCTACAACTCTAATGCAACGTCTCCAGATACAGAAGGGTGTGAGCATGATGGTCCTTAGTCACTCCATCACATGAAGGCAATACAACTATGGATGAGCTTGGAGATTTACTTTGGCTGATGATCTCAAAGGAAGCTCAAAGATCACATATCTCAAAGGAATTCTAATCACAAGTTTGCTTGCTTGAAGTACAAAGTGTGAAGAAAAGTGAAGAATCAGATCCTACGAGCTACAGAGACTAAAGAATGCTTAAAGACAAAAGAGCTTAATTTCAAAAGGTGACCTCGCTTAGGGGGAGATTGTTAGGAATACAAATATTCCTGTAAAAGTCTCGGTCACCTAATTATTGTAATAGCATTAAGTTAGCTCGTAGTTAGTTTGTTTATTAGTTAATTAGTATTAGTTTAAGTAACACCGTGGAAGAAGGACGGGTCTTTACCCACTGTATACCTGATCCACAGCCCGGGTGTGGGTGTTTTATTAGTTATCTTGTAGGGACTATATATATCCCTCTCCACATGTGGAGAGGGCGAGCCTTTCATTTTTAATCTAATTTTTCTTTCTTCTTTTATCTCAAGGTTCCAAACTCTCTCTCTCTCTCTAGTTCTTGAATCTAACACAAACATGGATATCATCTACCATGAATTAAGGCCACCCGAATCTAGATGTTCATATTCTACACATTTTGTCATCATATCGCTCGCACCAGGTGAGTATTCACGAACCCCTTTTTCTAACTATTTTAATCACTTTGGGGTGGATGCATGAATTATGCTTGAACTAAATTGATTATTATTTTAAAATTTTGTTTCACTACTTATGGTAGTGGGAAATTAATCATATTTGACTAAATTGACTATTCTTTGATGAACACTATCATTTGAACCTTTGACTATTTTAACCTTGTTGGACTTGATTTTGAACCAGTTAACTTATCTTGAATCTTTGACTTGATTTTAAACCCTTTAACTATTTTGAACTCTTTTGACTTGTCTTGACCTTATAACTTGAACTCTTAAACTTATTTTGAACCTTTAAACTTGACTTTGAAATCTTAAACTTGATTTGGACCCTTAAACTAAAAACGTTTATGCTTCTGTGCAACGCTATACTTTTTATACTTTTTAGACATGATGTGTGGCTTTATTACGATATGTGGCTTAATGTGTTAAACTATTCTATACGCTATATTCCTTAACCACTATTTAACTCCTAGATGGAGCCAATGGAGAGGTATTGATAGTAGTCATAGTACTATTGGTTGACGCCCCCACCCTTGGTCAGCGATTCTTGGCCTTGGGTGAATATAATCCAGCATTCTTGTGAAACATACTTATACTTGTCATGAGGTTCAGTAGGCTATTATTCTTTACATTAAGTACTCGTACATATCGCATGCACACATGTCTTACTCATACTATATTTTAGCAGTGGGTTGTAAACACATAGGTTGCAAGTTTTGTATGGGCGGAACTTGCAACTGAGTGGATTTACAATGCCTTTGCTGTGGAAACATTCTTTTAAGCACATATGTTTTACTCATACTATATTTTAGCAGTGGGTTGTGAACACATAGGTTGCAAGTTTTGTATGGGCGGAACTTGCAACTGAATGGATTGACAATGCCTTTGCCTTGTGGACTATTCACAAAGACCAAAAACTTAGACTCTCTCTCTCTCTCTCTATTAAAGTTTTCATATTATATAAAACGTGTGTACTCACCAACTATTTTCATAGTTGACTCGTTTTCTCTCATGCATTTCAGGTGATCGTCAATAAGTGTTTTCATAAAGGTCATTAGAGGTCTTCACATATCATTGTCGTTGTCTTCATATTACAAGATTTTATCTTTTGGAAAACTAAGTCTTTTGTTTTATTGTCGTTGTTGCTATAAAAACAAAGTTGTAATAATGTACTTTTCCTTAAATTTTAATTATGGTATTGTACTATATCTCTTTTGGGTTGTATATTGATTTCGTTGCACCTCGCGTTTCCACCTTCGACAGGGTGTGACAGTTTTTTTTGTAAGAATGTATTGTGTAAATGCTAATGCAACTATATTAAACATAGGATTGACATAACTTGAAACAACATACAATTATTTTACAAATACGATAACAACATTAAACTAAGAAACGGAAATTAAAAACCATAAACTACCATACGATAATAAAAACTACGATTCAATTAAATGAATCATCAGACACATAGCCCTCGTGACTCGAATAGGAGGCACTTGAATCGTCCTCACTTGATGGCACAGGTGGAAGTCCCATCGACCATCGCCATTCTGCTCGTTTGTTTTTCCGATCTTGTTTCCCTTTGAGGTACGCCTCACACTCCCTTGACTGACAGTCTTGGTCAGCCTCAAACTCTAAATACACTTGCATGTCCAGCTCGTACTGTTCTTCCTCAGTCAACTCACGAATGTTGGGTTGGTTTTCAGGTGGAAAGTTTGGTGGTGGATTGTTTTCTGGTGGAAACAAAACTCCTGGTTGAGTGGCAGGTGGTGGGTTGTCATATTGGAACACCGAAAACAGATCTTGTGGCGGAGTGTTTTGTGGGAAATTGTCTTCAGGTGGTGTGTTGTAAACCGATTCGTTTTCAGGTGATGCGTTGTGTGACATTGTGTTTGAAGAAGAAAAGAGAATTCTTAGATGATTTGTGTGTGAATTGTGTGTGTATTCAGCATCTAACAATATGTATTTATAGGATGATTTTTGGAAGTATCCCGCTTTGAATTTGAATTCAAAATTTGAAATTATCCCGCTATGGTTTGAATTCAAATTTTGAAAGTATCCCGATCTAGTTTGAATTCAAATTTTAAAATTATCCGGCTTTCATTTTGAATTCAAATTTTGAAATTATCCCGCTTTCAATAAACCCCTATTAATACCATACTATACCATTCAGTTTTTCACACACTTCAATATTTACCATTCAGTTTTACAGTGGCTAATCGTTGGTCAATGGAAGAAGAATACTTGCTAGCTACCGTATTGCTTGAAGTTCACGATTCTGATGACCTTGTGAATGAACGTTCTTTTTGGAATGCAGTCACACAAAGGTTCAACAATCATACTGATGGTGAGCACCGTAATAAAAATGGTATTACGGCTCAATGGAATAGAATGAACCTTTAATGTCGTAACTATAATGCTATTTACCAAGAGTTGTTGCGTACAAGTCAAGACCCTTGTCGTCTAAGCAATGCAAACCGAATTTATTATGAACGCTATGAGAAAGGGATTAAATATCAACATGTGTGGTTCGCTCTAAGAAACACGTTGGCATGGGACAGAGACGTTGAGTAATGGTGTTTTATGTTAACTAATTCCTTATCGTGTTTATTTCTTTTCTGTATCGTGTGTATTTCTTTTTCGTATCGTGTGTATTTGTTTTCCGTATTGTTGTAATGTTGCGTAACGATGTTTTATGTGTACGTTTTTAATGAATTTGTGTTTCAAATTTAAACGTTTAACCGCCCTTTTATGTGAATTTGAATTTTGAATTTGAATTCAACACGTTTGAATATTAAATATTTATTGCACACTTTTTTATTGTTTTTTTTTTTTTAATTTGAAATTTTAAAATTATCCCGCTCAGGTTTTGAAATTTGAATATTAAACGTTTATACACTCCTATATAAAGCATACATTATCATACAATTTTGCACACACTTCACTTTCTAAAGAAATTTACAATGGCAAACTGTTGGTCTATTGAAGAAGAAAGCTGGCTAGCCGAGATGTGGCAAAACGTTCACGAATTCCATGCCAGCGAAGGACCTTTTTGGTAAGTTGTAACACAAAGGATCAATGAACAACCAGACGGTCCTTTTGTAACAAAAACCAGCTAACGGGTAAGTGGGCAAGAATGAACTGTGATTGCCAAAAATTTCATGAAATTTACTTGAATTTGCAGCCTACACGTGAGTCAGATGTTCGTCTTGAAGATGCAATGAACGTTTTCAAAGAACGCAATGGTGGGAAAGATTTCAAATATTTTCACGTGTGGTTGATTTTGAGAAACAACACCACCTGGAATAGATATATGGATTAATGGCTTTTGTATTCCTGTATTGTGTGTTTGTTTATGTTAAGTATTTCTGTTTCGTTTGTGATGTTATGTCAGTTTAAGTTTGAGTTCGAATAAAAGGCTTAACGGCTAGTTTCTCCAATAAAATTATCTAACGGCTAGTTTCAGTATAAATACCATCTTTACTCAACTTCTTATTGTCAAACAACTAAAACTAAATTCCACACACACACTATGGCTAACCAACCAGCTGAGGTGCAAACAAGAATACTTACCCGATTACGCAATGAACAAGAAAATGAACTTAAGTTGATTAACAACTTGTTAAGTGAGATAGCTCGTATTATTCGACAGAAGGAGTTTCGTGCTCCAGAGGTCGAAAGGTTACGTGAGCTGCCTCAAGACCATCCAATAGTCATGGTCGGTGTACAAACCCTTTTAAGAAATGATGAAACAGATTTGGAACTTCAAGTCGCATTGAGAATGGTCAGAGAACAAGTATTGCAAGTTTGGGAAGAAAAGTCAGCACTCATCGATAATTATAAGTCTTTATAAATTATTGATGATGTTGCATATCGTATTTATCCGTTTCTTTATTTTCGTGTCGTATCGTATGTTTTTTTTTTTTTTTTCGTCGTATTGTAACTGTTTAATTTGGATGAAATAAAATAAATATGTTGTGTTATTTTTAAGTATTTGTGAAATGAATTTAATTTATTTAATGAAATGAATAAAAAAAATAAAGGTGTAAGATGTGGGGCCCTAATGAAGAAGTTGAGGTTTGTTGTTTGGTGGGGAGGGGGTTTGTTGTGAAGAGGTGTTGGATGACGTGGCACATGTGGGGCCCTAATGAAGAGGTAAACCTCTTTGACTACACCTTGTGCTCTTACAACCCACTCACTTAGAGCACACGGTGTAGTCTCACTGTTGATGCTCGTCGTTCCTACGTAGAGGCTCAACGGCGAGCCGAAGCTCGTTGCTACACCGTGAAGGGCTCGCCGTTGTTCTTCGTTGGGTTTTTGTTCGTGGCCATGGCGAGGAAACTTGCTGAAAAAAAGTTAATAAAAGGACGTTGGATTTGCAGAATTTACAACGGATATATTACCGTTTGATACAAACGGTTGTGTTTATTTTATTTTTATTTTTTTCCCTTCACTCTTTTTATACACATAAACACTATAAATACTAAACCCATTTTCATTTCTCTTCACTGCATTTCAACAAACTACAATAAAAATTTCTATACCTCTTCTCCAAATAAACAAAAAATGTCTCAAAATCCGAATCAAGGAAGCTATTTCACGAACCTTTTAACGTCGAACCAACCTCAATACGGGAGAGCCTCAAACTCTTCAACTCCATCGTTGCAAAATCCAAACCCATCGTCGCCATACGGTTCGCAACCATTCAATCCAAATGAAATTTACCGTAACCAACAATATGCGTTTCAACAAGGATTCACAAATCAATCCCAATATAATCCGTCACCACAATTTTATAACCCGAACCAACCACCCACATTTCCTCCATTACAACCATCAAAACCATCACAACCATCTCAACAAACGTTTAAAGTACCTAAGGCACGATCACCAGCCAAAGGTAGAGGGAAAAAAAACCAAAGCCCAAAGAGGAAAAAGCGTCGTAAATCTGGACGCGGACGATGAGGATGACTTGGAAGAAGCTGGTCATACGCGTGCTCGAAAGTTGTGATCCAAAGAAGGAGAAAAGATTCTTGCGGAAGCGTAGATAGAAATTTCTCAAGACCAAGAGATGGGAAATGACAAAGAGAATGACTTCTTTTGGAACGAAATTCATGCAATTTTCAACGAGAGGACTACTAAAGACCCTCGAACCAAAAACATGCTATCCGGTAAATGGTCGAGGCTCAATGGCGATTGCCAAAAATTCCACGCTATTTATAGACATTTAGAGCAACGCATTGGTGAAACTGAGCATGATCATATCGAGAATGCCAAAACGAGCTTCGCAAAACGCTTTGGTTCGAGGGGTTTCACTTTGGTTCACGTTTGGGAGATCCTAAAAAGCTACCCGAAATGGGATGCTGAAGAACCTCTAGACATTACATGTCTTGAGGATATATTCGGGCCGAACAAACGACCTCGTCCCGAAAGAAACAACAAACGAGCTGGAAAGAAACAAAAGTCGACAGAAACGTGGAGTGCGGCGAGCTCCGGTGGGAGTCAAACGAGTACTTTTTCGGGACAATTACCCGAAAAGTATACGCAAGCAAAAGACACTCAAACGGCTTGTTACGAGGCACGGAGGAAGAGGGAGGAAAAGGCGTTCGAGAAAGAAGCAATGGCGTTGGAGTGGCAGGATATGCAGATGCTAGTGCTCGATCCAAACGCGGTTACTGACCCGGTTGGAGCCGAAATAGTTCGCAAGAGACAAGCAATAATAACTCAGAAATACCAAAGTCTCGACTGCGAAGATGACGCATAAGATGTTTAATTTTCATATTAGTATCGTATGTTTTTTTTCGTATTGCATGCGTTTTTTTTTGTATCGTATTTTTTTTCCGTATTGTAATTTTTATATTTAATGAAATAAAATTAGTATGTTGTGTTATTTTTAAGTAATTGTGGAATGAATTTAATTAATTTAATGAAATGAATAAAAAAAATAAAGGTGTAAGTGGTGAGGCACTAATGAAGAAGTTGAGGTTTGTTGTTTGATGGGGGGGGGGGGGGTTAGTTGTGAAGAGGTGTTGGGTGATGTGGCACACGTGCGGCTCGAATGAGGAGCTTGAGCTTGTTGTCTGTACCTAGTGCTCTTACAACTTACTCATTTAGGCCCCATCATTTATAACTTTATTTTATTTTTCACTTAAAAAAAAGGAAAAGAAAAAAAGGCTGACAACAAGTACAACATAAGCCTCGTCGTGCAGACGAGCAACACCAACTTAAGGAGTTATGAAGAGTTGGGCTGGTGTGGTGACGAGGGATGAGGAGTTGCCACGATGGCAACAGCGAAGGATAAGGAGATCACACCTCCCACTCTTATAGGGTAAATACCTTTAAGTTAGAAACTCCCAGTGCTATTATACATACAATTACTACAATTAGAGCATCGGGTGTAATAACATCCATAACACCAAAAAGTATCGTCACATTTGTGTCATATCATCATCACTTATAACACAAACACCAAAAAATATCCTTTCACTAATAACACCCATAACACCACCATTTTTGGGACCCACTGTGTTTATTTTCTCTTCCATTTTTTCAAATACACTAATTTTTCATTTATTAAATAAAAATTACAATGCAATAATTAAAAAATAATACGAAATTGAAAACGTAATACGACAAGAAAAACATAAACGTCCTATTTGTTTTTTTGAATGCATCTATCTAACTTTAACACTGATGTTATCTTGTATTATTCCCGCATTTTAAATAAAGCATCTTTCATCCCCCAATATTTTCAAGCTTTGTCTTTTAAAAAAGTGTCAATTAAAGCTAGTTTTCCTTACTGAATGTCTTTACATCCCGTGTATGATTTTATCAGATCATCTTTAACTATTTGCGCGATGTCAAACTGATCATCTAAGTCGATAATCACTTGCTTATGATTGGGATCCCCATCAATTAGTTTCTGAGCACTAGCTTTTGATTTCATCAACGGTATATGAAAGTGAACAAGCCATAATTTTTGGTACAAATTAAAAGTATATGAAATATGGAGTAGATGAAAATGTATGTGAAAGTGTATATAAATTGCAATTTGGTTGGAATGTTTGAAAAATAGATGTTAAAAGTTATTTTTTGGTGGATAGTATATGTTTTTGGTAGAAAGATTTGTGTGAAATTTGGTTAAATGGGGTATAATATATATAGAGTGGGATTTAAAAAAATTAAGTTTTAAACCGTTGGCATAAGCTAACAGCTACTTTTTTCAAACAAAAACCAAACCAACGTCTATTGCTCCATCAACGCCACATCCAAGGGGGTTGGAAACTGACTTGGACGGGTGTGGTAACGCCGATAACGCCCAAGCCACGTCGGCATAACACGGGTGTCAACGTTACCACACCTAATACTCTAATAACATATACAACAAAAAATCAAATAAGCATATAAGGGCAGCTATGCAAGTAGATCGATGTAATAGAAAGTATAATATTAGAACATCAGTCTACTTTTCTTCTTACACCATGTGCAAACAAATGAAACTTTTTTCTTGAGTGCTATTGACACCATTTTGATTCAATGTGAACAACACTCTAATCAACAAAATATATCGACTATAATGAAAATTTACTATTTTTGCTATCTTGGAAATCGTTCTTTGGATTTTTTTTTTTCATAAGCTATAACTAAAACTGCTCTTTTCAATGTTTCTTTGGTCGATATACTGCCCATATTTGAGCAAACAAATGGTCTGCTCTTAAGCTTGTTATCACAGCACATGTGTTGCCTATTAACTGTAGCTCCTCCAGAAACTGCATTATAATAGTCCATGTTAGTTGACCGAAGCACCAAATCAGGACGATAAATTGTGGTTTACACGAAGGAAAATAAATGTAGAAGGCTCTTATAGAGGATTCTCACTAGGTAAAAATGAAGTGTATATTCTTACTAATATAGGTATTTAATTTAACGAACTAGGCGGTTTTTGCTTTGTCCTTACAAAATAAAGGACTAATTGTTTAAAAATGTATTTTACTTGTCACATTTTGTAGTTATGTGTATCATTGTTTGAATCCATTTATTTCATGCACATTTTTTCAAATTTTGATTATTCTGTGTATCGATACGTATTTTTGGGAATCTCGAAATCACTATTTTTAAGAATGGATACACAGAATAATCAAAATTTGAAAAGATGTGCACAAAATAATCGGATTCGAACAATGATACACACAACTACAAACGGTGACAAGCAGATACATTTTAGACAATTATCCCAATAAAGAACAATACAAAAAAGGCACTCAATAGTTGTATTTTGAGTATATATGAAATTAATGTTGAAAATAGAAAGAGTTAATTCTCCTTTAAAAAAAAGCCAAGTGCTTTGGACGGATTTTGTAACTAAAGAAGGATGTGTTGCGGAGATGAGTGTTAGCCATATGTTTATGAGTGAGCTGATTTGATTGTCATTTATCTCAAACCTACTGAATGAACTATTTAGAGATGGCCAAAATGGGTTAAAGTTTGTTTAACACACAATTAGCCCTTTAAAATGCTTTCATTCAAGAGAATTGCTAGACCCACAAAATTTTTACAAAAAAACTTCCACATAATGATGTGGCAAGACAAATGGACCAATTAATACATTGTTCCTCCACTAACTCTTTATTTCATGACAAATCATATTGTCACACCTCATTTTGTGAAAATTCTTTTGTATAAATTATGTGGATATAGCATTGCTCTTCATTCAAAAACTTAGATAATAGTATATGAGAAGTGATATGTATATTATAATAAATGATGTGCACATTACAAAATCACACATTTAATGCAAAAAGTATCTATAATACTATAAGATTCAGTCCTTAAATTTAATGTGGAGTTATGATGATAGAGTTTTAGAGTTAGAAACAAGTCGGAGTCGTTTATTAGTTGCATAGAGTACAAGATAGCTAATGCTCGGAATTCAATGCAGCCTCGTAATATTTATACAATCATGAAAGGAGGTGAAGTGCAAGGGTTGCCCGAGTTGATCACATAGCATTTAGTATAGAATTAAAAGCCGGTTAGATGAAGTGCAAGAATTGCGAAAAGTTGCAAAAATAATTAATGATTTAACCTAATTCATGCCTATATAAACCGGTCAAAATCACATTTAGTATGTACATTTGAAGATGATTCACACATCTTTTAGATCTTTGATTGTTGGTAGCGGTATATAAATTTTCTTTTGCAACATTTTGGAGATGATTCACACATCTTTTAGATCTTTGTAATTAACTTGGTATTCTTTTTTTTTAATTTAGTTATCATACGCAGGTACTATGAAAATCACACAAGATCATGCATGCTCAGATAAATAAAACCAAAGATTGGGATACCAACTATTTTCTTTGTTTCTTACATATTTAGGTGATTGTTACTACCTCCGTCCCAAAATTATAGTCCCCTTTTGATTTTTTCGGTCTTTCTTACTCAACTTTGACTTTAAATATTTTTGTTTGTGTTATACAATAGTTGATGAAAATTATACCAATGAAAGACACATTTAAAACTCAATCTATTCATATATTTTGCATCCAGTATTATGTAATATAAACAAAAATATTTAAGGTCAAAGTTGAAAAATAGAGACCAAAAAAGTCAAAGGAGGACTATAATTTTGGGACGGAGGGAGTATATATATATATATATATATATATATATATATATATATATATATATATATATTATTTTAATGCATTTTCATATACAAGTAATTTATGTGCGTTTTCTATTGATGTAGCTCACATGTGCGAATTGATTCAAGAAAATGTGCACGAGCATGTATGTAAAGCAATATTTAAATGGTTAAATAATACTTTTTAGCGTGATTAGTTTATGTAAGTAGTTACTTTCTAATGCTCTTTGAGAAATATTAGAATGAATTTATCGTGTGCAATTGAATTATTATTGAAAAGAAGAAGGTTGCGCATCGCAAAGTGTTTTCTTTTTTTTATATGTAGAATCATTAGTGAGAAACCAATATTTACGCCAATTAAATGAGTTTGCCATAATAGCAAAATACGACATATTAAAAATATCACATTGAGTAATGAATAGAAAGGAAAAAATGCATAATTTTGACTTAAATCCGTTTGTAAATTATAGTATCAACTAAAAAAGTTGAGTTTTAAACATAAGCAAAAGTTCAAACTTTTATCGAAAAACAAAACCGGTGCATTTAATGTGAAATATATACAACATCGAGATGGAAGTGCAAGACTTGCCGAAATTTATCACATGATATTTAGTAATTAGTATACAATTAAAAGTCGGTTATGAATTGAGATGAAGTTGAAAAGGTTGCAAGAATAATTGATGATTTAACCTAATGTCGTTTATATATATATATATATATATATATATATATATATATATATATATATATATATATATATATATATTATGTTAATGCATTTTCATATACAAGTAATTTATGTGTGTTTTCTATTGATGTAGTTCACATGTGCGAATTGATTAAAGAAAATGTGCACGAGCATGCATGTAAAACAACATTTAAATGGTTAAATAATACTTTTAAGCATGATTAGTTAATTTTTTTTCTTTTTTCTGGTAACATGGGTTTCCGACTCGACATTGCCAGTCGACTAATCCCACGGCGACTACCCTTAAGCATGATTAGTTTATTTAAGCATGCAACTTGAATAATGAATATAAAAGAAAAAGTATATAAGTTTTGCTCAAACCCATTTGTAAATTAAAAAATTAAGTTTAAGACATAATAGTAGAGTCCAAAGGTTTTAGGAATTATTCATTGTGTGTTAATTAATATTCATTTAGTTAGCTATTTAGAATTGAGTTTATTGATAAAATTTATTAATATTAGTTAGACTTCAATGTTAATTTTCAATGAAATTAGTTGTACAATAAAATTAGATGGAGCTAAAAAGGTTTGTAACGTTTTTTATACAGTTTATATGTCATTATTATACATATATTATTACACAAACTTTAACTTACAAACTTAATAACGAAAATATTTAACTCACATTAAACTATGACCAAATTAGATAGACCCCGTGTGCTTTATATTATCATGCAAAAATCATTTAATAGACAAGTATTATAGGGCTAAGTAATAGGCCAAAAGAAACAAAGTCATCACAACTTAATAGCCAAAAGCCCATGTATAGAATACAATACCATAAAACCAAAACAACATCAAACACTTTTAAGTTTTTATACAAGAAAGTTAAAACATTTCATACAACATACTAAACAATAATTAAGTATACACTCGCCAATATACAGAAAAAATACACGATTAACAATTAGATTCTTAGCCCGTGCGTAGCACGGGTTCTGTCTGCCTCGTATCATATATGCATGTATGTGTTGTGCACATCATTTATTGTGGTGTGCATATCATCTCCCGATATTTATCGGAATATTATTTTGTAATCACATTTGACATAATTAGATAAAAATTGTTAATAATCTCTTTAGAAGAAACGTTCAAAATTGTGTTTGCTGGCAACCCAATCGAACTTGAACTAAAAATGACATGTTTCAACTTGAGCATGTTGACCCATTACTCTTCCCGTCCATCTTCCCACCTCAATGTCTATGTAATAGAACCCTTCATATTGGAGGAATCAACTAAAGATATAAAGAGGATATATGCATCTCTTATATATACACACACATAAACATACACGATACACACATATATATTTGTCCAACCTGTAAAGCTAGCGTAGAAATAACTTATGATCTAATATAATATGGACTACTTTATACCTATGGACAGGCTTAAACTTTTGGGTTATTGGCACAAAAAAGTTATCATATTTACCACTTATTTACCACTTTTTTGTCATTGTGTATAGGATACTTTTTTTTCTTCTAACTTGGCACCAACCTTTTGAATTCGTGCTATTGTGTGTATCCAGTTTGGCATCGTTAATTCTTTATACTAACGACCGTTAGTAAATAACTTAAAATTTCATTATATTATGTTTTCGTCCGTTTTTTTTATGTTTTTGTCTGTTTTTACGTTTTCGTCCGTCTTTTACGTTTTACTCCGTTTTTATGTTTTTGTCTGTTTTATTACGTTTTTGTCCATTTTTTTACGTTTTCATCTGTTTTTTACGTTTTCGTCACTTTGTTTACGTTTTCATCCGTTTTTCTAAGTCTTACTCCGTTTCTTTACGTTTTCATTTTTTTTACGTTTTCGTTTGTTTTTTTACATTTACGTCCGTTTTTTACGTTTTCATCTGTTTTTTTCTTTCTTCGTCAGTTTTTTGACGTTTTCACCTGCTTTTTACGTTTTACTATGTTTTTTTTACGTTTTGTACTTTATTTAAGTTTTCGTGTATTTTCAGACGTTATAAAAACGGAGAAAATGTAAGGAAACGGCAAAAACATTAAAAACGGATGAAAACGTATAAAACTAAAGGTGACAAACGAGTTGGGATGGGTCGGTTTGGGTCATACAGGTCATTCTATTTTTTTTGTACATTTTTATACGGTATTCTATATTTTCTTATGTTATCTTACATAAGAAAATGTAAGAAAGCGGACAAAAACGTATGAAAACGTAGAAAAGCAGACGAAAACGTAAAAAAAATGAATCAGAACGTAAAAAAACGGATAATATGTAAAAAAACAGACGAAAACGTAAAAAAATGGAGTAAAACATAAAAAAGGGATCGAAACATAAAAAACGGACGAAAACATAAAAGAAAACGTAAAAAAATGCGAAAACAAAAAAACTGGCCAAAACGTAAAAAAACGTAAGATGACTTTTCGTGCTAATAACCCTAAACTTTTTCCTAATTATCTTATAATCATGTTGAATGATCTCCGAATTATGGAAGCTTAAACCACCACCAAAACGGCCTAGTGGTAAGGGACCTAACCTCCACACAAGAGGTCTAGGGTTTAAACCTTACTAGATACACATTTGGAGGAGGCTAGGCAAACGGCCACTAGAATACCGCTGAACATCTGAGTGACTCACCCTCCCCAGATAAGCTCAACAAGAAAAACCTTTCACTTACTTCACCGAATCAGCAAATCTTTAATTCATCTTTGTAGTTATTGCATGAATTCGCAATTTCAAATTAGACACAGGATAATCAATTTTATATAGATGAAATGCCAATAATTTCTTGTGTATTGTCTTTTGAGCTTAACAGGGATGATGTCAAATTTGAAGTGAAACAATATAGCAATTTGTACTGAAAGTCTGTGTCTTTTGAGGCTACTGTAAACTAAAAGAAAGGGACAGTTATGATAACCAACGACCCAGATCAATTTTGAGGTAAAAAAGGAGTGAGTAATTCAATAGTAATAAGGATTAGACTAAAGCTAATAGCAACACCACTTCCACAAAAGCAACCCCGCCACGTCAGTGCCACCTCAGCTTTCTTTATCCACAACTCCACCCCAACAACAATTAGCTAGTGGTGACCACAAAAATAACCACATTTTTTTACTCCCTAAAGTTCAAAAAAAATGAGGTTGCATGCTTAATTCTTTCGGTTGCTTAACCAACCAAAACATTTGTTTGGTTGCCAAGTGATGCGTTGGTTGGACATTTGCTAATAAGGGCAACGAGTCACTTTTGGGGTCACTTGGTGAAATCCAACTCTCATTAGCACTAGTCTTAGAGTTTAAACACCACTGACACAATACTAATAATTTATCTTTTTGATACTAGTACATAATGCATGCTATAATGTTTTTTAATTCTAGTTTTATAAACAACTTTTTGTATTTTTTTTTCTCTCTCTCTCTTTCACATTTCTATCTTCCACCACCAACTCCACAATTCCTATCTTCCACCGCCAACTCCGGCAACCTTCACCATCCGCCACCACTTCCAGCCGCTGCGTCGCTCACGCCGCCTCCCCGCCACAACTACTAAACACCACAATCCTAATCAAACAATTCTTTTATTAGTTTGTAACTAAAAAAACAAATTATCTTCATCTTCTTGAATCCCATAAACTCGTCGTCAGCCACCGCCAACACTTATCATTGAATATGAATGGAAATATCAACACCAGATTCGTAATATACAACACCAGATTCGTAAAATCTCAAACGGCCCGAGTCATGTTTCGTAAAATCTCACAGCCAAAACAACCGTCAAACTCCAGATCTGGAGCCTCTTTCTCCTGTGATAGTGTTGTCTGTGGCTGGCGATTTGATTTGCTGTTTTGTGAGTTTTGGTTTTTTTCCGGTGTAAGTTATGGAGTTTTTAGAAAGAGAGTATAATTATGTGAGAGATGATAGTTGTGTGTGAAAGAGAAAATATAGTATCAATTTTTTATTTGAGTCCAATGATTGCTGGTGTGGAAATACTAATTCGGTGGTGTGTAAAAACACCGAGCCTAAGGATTATGCTAACAATCAAAGTAACCACCAAACTCATGTATGTTTTTTTCTTCAATTTTTACTAGAAAGGTACCCGCGTAATGCGGCGGCGGGTACCTGTATCTACATTTTGCTTTATTCGGTTACACATTTAGTTGTCTTTATGCTTTATAAGTATTTATGTTTTATAAGTAGAGATGATTAAGCCAAATAATTTTAGTTCCTAACTTGTTTCCTAGCCAACCTACTTTCTAACCAATTAATTTTGAAATCCTTCCATAATAAGCAAGTAAAAATATGAATTTTAAGTCTTTCTAGTTATAGAATAGTCCGAAATGCATTATATAGTAGTATAGATAAAGAAAAAATCTATCGACTCATATTCCTTTCGTCTTTAAAAGAATCACACGGTTGGTGACCCACAATGCAAAAGAGTAAAGTTGTGTTTTAAAGTGTTAAATAATGTTTTAAGAGAATAGAATTACATACCTGAACATTCAGCAGCACTACAGAGCTTTTATAACAGTGAATCAACAAAATGGCAGAATTGAAGCAGAAAGCAAAGAATGTGTCTCCCGATTAGTTTACATAGAACTCTGTATGTACACTTTTGCATGCAAGTTTGCATCTGCCTCCTATTTGATACCAGAAGACGCAGAAGAGGCGAGTGAAGCCTCCACAATTAAAGATACTGGTTGTCGAGCCTGAAGGCAAGCACCAATGTCAAACGGACGCAACTCAGATCCGTCAAATAGAAGGTTGACACCCGGAAGGATAGCTTCTTTGCTGTCCATATCATCAGATTTGCCACCAGTTGGGTCAGAGGCCTCTTCGAACATATCCATGACAGTTTCATAGACAGGTGAAAGAGCATAAGATCTGCAGTATGCACGAAATATCAGTATTTTTTCCATAATATAACCAGTATGGTAGTTGTTGATCATTTCAGTATTTTTATTGGGCCGTGTCAGCTTAACGATACCAGCAGACTCCATTAATTCGGGGCATAAAGGTGACTATCTAGATCACAATGGTCTATGTTTATCAAAGTGTCTCATCACCTATACTAAATTGTACGGAGTATGTGTTTATATGCAATGATTAGACAAATATAATCCAATCACTAAATTGTATGAGAACATTTATAATGAGTCACAGTAGATGTTTTAATTCTAGCTTTTCCATTCTTCTATGGAGGAGTGTGGCCAGAAAGTAAGAGAGTCTGAGGCAGAGAGGTAAGAAAGACATCTAGCCAAAATATAGTCTCGTTACATCACACATTTATAAGTATCTAAGCTGTATAAATCCTTTCATAGATATGTTTCTATGTTATGTTAAACAATACCAAAGGCAGGCGGTATCAGTCAGGAGGGAACTATGAAATATATAGGATGGACCTGCAAACATATGGGATTAGATCAATTAACACACACCTTAATATGTTTCCGTCAAAGCTCAGGACTTCGGTACCACAACGTTGCCTATTAGTAAGTTTTAATCTTTGATGATCACTCATTCCAGAAATTGGAGAAGACAGATCTGTGAGAGGATTCCATCTTTGACTCGCATAGGTCATAAGAAGTTTATTTGACTCTTTTGGTTGTTCACATTTCGGTTGATCTCTTTGATAAAGCATCCTTGCAGTTGAACCAGTTGCTTGGTACTCTGAACAAACCTTTTGTAACCTTCCCCTCACTTCTTGCATTGCATTGTGATAATCGGTAAACAAATTTGTTTGAAGTAATTGTGAGGAAACCACTCTTTTACATATATTTTTGCATAGATTTGGACTGAATAAAGGAATTCCGAATTCCACGCTCAGTGGGACCCATTCATATTTATCATCATTATCATCAGGTGCAAAGCTGTTGGGGTCACTTTCTTTATAGAGTTTTAACAAGCGAATATAACCAACTGTCCATAACTCTATCTTATCTGCTAAATTACTCAACAGAAGATTCAGCTTCGAACTTTCATCCATATCAAGGCCTAAATCCTTCCCAATATCTGCAAATGAATCATCAGAATTCTTTAATGGTAGAGGGACATCCAGGGTACTCAATCTTCCAGACTCGCCAAGGTCATAACTGCTTAAGGGCTGCACTAATATAGCCGTGTGTTTAAGAAGTGAATTTAAACAATGTAACAGTATATTTCCTTTGACCAAACGCCCATCAAACTTGTCCTCTGAATATGCATCCCAAGACCATACAAGGGCTTTCTCACAACCAGACAATGGTGCAGGAAGTAACCTTAAACATTGACCTTTCATGAGGACAACTGATAATGGTCCACTACGCACAGCTGAATACAATACCAATTTCATCCATGGTGTCATGGAGGAGTAAGACGGAGGCCCAAAATGAACTGGACCTTTGGGACCAGGAAGTACCGAAGAATGAGGAAGTGGTAACATTGACACAACAATCTCATAATCACGGCGAAATAATCTATCCAAAGTTGCTGGAGCAAGAGTAGCCAAACTTTCACATCTTAGGATATCTACATTATATTTCCTTGTTCTTTTAGTCATAGCTTTTCCAACATCTGCACCTACAACACCATCATCCAATTTGGAATCTTCACCTTTGCAACTATCATATTCAGATACTGTAGACACAGAGTTAGCATCATTAGTATCTTCAGTCACAGGAATAGTGGAATGATTATCTTCGTGTATGCCTGATTCATTAACAACAGCATTTTCTGACTCTTCTTTGTGGGATTTTTCTGTTGTCAAAGTAGTCGTCTCGTCATTGCATGAATAATCCGTACCATGCTTGTCCCCCTTGTTAGGAGCAATCCCTCCAGATGTTAAACACTCCAAAACACATCGGAGGCTAAATGCATGGTTGGCAAATTCCTGAAGCACGCCCTCAAATTTGGCCCCTTCTAACGAGCTAAGATCTTGGCAGAGATCGTTTATGCTAGCATGACCCAGTTTCCCTGCCTCGTATAATGTTACTGCATGAGACTTTAAGCCTGCAAAACACATATATATCACGCAAATGACTTACAGCAAGACAGTATCTGATACAACTGATAGTGCACTGACTTAAAACAAAAAAGATAACATTGGGAAGAGTACTTTATATGTAGATTAAAGAGGAAGGGAGAACTGTCAACGGACCTTCATGCAGATCATAATAGAGTAATTAACAAAATCTAGAGATGACAATTTCGACCCATGTGTGAAATGGGTAAAACCATAAGAATAGGCTAAAAAAGGAAATGGGTTAAAGTTACCCAAAATGTGTTTTAATGTAGAAAACATCATAAATCAGTTTATTTAGATTTATTTTGGAAAGTATTTTATTTAAAAATTAGAATATCATCAAGCAATACGCTCTTATTGAACAAAATAATTTAATAACCATATCTGAGACATATTTGTCAAATATACAATTGACTTTATTTGACAAAATGTGTTCCAGGTGAACCCACCTATACAAAAGGTTACTCCATTTTGACCCGAACACATGTTGAACTGTTGCCCAACCCGCACTACCCACCCATTTTTCAGCATCTACTCTAACACATTATAATAACACTGATATTCCAGAAGAAGATAGTAGGAAAGATAAAACCAGTACAGAAGGAGTAAAATACTACCTGGTGAAACAGACCCCATCATAAGATAAGATGTTATGTTAGCATCAACAACAAATGCAACACGAGTATAACCAGAAGTAGGACCATCTGTCCCATCTTGCTGAAATACACTGCCATCAACAGACATGTTTAAAGAGCCAACACTGGCACGGGAATCTTCGTCATCACCGAGTTTACTAGAACTAGGAGAAGATGTTTCTTGAAGAATAGATCCAGGGTCAATCAGTTTTACTGCCCATCCTATTCGACAAGCAAAAGATGAAGCAGCTTGAAGTTGAGAGAGTTCGACCTGTAGTGTTGTGGCCAGTTCAGCAACAGTTGAATTCTCGCTTGAAACCACAAAAACAGCATAAAGCAACCTGCATAGTAAAGAGTGTAACATAAGGATCTTCACTCGTCTGCTTGCAGACATTTAGTTATTAGATAGAATTTAAAAAAAAAAAAAAAAAAAAAATCAATATCCATACTCTTCAATGGGGTCTTCATAGGACTGCTCTCTGTTTGAAACAAACCCTTCTAGTCTGCATACTGTAATATGGGCATGTCAACATTCACTTCATAAAATAGGGAAAATTAGAGAACAATCACAACAAACTAATGCTAAGGAAGTACACTAATATCGTACTTGGAAAGAAAAAGAAAAAAAAAAAAAAAAAAAAAAAACATTATTGCTACCCCAGTGCCGTAAAAGTACATTAATAAGCTAACAGATAGCTACACAAGAAGATAAAAGTCCTCTACTGAATTGAATGAGAAGAAAGGGTTCACAATCAACGAAACATCTTGTAGGATGAACTTCTTTCTAATTTTTCAAACTCTGAACCTCATATATGGGGACTGCATGCATGTTGAAAATCTGCATGTGATTGTGTATTTGGGAATTTTATGCACATTTGTGAATGACTTCATATGTGCTTGTGTATGTCGTAGATATATGCTGCTTTATCTAATATTCAATATAAATGAGCATTGTATCTACGTGACTTCATCCGTAGTTCTGTATCTATAGGTTTCGAGAAAGGAACCAATGAGAAATGGAGGACAAATGCAGAAAGAACCCAATAGTTTAACAGTAACAACTTGATCATCTCCTCATAAGCATAAGATTTTCAGATTTTATGATGTCATGATGCTAAATACAAAGTATTACCTTTAAATCGATCCTCAGCATAAACACAAACATCAAGGTAGACTAGTCCCCTACGGTGAAGACCCTTGATGACAACAGGATCAAAGAGCATGAATGCGTTTCCTTCCTCCTTACATATCTTGTCAATCGTTGCACTTTCTTCTTCTGAAAGTTTCTGCATTCAGATTTCAGAGTAGTTTTTATTTTCTTATAACTAGAATTGGAATTTATCTTGATAATCATTCTAGTAGAAGACAAATTAACTGGAAACCTCACCTTAAATTCTTCCAATGTAAAGTTGACAAGACAAACTCCCCACCAAGGTTCAATCGTAATGTCCACTGGTTGTAAAGGCAATGATTCTTTAGCTATTGACTTATTCAGCTTCCACATTATTTTCTAAATAGCTCCAAAATCATTATGAGCAATTAGATATAAAAAAGAATATGTTTCCAGCTATGTTTAGATTGTAATGTGAAACATGAAAAGTAAATTCCGGATGGCATATAATCTAGGACTGTTCTGTTAGCAAACTTCATTTACTAACGAATTGAGTACATAGAAAACAAAAACAGTAAAATGTGACTATAGTTTTAAGTTCATCTTAAGAACACTTTGCTTCTTCCATATGGTGTCATAAAGGCATACTATGACAGAGAATTAATGTTAACCTTTGAAAGTCTAAAATGTTGACACTGAAAGAAGATTTTATTTGTTGTTGGGGGCTGTTTGTATGCATCTGCCTATATCAACTCGACAAAGAATTCAAATCAGAGCTGGTGTAGGGAGTTATTATAGGCATCCTTATTGTAAGTTCATAATATTCTTTAACATGTATAATAGCCTAGCCATATCAGTAATATGGTGCACGAGCATTTTCTTTTCCATATTTCTTCATAAGCAGAGTTATTACAGTATATTCTAATATCACACATATAACAGCTGCAATCAACACACATTGGAGAACTATTTAGTACAATTCGGTTCTTTTTAGTTAAGCAAAGCACATGTAATATTTTTGTCATACAAGCACATTGAAACCAAAATAGTAAAATACTATAAATTTTTTTACCTTAGATCTACACTTGTTCATGATATCAATAAATTCATTTCTGCCTATCCCAGTGAGCCGCAAGGCATCTGCTGCGCTAAAATTTGGAATTTGATCGTAAGACCGTTCTGCAAGTAAGATGAAGATCAGTGTTACTGGAAATAGAAAACAAGGCATAACATACGAAAGTTAATATCATACTCATTTTTCTGAGTTTTGTCCACAGGGAGTAGCATCATAAGGTAGTTTACAAGTTAAATAAACAAAATCCTATAATGCAAAAGCTCAGTACCATTTTTCATGACTTCAAACAACATATCGCAATAGTATCTGAATGGAGAAACCCTCATCACACGGCAGACATACTCGGCAAGATGATAAGGAAACAGCTGCAAGAAAAAAAGATTTTTATTTGCAACTTTTAGTCAAGGGAAACTAATAAGAACAAAACTAAACACTTCATTCAGAGTTAAGGTCGTATTGGAACAACATGAGTACAAATGATCAAGGATATAAAACTTGAATTCTGAACATTCACTCTGCAGCACGTGTATGTATATAAAAGTAAGAAGTTCTCTTAAATGCTTACCGCCAAGTTCTTTCGAAGATAGCGCATCATATCCTCATAATATTCACCTTCTCTACATACTTTACGCACAAAAGAAGTGCGCCATAGAAGCCTCCTCCTTATACAATGTGCAATGATCCTGCATAGCAATATGATCTTGAAGAACGAACACAATTTTATAACTTAGAACACCTAATGAATACCATCCAGACTGTTTTCCAAGGAAAAGTGAGCTAACTTAGAGATCTTAATACTTTTCGCATCATTTAAGTCATCTATTACTGGATACAATAATGGAAAACCAGAAAAGAGTTTTTGTTCTATATGAAATATTATAGAGAAGAATGATAAGGAAATCTATTATGTTTGATGAGATGAGTGATTTCTTAGGTGTTCTGCATACAAGGTTGTGTAAAGAAGTAGCAGAAGAAGTGAATAACCATTAAATTACATAAGTAATGCAGCATGAGATAAGATGTATGAATTTACATTGACCAACATTAAGCTCATATCCATAGAGGATGATTGTTCCACCAAACTCTTTTTAAGAGAGAATTGCATACAAGCATTTCTATTAGGTTTCTTAAAGTTGACTATCCCACTAAGAATTTCATTGAAGGTCAAAAAATGAACGTGTAAACGGATGGGTTCTCCGGGGAGAGCGAGTTTTTGACTTAGATGTACACAACCTAACAGGGGTATCCGGGGAGAGTGAGGCTTGAACCTGAGACAAGAGGACATCAAGAGAACTGACCACCATGTCACCTTGGTGGTGATTCATTAAAGGTCAAATAAGTGTATGCTTATTCAATAGAGAACATCTCAAAGTTTAATTACTTTCTCTAGATTGTGAAAGGGATAAGTTTAAAAACTTCTTTGTGAATTTATAAGTCTTCAAACAAATGACCAAAAAAGACAATAGTTTTCTCCACTTTCCAACAGGATATAAATGTTCAAAATTTGTGACAAAGTGTAGAATTAATATCTGTATTCTTTATAATTGAATTGACAACATTAGTCATATGTAGTGATACTCCCTCTGTCCCACAAAATGCACAGTTTTGCATTATAGGTTGATCCGCAACCACAAGATCATCCCTAACTCGACAGTAGTCAGAGAATTCTACACAAATATTACAAGAAACTAGTTGAACCAGCAAACATAGCATCCACCATTAAGCAAATGCAGTTGTATACTTTTTCTAAAAACTAGTATTAATTCTTAGTCAATAAAACAAGAAGTCATGACCAGTTTAACTGCATCCGAATATAATCATGATTAACATTTTGTATATCTAACCATCTCATGTACAACTTAGATATCCGAACATCTGTTAGTCCAACAATAGTCACATTACTAGAATTTCAACCAACATACTCCATTTAATCAATATTAATCGATCGTTATTAGCAATGTACTAATGTGTAGAGATAGCTTGTAACATGCATTTCCAACATAAATTGATAAGTAAAGGTTAACCTTCGGTGCCATTCTTCTTTTGTAACCAAACTCGCTTGAAGCCGTTTAGGGAGACTCTCCCAACAACATTCTTCCTTAATAGCTCTCAATATTAATTGTTCCTCGATCGTTGACGGTACGTGCAGCATACTAACCAACACAATATAATCAAATCCACCTAAAATTTAAATCATGCAATGGTCACGTTATGTAACAATGTATTAGCAAATATATTTTGAAAATACCATTGTATAATGAATCTGCATGATATTTAAGCGATGAATATACCTGATGGATCGAATGAAATGTAGGTTAGGTTAGGGTTTTATGATGAAATGAAACGATGAAGATCTGTTGTTGTTAGGGTCATTATTATTTGGTCGTTAATTATGACGCATGGAATTGAATGTCGGAGATATAACCAACATTTTTCAATTTGCAACTTGTTTCTACGTGATGAGCAGTTCCAATTAAATATATTATGTCCTAAGTTAGATTGGGATATAAATTGCAAATGTAACATGTTTTACCATATTTTTATTTTTAAAATATGATCACTTTCAAACCCGGCCCGCGTATAAACACGAGTTCCGAATACACATTGTATTAAGACTAAAACATTTTAGGCGGGGTGTTATGGTGAAGATGATCACACGAGAATTGAAGGGCCAATCTTGGCGCATGAACCCATGACGGGGTGCGATGATGGCGCGTGAAGGTCCTTAAATGAAAGTGGTTCAGTGAAGTGCTTCCTCTAACGAAAATTGTGAAAAAAGAAGTATGTGCTAGATGATGAAAACACCATAGGTATTAAGTCTATCATTCAACAAAATTTATAATGAGAATTACATAGCAAATACTAAAACCCTAATGGTCTAACCCCATACAATTAGGCTAGGTCTTATTCTATAAGGCAAATGATATGTACACGGAGAATATTTATTTGCACACAGAAATTCAGGAGGAAAAGACAAATATACCCTTAACAAAAATACAACAATGTACACAAATTTTTGGTGGTTAAGATCTTAGTTTGATCAAAAGTCAAAACCCCGGCGATTGCAACATCTTTCCTTCTTTAGTTCACGGAGTGACGGCTCCACTTCTGGCTGCCTACATGGTTTCCGATTAGCCTTATGCAACAACGTCTTATTTTCGGTCTATATGTGTATCAGTAAACAAACAACCATTATCACCAAGATCAGATCTTAATTATTTCCACACACAAAAAAAAGAAAAGAAAAATGAAGAATGTTAACACAGTCACACATCATCTATGTTTGTTCCCTCAGTTGACAACTAGTACCCACCCTCACAGTAACCTACCTTCTGTGACAATCATAACCCATATTTATCAACATTATCGGCATATCAGACCTCTTCCATCATCGTAACCCAGTGACGACAAACCATATCAATGATATCCCTATTCTAAAGGTGTTTCATTTCCGGCCAACTTTTATTTATTTTATTTATTTTATTTATTTATTTTTTTTATCGAGATCTCACAAAGTTATTGTGCCTTACCACCACCGGAGCATATCCTTTAGAGCTACACCTAATTCTTTTCTATAATTTTTTTTTGATTTGATGCTACTTTTTTTTCATTGAAAGGATTTACTCTGATAATTTATCAATGTTAAGAAAGAACATTATTTGTGATAGATGCCATAATATCCAAATATATTACCTATATATGTTACTCGACAAGTGACCTTAGGATCTTAATAATTTGTTATGAAGAATTTGATTCATTGTCATACGATGTGTAAACTTTGAAAATTTTAGAAAGATCATCAATTGTAATATTCCATTGTTGCTCTAATTTGAGGTGGCGACTGTGGATCGAAAGGTATCGGGAATCGACGGTGAAAGAGATTATATGGGTGTGTTGAAATGACATGTCGTATGAAGTGGGAGAGAGAAAGACCTACCGGGTAACGGAGTTAATTTTTGTTTTATAGACAGTAGAAGAATAGAAGGTACAACAGTATGAGGGGTATATTAGTCCAATCACAATAAATTTCTATGTGCACATAAAAACTATCCTAGTAATTATCAATTACCATTCTCTACTAGTACGGTCCCCTCTTTTTATTAATTATGTGAAGTATATTTGTATAAAGTGAGTTATTTTTATGTGGTTGGTTGGTTGGTTGGTGACCATTACAGCTGAAAGGTGAAGGTAAGATGGTGTGGTGAAAAGCTAATGATGTGATTGTTGCGGTGGAGGTGAAAGGGAGGTGACCATTACATGTAGCCGGAAGATTATTGGAGCAATTGATAGTCAAAGTATACTTTATGTTTAATTATGACAAATATATATTCGTAAACACATAAGATCACGAACGATAGCCAAAACCGAAAAACACATATCACCAGACCTAGCGTGCTAGGCTAACGTGCCAGCACGCCAAACCAACATGTAGGGGCTGGTAATGGTGTTCTCGGTTTTTTCAAGTCGGCTTTCCTCTTACCCGACTAAAGTGGATATTTCAATACAGGTTCGTACATGATATTTAAGATGTTAGGTAACTCGTATTAAGATTTGGACTTAGAGAGATGCCCAAAACAAGTTTCTCCGTTTTGCAAAATGCCGACTTAAAATTGTTTTTCAAAAGCCATTAGCCAAGGCAAAAATATTTTTCTTCAAATCTGGGATATTCATATTTTTTTAATAACTTCAAAAGAAAGTATTCAAGTTATCATAATCCTTACATATGTATTTACTAATCACGTAACGAGTTTACTCCCTTATTGGTTAATTAAGCCAAGGTCACTTTGCATAAACACAACTCTCCCTTTATGGGTTAATGCTTTACTTATGATGAAAATCACTTGTCTCACTTGCATTAAGATGATTAGTGAAAATACTAATTGTGGTTTAAACAAGGATTATCAAACTTGAATATTTGAGTTTACGTTTTGAAATATGAATATCCTTTATATGTGTTTAATTCTCCCACACACTTACACCTCTTAGATTATTGTCCCCTAAATCACACCACAATCTACTCTTCATTCTCATTGTCTTCTACATTCCATACAATTCCACCTACACATTTCTTCTTCCACGCATTAAATTAAGACAAAAATACACTGTTGGTCCCTAAACTTTCCCAAAAACATCACAGGGCACTCTAAGTTTGGATTTTAGTCGCTATGCGTCCAAAACTTGGGATTTTGAGGCCGATTGCGTCCTTTGGACTGTAATCCGGTGGTCAACCCTGTTACTTTCCGTTTGATTTTGTTTTTAGTTATGGGCATAATAGTCAGTTCATGTATTTGGATTTTGATACTTTCTTATCAATACTAGTACTCCGTAATCAATATTCATTTCATCACCTACAAAACTACCGTGTGCAACTCTAACCATATTTTTCGGCAACCACTAAGTATCCAATCTCACTTACCATCATCATCATCTTTCTGTTCATCTCTTCCATTCGATAGAGAAGGCATCACCCAAATCCCCTAATCATCATCATGTCTCAGGTAATTAATTAATTCATTAAATCTATTCAGGTTTAATGATTTTGCGATTTTTGTTTTTAATTATTATTGTCATTATTACTATGTAGGTGAACGAGAAGGAACCACAAGTTAAGCCCACAATTGCCACTGCCACTGGTACTTTGTTTTTGTTTTTCTTTTTATTTGTTTAATTATTAAATTTTGAGTTTTTAGATTAAGATAAGATGATAGATTGTTGAAAAGAAGATTAATATGTATGGTAGAATTAGGGCCTTTGTTTAACTTCCTAAAGAGTTAGGGCGTTACCTTGATAATGTTTCGTTACTTTTTGGCAAGCTTAGGTGTTGGTTTTGTTAGATTAAGTACAATGGGTCCAAATCCTAATCACCGCTAATACTTTATTCTGTTTTGCCATACTTATAAGCAAGTGTAAAACTTTTTCCAAGAAACCCACATACGAAATGCAAAAGAACACTTGAGCTGGCTATATGAACGAAGGAAAAACTACAATTGGCCAAAAAGTCAAAAGGGAAACACTCTAGTCGGGTGTTTACTAATCTTGGCAAGTCTCTGGTGTCGTTTATGCAAATTATCTAGTACAAGAATTCAAGTCGTTACTACCCCCTTTTCCTCTATGCCAAAAACGAGGGGTGTTTGATTTTGCTACGTAAAATTTTATTATATTCTTATTGCTTTTTTGAAATAAAACTGTTTTTACTAGAAAACATCAGTCAAGCTTTTTAAACCATAAGCTGCTTATATGTTGAATCAACATGCTATAAACATATAATCGCCTTTAATAAGCAATCCCAAACATCCCCTAAATATTTATCTCACAGAAAACATCCAAAGACTATAACATAGTATCACCCACTGGCAAACGCAACAATCAGATAATCACTTTACACAAACTAAATAGGTGCTACTTGACAAAAACTACCAGCAACGAACCCGATTGCATCACCAATATCTTTAGAAACACCTAACATAGCTATTTGCCCTTGAGTATAACCCATGTTCATTACTACTGAGTAAATGGTCAAACCCTCGGTCCAGCTATTCTTATGCAAAGTCAAAACATTATCATTGTTTTAAGCCAGCTAGCAAACCATATTACATAAATTATTAAGTGCTTTTTTTACAAGATTTAGGGGGTGTTTGTTTCGGCTTATATATCGGGCTTTCGGCTTATGTTTCATAAGCTCACTTTTTGTGGCTTATTTTGTAGCTTTTTCTGCTCCACAAAAAGTGACCTTATGAAATATAAGCCCAAACTGAATATATACAAAGTTTTTCTTGTTGATTTCACTCTTCTGCCCATTCATTTAATCAGGTCATCTCGGGCAACAAGAAACGTCTTGCACCATCCAAGAGAATCACTGGTATGGTAACTCGAAGCAAGGCTGCGAAGGAACGAGGAGGTATGTGTTTATGTTCTTCTATCCATTTTCATCTTAATACTAAAAAAAAAAGCAAGTTGGCAACTTCATTGATTAACTTAATGTTTGTTTATTCGAGGCATCGTATACGGATGTGATAGCAGAAGCACAAGCTCGAGCTACTCGATTATAACTATACATTTAAATGAAGTAGAAAGAAATATGTTCAAATGTTATGAAGGATTAGTGTGAAATGTAAAAGGCAGTCTGTTTGGTTCCAGCTCTGATCCTAAACAACACATGGCAAGTGAAGTTTTACATACGGTGGCTCAGTTTCTTCTTGAACCGAACTTGTTTGACATATGTTTATCTTGGCTTCAACAGGTATGATATCTTTATCTGTGTATTCAATACTTGAGGAGTGTTTGGATTCTTGTTTTGAAACTACAACAACTTTACATTTAAAGAGAAACATGCCAAGAATGATAGCTCTGCAACTCACCAAGTCAACAGTCTATCAAAGCAGTATAAGCTCAACAAGCCAACCAAGTTTGGAATCAACCAAAAGGCTCAAGTCTGTTGTGTCCTCATATGATTGCAGCTTAGTTTGGGCATTGTAATTGTATTTGAGTCATGTATATATGTAGTGTAGCAGAGATAGTTTAGCTTTTGACTTTTTGTATCTTTTGTATCTTTGACTTTTGGCTCTATAAATGGAGTCTTGTAACTCACATTTGAAGTAATGAGAATTATCCTACTTTTAGTCATTTCATTTCCCCTTTGACTTATTTATACAATCGAATGTGTCAAACTTGCCACAACTACCCAAAAACATCCCTCCACACAAACTTTGCAACCTGAAAAGGGACAGAAACAACCAAGGCTCGTCCTTGGTTGACTATGTGATCACCAATCATCTAGATTACACAATTTTAAACCTCATCCCTGCAAAAGGAAATTAGTCCCATTTCCATCACTTGGAACAACAAAGAAAACATTAGAAAAGAATATGGTTAAACCTTAGCATCCGAGCTAGCAAATGAAGACCAAAACTGATTCATTCACTCTTTTATCATTTGCATGCATAAGAATCTCAAAAAACCATCTTCGATACAGAAAGAAACAACCCTTCAAATTTGATATAACTCTCTACAAGAAGCTAGAAAAGACCTCACATCCACACTTTAGACAAACTACAATCGTCATCGACACATCATATCTAAATTCCGATAATCCATATAGAATAACACCAACGGGTTTATAAACAATACAAAATATGGAGAGTATACCAATTCACCTTCCTATATCCAAATATTCCCCACTAGAAATGCTACCCATCTGAGCACTTATGTTTGAGCTTCAAAACAAAACACATGGGTTACTACTACTCTGATATCAACACTCAACTGCACGGCTTCAAATATATACATTATCTTTCTAAAGAATCTCAAACATACTTTAGCAGTACTACCTAATCTGATTACAACAATTTGATTTTTTATGTTTTGAATCAATATGTTGTACCAATAATATCACGTCTACAACTAATCTAAATATGTAAAGTGGGTGTGAGTACTTTAGAGAGAAGAGAGAGAGATAACAAAAGTCTCGCATTGCTAGAACATAGAACACACACCCCATAACCCATGAGGTAAACTTGTTCCGCGTGGTAAACTTGTGTCGTATACAACTAATATTACACAACATACCCTATACTAAGATAAAATATAAATAGAAGTCCCTAACAAATGATTTACACTTTTCGTGTTCCAACAATCTCCCCCTAAGGGTAGATCATTCAGGTCTTCTATTTATGGGTATTCAGTTGGGCCAGCTTCAACATCCGCTTCTTTGTTCCATTCTTCTCCATGATGCATGAAGCGTGAGCCTTCCCTTTATCACTTTCACAACTCTTATCAACAAATGATGATTGCTTGCTGTCATCTCAATCTGCAGCCTCTCCACACGTTTCTTATTTCGATCAAGTTTCTTCAGTATCTTAATTAGGGTACCTGAGGAGAACTTAGCTACTTCAACGACTTTGAACAATCTTTTCTGCCTTTTATCGGTCTTGTAAACAACACAAAGTCCAAGTCCGGGTCTAGTGAAGCAGGTCCAACACTTGATCTTTTGAATACCGACGCAGGCTAACATTGGAGGAGTCAGGTTGACTTTCCTTTGATAGCTTTCGATCCCCATCTGGAAGTCCTCAATGTGAACTACTACAACATAGGCTTTCATGAAAATTAGGATTGATTCGATCACGTCTTGATCGATGGCTTTCTTGTTGTAGCAGTCTCTTCTTCTTTTCAGAATATCTTCAAGATCATGAGGATGAAGATTCAAATAATCTGATTCACTAAAGCGGTAATGTTGATTGTCGGTTCGAACTACGTGATAATCAACATAACCACGTGAATGCTGATACTCGGAGTTAACTTCAACATATCTAAGGATTTTGGAGCTTGAGTAGACTTCATCACGAGGCTTCTTTTTGAGTTGCCTTAGTTGATGCGTGGAATTGCGCCCTCGGAACAGGTTTTACCTCTCAAGAGATCTTGAGAAGCTTGCAATCCCCGCCAGGCAATGTACCTGATCGTTGTAGTATAGTATAGTGACAAGTACCGGGGGATTGATCGTTCAACTCAGGAATAGTGTCGCTAGGATTAGAAAGCCTACAAAAATAGGTCTAGAGGTGAGGGATGATTCTTTTTGTATTTTTTTATATTTTATAAAAGCAAGTAAAATCTCGGGTTTTGAAGGAGTTGGCGGAATTAGTTGCTAGTCAACTAACCCAATTAACTAAAGATGCAATCAAAATAAAATAAAAGAAATGAAATTAAACTAATGTGGTGGAAACATTAATGAGAAAAGATGTGTTTACTTAGATTTCATTACTCCCTAGATATCTTTTACCGGTTGATTAGCTTGTTACAATTGCATGGATGACGGGTTATATTCCTTAATACTAGTCGTAGGGTCGTGTACAATATTCCCTAACTCTATAAGATCCTACTTCACTCCTATGTCGAGCCGACTAAAAGATCCTAACATGGGATCATTAGAATTCACTTATGCATTAAATACAACCAAAAATCGTAGTACACCTCCGATCATGTTTCTTAAGACGTTCAAGCAAGTTACCAATGGAAGTTTGCCAGCTTTCTTAAGCCTAACATCGAATACAATCATCCGTAACAATTATAAACAAACAATCAACCAATAATCAACATCTAGGTTTCACTACATCTAAGCAAACACAATGAAAACCTAGCCTAACATGTTAAAAGAAAGATAAGCATAAGATAGAATCAAACAAAACATAGACATATTGAATGATTATTGAAAGACTTATCTTTATTCAAACATGGAAGAAAGAAGGGTTTGGAACCCCTCCAATAAGCAGAAAATTCGACCTAGGGTTTATGCTCTAATATTCCACAACTTGTTCCACACTTTACAATGAAAAATTGGAAAAATATATATAGACAAAGCATCCTGGCGGCGTCATGTATTAACTTCTGACGCCGTCAACTCGCCGCCAAGTTAAGATTCGTATTGCCTAGATCCAGTCTTGAAGCCTTCATGTAGAAATAGACTCTGGGCCGTCATGTGTAAACCAATCTTGACGGCCATGGTGACGTCGTCAGGCCAATTACATTAAAAATGTTCTGTGCCGTCACGTTATAAATTCCACTTCCACCTCTTTTGTCACTCTTGACGTCGTCATGTGTTTATCCTTGACGTCGTCGGGTACTGTTCCCAGCAAGGAATTTGAGACTTTGTCGTTTTCTTCACTTTTATGCTCCAAAAACGTTCAAAATGCTTCCTTTTCCAGATTTCTCCTCAAAAGTACCTAAAATGACAAAAGGAACGATTTAGGGCAATAATTGATCAAATAATCACGAATTCGGGCTTAAATGACCCCTTAAAAGCGGCAAACTTTTCGCCTCGTCAAATACCCTTACACTTGAGATTTGCTTGTCCTCAAGCAAGTGCGCTTTTATTCTAATCAAAATATAAGTTAGGGGTCATTTAACACTAATATAAAAGTAATTACAACAAATAATTGTCCCACTAAAAACCAAAAAACAAGCACGGAGGTCATACACTAGCACCTCACAAATAGTGTTTAGATACTCACATCTCTCGGGTGTAATAAAGTATATATCACAATATGGAAATGGAAAACATCTCTCACTACCTGTCATAGCAAATAGATTACCATAGGCTTGGAAAAGGATCAAACCACCACCACTTGGCGTAAGCACCTAGGATAAACTATCAAAGAGATCTTTTAAAGGGTTATGACGTTAGGTGTAGGGATATGGAAAACACGGTTTTGTTGGATAAAGGCAATATTTACTGGTGGCGAGTTAATCATCTTGGTTAATTACATGTACAATATGGCGTTGCTAAGCCAAGACTCGACTCGACTTAAGCTAATAAATCAAAAATAACAAAAACTTAAAACAAACATAGAATGAAACGGGATGGTAGTCCGTATGTTTTTTTTTCTATTTTTTTTCTTTTTTCTTTATTTTTTTGATTTTTTTTTGTGCATACACTTTTACCCTACCATCCAAAATAATACATCATAGGGAATTTGCATTCCCCTTACACTTGAATTTTTACATACTTTACAATCAACTACTCTAATGACTCGAATCAAGATAATCAAAACACTTGGAGTACTTTTTTTTTTAAGATTGACGTACATATGGGGGTAATAATTTGATGTTCTTCCCCGTTACTTCATAACACAAGTACTTTACCCATGAGTCCCAATCGTCCCAAAACAATATGTACAAGATATGACTCGACTTAGCAACCATGTAATCAATTAGATAATTAACTAAGAGTTTAAACATGTAACAATAATGCACTAAAGATGAGTGCATACATGGAAGGCTAAGGCGATTTGGTTGCACATTTGGGTGGGTTGTAACAAATTCTTCCTTTAAGTAAGATGCTTAAAGTTAGAAACGAAAAGATAGGCTCGGAGGGGTGTACTAGGGATATCCTGTACTAAAAATGAGTACAACGCTAAGGTGTGGGAGAAATTAATTGACTTTATTAGTCAAGTAATATGGCTTAAATGGTCAAGTAATTATGATACGGGTTTAAACACAAGGGTGATCCTAATGCCTCTTATCATGTAGTAAATCCTACTACACGAATGTAGTCTCACTAGCAGTCTCGGGATGTATCACTACGCAAGTTCCAGAATCTAAATGCTACCGGTACACTCATAAGCACTAATAATGAATGCTTTTCCTATCAAATCTAAAGGCGAACCTCACATATTTGGGTGGAAATTTTTTTTAAGTGGTACGGTTTTGTGCTAGTCATACAACTCCTATCCATGAGACACTTGTTAAGGCTAAAGTTTCACTCCTAAATGTTGTAAAAAAATTTAAATTTGGCGCTAAAATTACACTAACAAGTATTTCTCTTAGTTTTATTACACACCTACTATCAAACAAACAAACTCAAGTGCAATTGTATCCTATAAGGTATTATCATTTACCCTCCCCTTACACTTAGGATGAACATTGTCCCCAATGTTCAATTAAAGGATGTAAAAGTAAAGCCGGTAAAAGAATGAAAACAAATACTCCCCTGATTCATTCGGTGTGGATAGTGTGTCAACAAGGTTAGATCTTCCTCCAAGAAAATGAACGTTGAAAGCTTCACTCCAGAAATATAAATCATCTTCTTGTCATATATAACCTGTTAAACCTGAGAAAACAATCAAGGCAAACCTCGCGTAAAATCGACGGCAATCTATATATATAGGGATATAATGCTTGTGGAATGAATGTTTGCAGATTTCCTGGAGTTTATAAAACTAAAGAATCAACAAAAACTTTAAAACTCCGGTTTAAACAAAACTCGCAAAATTTTTTAGAATTTTAGTACCTGACGCCATCAGGTTGTAACTCCTGACGCCGTCAAAATATTCCTGGAAAAATCTTATGTTAAGTTTTCGGAAAATTTCTTGAAAAACTTATGCCTTATTTCCTGGAAAATCCTGTAAAACATCATTATGACTCGATACAAGCATTTGACTCTAACAAATACTAATATACATGTTCATTTAATATTGTTGGGATTCATGTTCAATCCCGTTCTTATAAACAAATTTAGATTTCCCTTACACTTATCTTTTGCAAAATACCTTTATATGTAGTTAAGACGAAGTTAAAAACAAAATAAAACATTCTCACAATTTACTTTGAAACATGAACCACAAACAATAAAAATAAAACATGCATACGGAAACAAATAAAATCAAACAAACAAAGAAACAAACAAATAAATAAAGCTTGGGTTGCCTCCCAATAAGCGCTTGTTTTTGTTCGAGTCACGAGCCTGACTCTACCCTTATTTAACGGAAATAAGAGAAGTTTTCCCTACACTTAGGATTAAGTGCGGGTGATAGTAGCGATACACACCTTCTCGGTGGAAGTATGCCTCGTGAGGAAAGAGTGGTGGATGAATTATATACTTAAAGGGGTGTGCTCCAATCATCATAACCTTACCTAGTTCACTTTGGTCAATGGGTGAGTTGAAGTTTTCTCCTAAAAAGGGATCATCTTCTATGAACTTTGAGAGACTCCTAGTTGGGAATCCATCTTGACCTAATAAACCCGGTTTAAACCCATAATGTGTCTTGTGATCAATCATGAATGGGTGATTGATTGGTCCGAAACAGTCAGATAATATCAACCAAGTAATGGTCAACAAGTCAGACAGCCTAAACCAATACTCCGGTGAGTTTAGTGTTTCCCCGGATCGTTAGATCCCAACGAGATGTGAAATCTGAAATAAAACGACTTTGAGATAAGGTGAATTGAACAGGAAAATGGTTTAAGTGATTTGTACTACTAAAATATAAGAGTGAATGGCTTTAATAAGCTATATCAACTAATACATGAAATCAGATAAGTATACGTGAAAAAGGCACTGAAAAAGGTAAACGTTTATTAATTAAACGTAAACAAAAACAAATTTACTTATAGTAGGATTTTATAAGCCTTAGGGGCTTAAATGCAAATTAAATAAATTTAAAATATTTATTTTATAATTAAAAACTATTTAATTAATTATTTTTATTTAATAACTATTATTAATTATTTAATAATTAACTATTATTTATGGAAATGTAAAATAAGTCTAGAAAATTAAAATTAAAATTTCTAAAAATCTAAAATATTATAAAAACTTATTTTAAAATTAAAATTATATTTTTCACACTATTTATCTATCTATTATTAATTAATTATTATTTAATTATTATTTAACTAATTATATTGATTAACTTATTTATAATTACTAAAAAGACTTAGATAATTATGAAAAATTTTATATATCTAATTAACCATCATAGGAATCCTAAAAAAAATTATAAAAACTTTATATTATGTATTTTTAATCTAATTTACTAATTATTATTCTATTTATTAATTAATATCTAATTAAAATAATTAATTTATGAAAACTAGTAAATGAACAGTATAAATCACAAGAAAATTTATAAAATTATTTTATGACTTATAGAAGCTAGGAAAAATATAAAATATAGGTGTTACCTTATAAAAATATATTATGCTATTTAATTATTATTTATTATTTAATTATTAAATAAACTAATATTAATTCTAAATAACTCTAGATGACAAAAGAAAATTCTGGAAAAATTTATAAAATTACTTTAATATATAAGAGATTTAATAAAAATATAAAATAGCAGAAGTGCTTATAAATAAGCTAATAAGAAAATTAAATAGATAATTTCTATTAAATAGAAGCTATCACTATAATTAAGTTTAGTTTTTTCTTGTTTTTCTTTTACAAAACTAATTAAATACTTAAAATATGAAACTTTAATAAAGGAAATTAATTTATAATCACAAAATAAGCACGAAGAGTGCTTATTAGACCAAACAGTTGACTAGGTTTGACCAAACAAAGAAATGAGCTCAAATGAGCTTATGTGGGGTCCACAAGGATGAAATCTGATTCACCTAAGTTAATTGGACTTGAATAAGCTAGACTTGATGATATAAGCTCACTAGATAAGCCACAAGACCACAATAAGCTGTTTGCTTATTTGGTTCTGGGCCAGAAGTGGGACAAGGTTTGGGTGCAATTCTAGGTGGGGTCCAGTAGTGTACAGGTCAAACAAAGGGTCAAAGGATGAACCCTGGTAGGAGGGGGGTTGGAAGAACCAAGATTTAGGGTGTGGGACCCACTGATAAGCTCAGAATGAGCTTGGGAAGTGAGGGGTCCAAACTGATTCACTCAGTTAAGTGAGTGGGTGAAATGAGCTTGAAAGCTTTTTAAAAGCTTTGAAACAGGCTTAACAAAGAAAATAAAAGCTTAGTACTATTTATATATGGTATATTAACAATTATGAACAAGTATGTTCACTGGATTTGGCTAATAAGCTTGTAATAAGCTTATTAGTATTTCCAATAAACTGAGATCCAAACACCCCTAGACAGGTAACCAAGAGGTCAAATTGAGCTTATGAAATAAGCTCAAAAGGGCTTATTGATTACTGAACTAATAAGTTGGGCTGGTAAGGATTCCAAATAAGCAAAGCTCAACCAATGGGGACCACTGGGTAGCTTATGCAGGGCTTACGAAGATTGGTGGTTTGACTGGTTCACTCAGAGGACTGAGTGAATGAACAAGTTTAAGCTTAGATGCAGCCCTAGTAAAAGGACTAGAGAGTGAAAGATTAAGCTTGAACTTGATAGTTAGGTTGCTTAGCTTCTTAAAAAGCCTTAGATCACAATCCAAAGCTCAGTAATGAGCTTATGATGGGCTTATGAATTTGCTTGTGAACACTGAGTGATCAGTGTATGGTTTATTTTGATAGCACAAGATTAAGCAAGATAAGCAGTATAGATAAGCAATTAAAAGCAAGTAAGCACTTAGTTCAGATAACTAGCCACATGGGCATCATAAAAATCCAATTTACACAGACTAGTACTCACTACACAAGCTTTTGCAAGCTTATGAAAGTAGGTGGTTTGACTGTGCACAGGGGAGGTCTAAGAAGAATCACCCAAAGTTAAGCACTAATTAGCTCTTAATAAGCTAGCATAAAAAAATATGAAAAATAGTAACAAAGATATCAGCAACAAGACTTATTAAACCTACAAGCTCAGGTCCTATAATCAATTAACAAGCACACAATGAAAATCCAAAGTTAATTCAAAAATTCCTTAGGCTGCAAATTGACTTTTTAATATTAACTCTAAGTTTGACTTATCTGAGCTTTGATCTAGATTTACTCACTAATTAAGTTGTACTAAGCTATAATGAAGCTAAATTAAGCTAGGTTAACAACTTCTAAGCTAGTATGATGATTTTGAGATTTATATCACTAACAGTTGAATAGCTAGATTAGATTAACACTTATTTTGACTTTCTAACTAACAAGACCTATATTTTATGACAGATAAGGACTATTGTGACTTAAACTAACATGCATCAACAAGAATTAGAGACAATAGCAGGTCTAAACCTAGTATGGCAGCTTGATCCAAACACCCCTAGATAGGACTGTTTTGTTGATTAGTGTTACATAATACAAATTTAAACCATGTAACTGATTCCTAACACTTGACAATGATTAACTAAGATCAGATAAACACAAAGAACACAGGTTTAACAACAACTTATAACTATTAATCATTACTACACTATATTTGACTGTCTAATTTTTATCAACTAACAACTTAAATTTTCAACCAATGACCTAGCAATATTAAGTTATAAATCCACTAACAGGCACCACAGGAACAATTAACTACCAAGATCTAAGCTATTTATCTACTGAAACAGTAAATGCAAAAATTAATGGAAATTGCTTACAAATTGAATCCAAAGCACAACTGAGAACCAAGAACTAAGAACCTTCCTATATGCTTACCACTAAGCTCTAGTACCAAAGCAATCCAGAATAGCTTTGCTCCAGCTTCTTCTACACAGTAACTTCCTAGTTTAACTTCTAAGTACTTAATTTCTTTTTGGTATTTTCCTTTTTTATATGAATTATTGATGGTTAATAAGATCCAAAAGCTTGCAATAGCTTACTGAGAGCTAAGTAGTGTTAATGAGACCTTCTAAACAACAATCATTCACAGAAATTTAAATGAACTTGAAATAAAATGGGACAAGGTGAAATACTGAAAACTGAAAAGATAGATTGATATGAGAACTCAAAGTTGTTGAATACACTTTAGAAAAGTTATACAACACTTAAACAACAGAATTGAAAGGTTACACTACTAGTGACAACTAGTTAATTATGCTACGATGATCATAAACTAGGATTAAAATTATATCTTTTCTCTTCTGTCTTCCCCTGTATTTATCACCAAATATCTTCCAACTTGATGAAATATCTCATCCCACTTCATCTTGTCCATTGAAAGAGTCAAATTAATCTTGACCGTTTGAACTCATTTTGGCGCCAAATCTCTCCACCTGGTACTGAGGCAGTTCTGTCACAATTAATGTGTCTTGGGAGTATATGGAGGAGTAGGGGACACGTTTGGTGAAGTTTTGGACTAAGTTGAGTGGTATTGGTTCAATACTGTGGGCTAGTATGCTACAGTGGTGGTTTTGGGGTGTGAATTGGGTGTGAAGTGCATTTATTGTAGCGTGTTAGGAGTGAAGGAGATGGTGGAGAGTGGGTGTGATGATGAGGGTGTGAGCTGGAGGGGTTGAGGTGGAGTAACAGGTGTGGGTGTGAGGTGGAAGACGAAGAGGAAAAGCGGGGTGTTTGTTTTATTTATTTACAAAAGGTAGGGGTGGGCTTGGAAGGGATTTTGGGCCCAAGTGGTGGACTGGATCTGGTTTTAGTTTTGGGTTTAGGATTTGGATTGAATTAAAAAAAACAAAGGGTCCGGTTTGGTTAATATAGAACAACAAGGACCAATTGTGTAATTCGGCCAAAGTTGAGGGGTTTGTTTGTGATTTTTCCAAACTTCAAATAAGGACTAAACCTGCAATTAACCATTAGTACAAGGACCACAAGTATAAATTTTATCATTTTAAACCTCAGGGACCAAATCTGTCAATTCCACAAACTCCAGGGATCAAAACTGTAATTTTCTGATTTTTGAAGGGTTGAATTTGTATCTTCTCAAAAGTTATCATAAGGACCAATTTTGTCTTTTTAGAATAGTATAAGGTTTATTTTTCACATTTTCCATTTTTCAAAACCTTAGGGACTATTTTTGACACTTTTAAAAGTTGAGGGACCAAAGTTGTCATTTTGCTATTTTTAAACTTTAAAGGACTTTTCTAGACAACTTATGAATCCCAAGGACCTTTTATGACATTTGTACAAGTTTTGATTTACCAGGGACTAGTTTTGCCAATTTTCCAAAGTTCAGGGACTGAAACTGTAAATTATGTGAAATGTTTTGTTTTTCATCAGTTTTCAATCCTTATGCATAAAAACACAATCCAGGGATAATTTTATATATTTCAAGGCATTCCTGTGTGTTTTCATATGTTTTTGCAGCTTAAATGTAACAGAAATGATGAGTATTTACACACTCATCAATCCCCCACACTAAACTATTGCTAGTCCCTAGCAATCTATTTGAGAAAAAATTAATGGATTTTTACTCTTTACCAAAAGCCATCACTTCTGGAGTAGCCAGGTGTAAGAACTGTGGCACACCTGATAACCGTGTGATTTTTAGCAAACCACCCGCTGTCAACGGATTTGATTTGTCTTTACCAGAAGCCGTTTGCTTCTGGACTAGCCAACTCTTGATGGAATAGTCAACATCTTGGTGAGCTGATTACCAATTATGGATTTTCTACGGCCTTTACCACAAGCCATAATCTTGCGGGCTAGCCAACTCATTAGCTTATTAGGATAATGGGGAGTTGAGGAACCATACAATTTTTGGCAAATTGCAAGCCATCAACGGTTTTGAGATGTCTTTACCAAGAGCCGTTTGCTCCTGGACTAGCCAATCCTGTTGTGGGTTAGACATGGAGGATTGATACCATTTATTGCATTTCTAAGTGTGAAAAAACTTTAAATTTTGATCAAATGAGGGTGCTTGATGGAACATGTGTTTGAATTCGTGAGAATCCCCCCCCCCCCCCCACACTTAGAAATGAATATTGCCCTCAATATTCAAAACACCGGGTGTTAAACCGATACTTAGAACGTAAGAAGGAAATATTAATAACCTTTATTTTAGGCTATTTACATACAAACTCACTTTTTTCTTTTGTTTTAATTTTTTTTTTTTTTTTTTTTTTTTTGAAGATATATACATATATACAACATGTGGGGGCATCTCCCCCACACTAGGTGGTAGAAAAGAGAAAGAAATCAGAAATATGAGTGAAAACCCATATTGCTATGCTTTTGATTACCGAGTCACTAGCTTGACTCGACCTCGAATTGATTTGTCCATGAGGAAAGTTTGGAGATCCGGGACAACCATGTTTGGGATGTCCTCTCCAAAGTAGTGTTTCACACGATGGCCATTTACTTTAAAACATGGACCGTCATTTTGAGATAACTCAACGGTACCATATGGATAAACCTTTGTGATAGTAAATGGACCAGTCCAACGGGTTTTTAATTTACCCGAGAAGATCTTTAATCTAGAGTTAAAGAGAAGTACTCGATCACCGACGTTAAAAACGCGGTTCTTTATTTTTGAGTCATGTATTCTCTTTGTTTTTTCTTTATAGATTAAAGAGTTCTCGTAAGCTTGATCACGTAGTTCATTTAATTCATTCATTTGAACTTTTCTGTGATCACCCGCAGTTTTGAGGTCAAAGTTGGCATGTTTCAAAGCCCAGTAGGCTTTGTGCTCAAGTTCCATCGGTAGATGACATGTCTTTCCGTACACAAGCTTGTAAGGTGTACACCCAATGGGTGTTTTATAAGCTGTACGAAAAGCCCATAGTGCGTCATCCAATTTATCCGACCAGGCAGCACGGTTTTCACCAACAGTCCTCTCAAGTATCCTTTTGATACCACGATTTGAAACCTCAACTTGCCCACTTGTTTGTGGGTGATACGCGGTAGAAAGACGGTGGGTTACACCATATTTTTGCATGACTTTATCAAATTTGTCATTGCAGAAATGCGTACCGCGATCACTTATGATAGCACGTGGGGTTCCAAAACGGGCAAAAAGAGATTTCAGGAATTTCACTACAACTCGGGCATCATTTGTGGGTAAGGCTTTCGCTTCAACCCACTTTGATAAATAATCAACTGCCACAAGTATGTACTTGTTTCCTCTGGATGATGGAAATGGCCCCATAAAATCAATGCCCCAGATATCAAATATTTCACATACTTGAATAGCATTTTGTGGCATCTCATTTCTTTGTGAAATGTTTCCATGACGCTGACAAGCATCACAGGTTTTAATGAGATCTTGGGCATCTTTATAGATTGTGGGCCAAAAGAATCCGGAATCAAACACCTTTTTGGCGGTGTAATTAGGACTATGATGTCCCCCAGTGGGTCCAGCATGGCAAGCCTTAAGAATTTCAGTGGCTTCCTGTCCATATACACACCGTCGGATGACTTGATCCGCACAGATTTTGAATAAGTAGGGGTCATCCCAGAAGTAATGTTTAACATCCTTAAAGAATTTATTCTTCTGTTGGGTTGACATCCATTTCACAACAAGGTTACCCGCATGGTAGTTTGCGAAGTCGGCAAACCATGGGGTAGTAGAATCTCCGCGAAAAGCAACCGCATTAAGTGTTTCGAGAGGAAATGTTTCATTTATTTCCTTTTTCTCATACACATTTTGATGTGGGTTTTCTAATCGGGACAAATGATCAGCAGCCAGGTTCTCAGCTCCTTTTTTATCACGAATAATGATATCAAATTCCTGGAGGAGGAGAACCCAACGGAGCAATCTCGGCTTTGCATCTTGTTTTGCAAATAGATATTTAAGAGCCGAATGATCCGTATACACTACGCTTTTAGTCAAGATTAAGTATGTCCGAAATTTCTCAAAAGCATACACCACAGCTAATAATTCTTTTTCTGTAGTGGTGTAATGTGTTTGAGCTTCGTTCATAGTTTTGCTTGCGTAGTGGATAGGCTGAAAGTGTTTTGTTTTGCGTTGCCCCAAGACTGCACCGATAGCAAAATCACTTGCATCGCACATAAGATCGAAGGGTAAATCCCAGTCGGGGGCAATAAGAATGGGTGCCTCAGTAAGCTTTTTCTTTAATGTTTCAAAAGCTTCGATGCACTCTGGTGAGAAGATAAAAGGAGTGTCCTTTTCAAGGAGATGAGTCATAGGCCGTGATATTTTAGAAAAATCTTGTATAAATCGACGATAGAAACCGGCATGACCCAAGAAACTCCTAATACCTTTGACGGTAGTAGGGTGAGGCAGTTTTGCAATGACATCAACCTTAGCTCTGTCAACCTCAATCCCATTCTTGGAAATCTTATGGCCGAGGACAATGCCCTCTTTGACCATAAAGTGACTCTTTTCCCAATTTAGACATAGATTGGTGTCTTTACACCTTTTCAACATTGTTTCTAAATTGGTGAGACATGTTTGGAATGAATCCCCAATGACCGAGAAGTCATCCATAAAGACCTCCATAGTTTTACCGATCATGTCGGTAAATATAGCCATCATGCACCTCTGGAACGTACCTGGAGCATTACATAAGCCAAAAGGCATACGTTTATAAGCAAAGGTTCCATAAGGGCATGTAAAGGTAGTCTTTTCTTGATCTGATGGATCAATGGGGATTTGAAAGTATCCTGCGAAACCATCAAGGAAACAATAGTACTCGTTCCCTGCTAATCTCTCAAGCATCTGGTCCATAAAGGGCAGCGGAAAGTGGTCTTTGCGGGTGGCGTCATTTAACTTACGATAGTCAATGCAAACACGCCATCCGGTAACCAGCCGAGTTGGAATCAACTCATTTTCCTCATTAGTGACAACAGTAATGCCACCCTTTTTTGGGACGCAATGAATGGGACTAACCCATGGACTGTCAGAGATAGGGTAAATCAATCCTGCATCAAGAAGTTTAAGGACCTCTTGTTTAATCACATCATGGATTTTTGGATTCACCCTTCTTTGATGTTGCACTGCAGGCTTGAAGTCATCCTCCATCAAGATTTTGTGTGTACAAAAATCTGGGTTAATACCCTTAATATCGGAGAGTTTCCAAGCAATTGCTTGCTTGTTTGACTTCAAGACCTTTATGAGAGCACTCTTCTCCTCAACACTCAAACCTTTAGCAATAATGACGGGTAATTTATCATCACCCTCCAAGAATGCGTATTCAAGATGAGGAGGTAAGTCCTTGAGTTCGACCTCAGGAAAATCATCAGTTTCCTCAACATATTTGATTTCCTGATTATGAAGTTGTACGGGAGGGAGTGGAGGAGAATTGTCTTGGTTTAGAAATCTCTCAAGGAGAAGAATATCTCCCTCCAGATCAATCTCATTGTTATCAATTCCCGATGGAACTGAATCACTTTTGAGAAAAGCCTTGACCTCTTCCAAAAGGAAATCACTTCCCTCAAACGGAGTGAGAGAAGGGAAAGAGTCGGAAATGATAGGTTCAGATGATGGAGTGGCATCCCCACTCACAGAATTATGAGAATAACCAAGAAACTCTTGAGAATACTCCTCCGAAGCAATGTCTATGATATCTATTTGATTAACTGCTTCAGAATCATAATTGGAGGAGTACCTCGAGGTTTGATCGAGGTTAAATGTAACAGCTTCATTACCCACACGAAGAGTGATTTCTTGCTCAAATACATCGATAAGAGCACGGCCCGTTCTAAGGAAACCCCTCCCAACAATGAGAGGGACCCTTTGATCGGCATCGAAATCAACCACTACAAAGTCAGCGGGGAGATGAAATTCTCCTACCTTCACAAACACGTCCTCGGCAATGCCGAGAGGACGAGATATCGATCGGTCTGCAAGCTCTAAAGTCATGCAGGTAGGAGTAAGATCAGGAAGAGAAAGTTTCTTCCAAACTGAGTACGGCATTAGGTTGATACTTGCACCAAGATCGGCCAAGGCATAGCAATCAACCATTCCCGGAAATACACATGGTATTAGAAATTTTCCAGGATCTCCCAGCTTCTCGGGAAGCTTCTTTAAAAGAACTGCTGAGCAGTTCTCATTCAAGGGAGTCTTTGCCATTTCAAACAGTTTCTCCTTGTTGCTTAACAAGTGTTTGATTGTCGATGCAAATTTGGGCATCAGAATAATAGCATCCGCAAAGCTAATGTCAAAATGCAAATCTTGGAAGATTTGAAAGAATTTATCCATCTGGTGACTAGCTTTTTCACGGAGCTTTTGTTCACTCAAGCGTGAGGGGTAAGGAATAGAGGAGGTAGAAGGTCTGGACTGAGGTGTTTCAACTGGAATATCATTTGGTTCAAAAACAACTCTGGGTTTTGGTTTGGATTTCGGGACAACATGAGGTGGGACGTCTTGGGTACCTCCCTTATGAGTAGGAAGTACTTCGTCTTTATTTACCTCGATGTTATTTTCCACTACCTTGGGAGAAGAAGTAGAAGGGGTAGTGGGAACAGTAGGTCCATCATATGAAACTCCGCTCCTGGTCGTGATCGCCTTTGCATCGCCCCTCGGGTTTGCGATCGTGTTGCTCGGAAGTTTTCCAGAGCCCGAGGGTTGTTCATTTAAAGATTTCTTAATTTCAGAAATCTGGCTGACCAACAACCTGTTTGTCTCTTCTTGAGTTTTCATGAACTGCTTTAACAACTCATCTGATGATTGTTGTGGAGCTGGGAGAATGGCTTGTGTTTGGTTAGGGAAATTTTGGACACGGTTATTTTGATTATAACCTTGTTGTGGCTGAAAATTCCCTTGATTTGGATTACCATTTCCCTGAAAATGATTTCCGGGGTTGAAATTGTTTCTGTTAAAGTTTCCTTGATTGCGGAAACCTTGATTCTGTCCAGGATTGAAATTCCCTTGGTTTTGATAACCTTGGTTCATTCTGGGTTGGTTCTGGTTCCTGTTTTGCAAATTTGGGTTTTGATTAAACCCGGGTGGTCCCATATGAGTGTTAGCACGGTAACTTGGTTCCATTTGAGGACGGTATTGATTACCTCCCTGATTTGTAGTTCCGGCTAAGGCATTGGCTTCAAAAGGACTACCATCGGTGGCAGTACAATTGTAATAAGCATGTGGGCCACCACAAGTGACACAAACTTCCACTTTTTTAACTTCAGAATGTGAAGGGTTTTGTGTGAAAGTGACTTTTTTCTGGCTTGAGAGAACCAAAGCTTGAATTGCGTCCGTAAGTTTATCTATCTTAGCATCGGTGCTAGAAGTACTCACGGGTGATGAAGAGGAAGGACCAGCACTCACTTGGGAGTGATATGGTTTTGTTCGTGTGGTGCGGACCTTGGACTTATTTTCAATGATTTCTAAAGCTTCTTTTGTGGTTTTGCTCAAAAAATTACCTCCCGCGGAGGCATTGAGAGAATCTTGGTCAGATTGACTCACACCATTATAAAACGTGTCAATTTGCATTAATTCAGTGAAACCATGATGAGGACATCGACGAAGCAATTCTTTGAAACGATCCCATGCGTCACCAAACGATTCATCAAACCTTTGAGTAAATTTGATGATTTCATTTTTAAGACTTGTCGTTCTGGACGGGGGAAAAAATTCGTTTACAAATTTGGTAACTAAATCTTCCCATGAGTGTATTGAACGAGGAGGTTGTTTTTCCAGCCAAATTCGGGCTGCTCCCTCAAGAGAAAATGGGAAAAGAAGAAGTTTAACTGCTTCGGAAGGGACGTTCTTGTATTTGATGGTTGAAGTAATTTTATTAAACCATCGAATGTGAGCATGGGGATCATCCCTCTCAAAACCATAAAATTGGCTTGAAGTTACTAGATTTAGTAACCCGGTTTTGAGCTCAAAGTATTCAGCCACGATGGCTGGGACAACAATAGCGTCTCCGTAACCCTCAATGGGTGCTTGGAGAAGCTCATTCATCGGACGGTCTTCCGCCATGATAACTTTCTTAGGTGAAACAGTACGTTCCTCAGATACGACTGTTGGGGCAGAACGTCTACGACGTCTTCGAGGAATTCTAACAAGCTCACGTAAAGGGCTTGTTGACCTAGAAGAACGAGTGCGCATGCACTAGAGACGACTCTAAGATTACTTAGAGTGACGGGAAATTACAAATAGAAAATAAAATATGAACAAAAAGATGATATATAACAAAGTGTGAAAAATTCAAACTCACAGATATTTCAAAAAGTCGTAATACGCAGCACACCTCCCCGGCAGTGGCGCCAAATTTTGATTGGTCCGAAACAGTCAGATAATATCAACCAAGTAATGGTCAACAAGTCAGATAGCCTAAACCAATACTCCGGTGAGTTTAGTGTTTCCCCGGATCGTTAGATCCCAACGAGATGTGAAATCTGAAATAAAACGACTTTGAGATAAGGTGAATTGAACAGGAAAATGGTTTAAGTGATTTGTACTACTAAAATATAAGAGTGAATGGCTTTAATAAGCTATATCAACTAATACATGAAATCAGATAAGTATACGTGAAAAAGGCACTGAAAAAGGTAAACGTTTATTAATTAAACGTAAACAAAAACAAATTTACTTATAGTAGGATTTTATAAGCCTTAGGGGCTTAAATGCAAATTAAATAAATTTAAAATATTTATTTTATAATTAAAAACTATTTAATTAATTATTTTTATTTAATAACTATTATTAATTATTTAATAATTAACTATTATTTATGGAAATGTAAAATAAGTCTAGAAAATTAAAATTAAAATTTCTAAAAATCTAAAATATTATAAAAACTTATTTTAAAATTAAAATTATATTTTTCACACTATTTATCTATCTATTATTAATTAATTATTATTTAACTAATTATATTGATTAACTTATTTATAATTACTAAAAAGACTTAGATAATTATGAAAAATTTTATATATCTAATTAACCATCATAGGAATCCTAAAAAAAATTATAAAAACTTTATATTATGTATTTTTAATCTAATTTACTAATTATTATTCTATTTATTAATTAATATCTAATTAAAATAATTAATTTATGAAAACTAGTAAATGAACAGTATAAATCACAAGAAAATTTCTAAAATTATTTTATGACTTATAGAAGCTAGGAAAAATATAAAATATAGGTGTTACCTTATAAAAATATATTATGCTATTTAATTATTATTTATTATTTAATTATTAAATAAACTAATATTAATTCTAAATAACTCTAGATGACAAAAGAAAATTCTGGAAAAATTTATAAAATTACTTTAATATATAAGAGATTTAATAAAAATATAAAATAGCAGAAGTGCTTATAAATAAGCTAATAAGAAAATTAAATAGATAATTTCTATTAAATAGAAGCTATCACTATAATTAAGTTTGGTTTTTTCTTGTTTTTCTTTTACAAAACTAATTAAATACTTAAAATATGAAACTTTAATAAAGGAAATTAATTTATAATCACAAAATAAGCACTAAGAGTGCTTATTAGACCAAACAGTTGACTAGGTTTGACCAAACAAAGAAATGAGCTCAAATGAGCTTATGTGGGGTCCACAAGGATGAAATCTGATTCACCTAAGTTAATTGGACTTGAATAAGCTAGACTTGATGATATAAGCTCACTAGATAAGCTACAAGACCACAATAAGCTGTTTGCTTATTTGGTTCTGGGCCAGAAGTGGGACAAGGTTTGGGTGCAATTCTAGGTGGGGTCCAGTAGTGTACAGGTCAAACAAAGGGTCAAAGGATGAACCCTGGTAGGAGGGGGGTTGGAAGAACCAAGATTTAGGGTGTGGGACCCACTGATAAGCTCAGAATGAGCTTGGGAAGTGAGGGGTCCAAACTGATTCACTCAGTTAAGTGAGTGGGTGAAATGAGCTTGAAAGCTTTTTAAAAGCTTTGAAACAGGCTTAACAAAGAAAATAAAAGCTTAGTACTATTTATATATGGTATATTAACAATTATGAACAAGTATGTTCACTGGATTTGGCTAATAAGCTTGTAATAAGCTTATTAGTATTTCCAATAAACTGAGATCCAAACACCCCTAGACAGGTAACCAAGAGGTCAAATTGAGCTTATGAAATAAGCTCAAAAGGGCTTATTGATTACTGAACTAATAAGTTGGGCTGGTAAGGATTCCAAATAAGCAAAGCTCAACCAATGGGGACCACTGGGTAGCTTATGCAGGGCTTATGAAGATTGGTGGTTTGACTGGTTCACTCAGAGGACTGAGTGAATGAACAAGTTTAAGCTTAGATGCAGCCCTAGTAAAAGGACTAGAGAGTGAAAGATTAAGCTTGAACTTGATAGTTAGGTTGCTTAGCTTCTTAAAAAGCCTTAGATCACAATCCAAAGCTCAGTAATGAGCTTATGATGGGCTTATGAATTTGCTTGTGAACACTGAGTGATCAGTGTATGGTTTATTTTGATAGCACAAGATTAAGCAAGATAAGCAGTATAGATAAGCAATTAAAAGCAAGTAAGCACTTAGTTCAGATAACTAGCCACATGGGCATCATAAAAATCCAATTTACACAGACTAGTACTCACTACACAAGCTTTTGCAAGCTTATGAAAGTAGGTGGTTTGACTGTGCATAGGGGAGGTCTAAGAAGAATCACCCAAAGTTAAGCACTAATTAGCTCTTAATAAGCTAGCATAAAAAAATATGAAAAATAGTAACAAAGATATCAGCAACAAGACTTATTAAACCTACAAGCTCAGGTCCTATAATCAATTAACAAGCACACAATGAAAATCCAAAGTTAATTCAAAAATTCCTTAGGCTGCAAATTGACTTTTTAATATTAACTCTAAGTTTGACTTATCTGAGCTTTGATCTAGATTTACTCACTAATTAAGTTGTACTAAGCTATAATGAAGCTAAATTAAGCTAGGTTAACAACTTCTAAGCTAGTATGATGATTTTGAGATTTATATCACTAACAGTTGAATAGCTAGATTAGATTAACACTTATTTTGACTTTCTAACTAACAAGACCTATATTTTATGACAGATAAGGACTATTGTGACTTAAACTAACATGCATCAACAAGAATTAGAGACAATAGCAGGTCTAAACCTAGTATGGCAGCTTGATCCAAACACCCCTAGATAGGACTGTTTTGTTGATTAGTGTTACATAATACAAATTTAAACCATGTAACTGATTCCTAACACTTGACAATGATTAACTAAGATCAGATAAACACAAAGAACACAGGTTTAACAACAACTTATAACTATTAATCACTACTACACTATATTTGACTGTCTAATTTTTATCAACTAACAACTTAAATTTTCAACCAATGACCTAGCAATATTAAGTTATAAATCCACTAACAGGCACCACAGGAACAATTAACTACCAAGATCTAAGCTATTTATCTACTGAAACAGTAAATGCAAAAATTAATGGAAATTGCTTACAAATTGAATCCAAAGCACAACTGAGAACCAAGAACTAAGAACCTTCCTATATGCTTACCACTAAGCTCTAGTACCAAAGCAATCCAGAATAGCTTTGCTCCAGCTTCTTCTACACAGTAACTTCCTAGTTTAACTTCTAAGTACTTAATTTCTTTTTGGTATTTTCCTTTTTTATATGAATTATTGATGGTTAATAAGATCCAAAAGCTTGCAATAGCTTACTGAGAGCTAAGTAGTGTTAATGAGACCTTCTAAACAACAATCATTCACAGAAATTTAAATGAACTTGAAATAAAATGGGACAAGGTGAAATACTGAAAACTGAAAAGATAGATTGATATGAGAACTCAAAGTTGTTGAATACACTTTAGAAAAGTTATACAACACTTAAACAACAGAATTGAAAGGTTACACTACTAGTGACAACTAGTTAATTATGCTACGATGATCATAAACTAGGATTAAAATTATATCTTTTCTCTTCTGTCTTCCCCTGTATTTATCACCAAATATCTTCCAACTTGATGAAATATCTCATCCCACTTCATCTTGTCCATTGAAAGAGTCAAATTAATCTTGACCGTTTGAACTCATTTTGGCGCCAAATCTCTCCACCTGGTACTGAGGCAGTTCTGTCACAATTAATGTGTCTTGGGAGTATATGGAGGAGTAGGGGACACGTTTGGTGAAGTTTTGGACTAAGTTGAGTGGTATTGGTTCAATACTGTGGGCTAGTATGCTACAGTGGTGGTTTTGGGGTGTGAATTGGGTGTGAAGTGCATTTATTGTAGCGTGTTAGGAGTGAAGGAGATGGTGGAGAGTGGGTGTGATGATGAGGGTGTGAGCTGGAGGAGTTGAGGTGGAGTAACAGGTGTGGGTGTGAGGTGGAAGACGAAGAGGAAAAGCGGGGTGTTTGTTTTATTTATTTACAAAAGGTAGGGGTGGCTTGGAAGGGATTTTGGGCCCAAGTGGTGGACTGGATCTGGTTTTAGTTTTGGGTTTAGGATTTGGATTGAATTAAAAAAAACAAAGGGTCCGGTTTGGTTAATATAGAACAACAAGGACCAATTGTGTAATTCGGCCAAAGTTGAGGGGTTTGTTTGTGATTTTTCCAAACTTCAAATAAGGACTAAACCTGCAATTAACCATTAGTACAAGGACCACAAGTATACATTTTATCATTTTAAACCTCAGGGACCAAATCTGTCAATTCCACAAACTCCAGGGATCAAAACTGTAATTTTCTGATTTTTGAAGGGTTGAATTTGTATCTTCTCAAAAGTTATCATAAGGACCAATTTTGTCTTTTTACAATAGTATAAGGTTTATTTTTCACATTTTCCATTTTTCAAAACCTTAGGGACTATTTTTGACACTTTTAAAAGTTGAGGGACCAAAGTTGTCATTTTGCTATTTTTAAACTTTAAAGGACTTTTCTAGACAACTTATGAATCCCAAGGACCTTTTATGACATTTGTACAAGTTTTGATTTACCAGGGACTAGTTTTGCCAATTTTCCAAAGTTCAGGGACTGAAACTGTAAATTATGTGAAATGTTTTGTTTTTCATCAGTTTTCAATCCTTATGCATAAAAACACAATCCAGGGATAATTTTATATATTTCAAGGCATTCCTGTGTGTTTTCATATGTTTTTGCAGCTTAAATGTAACAGAAATGATGAGTATTTACACACTCATCAGTGATGTAAGTATGTAAGGTCATGGTTCACTCCTATGTCAGCTTCCTCTCTACAAGGCTTATAGTCTACTACCTTCAACAAAAAACTACCCGGACTATATGGTTTGATGGGTGGATCGGGACCTTTTTCAATTCCTAAATTCACATGTAACAATGGAAGATTAGGTAATGGTTTTGGTTGAGGCTCCGGTTCATCAAAACTAGGAAATTCCCTAGAACTAAGAGTAAGGTTATCATTACAAGTATTCAAACCTATATCCTCAAGTGGTGCTTGGTCCAAGGGTTCTACCTCCATCGGAATTCCTAAAGTTTCTTCTACTTCTTCCGGGTAAGTCACGGGCGGTGTGTGTGCCTCAATTGATGGTGGGACTTGTGGGGTACTTAGTGGGCTTGGATTGTCCACCTCATTCTCCATTGTATCTAGATTACCTATGTGTTCATCTTGTATTATGGTGGAATCAAACCACTCCATGTACCTAGGTATCTCATCTATAGGCTTATTATCCCCAAACAAACTTCTTGCTTGTTCCCTCAAACTTGCGATCAATTGATCTGTAACAACGTTTGTTGGGTTGTCCATTTTTTTGGCAAGTATGGCACAATTCTCTATGGTTTCCCATGCTTCATCAGCACTTAATCCCCAAAGGTCCCCATCTGCCGCATGGTCAATGTCCATTTTGGTATAGTAGGCGACACGATGGTAAAATATTTCAATTTGGGACTACAGATCGAAATTATGATGAGGGACTTTTCAGAGTAAATATTTAAAACGAGTCCATGCATCATAGATAGGTTCATCTTCATGTTGTTTAAACATCAAGATGTCATTTGGAGCGGGTGAATTTTGTGGTTGGTAGTATGGTAGATTCGCGTTCTCCACAATGGCTAACGGAATAGTCAATGGAAAGGTTTTTACAAACAAAGACATAAAGAAAAGATAGACTAAAGAAACCTAAAAAATAAAAATAAAAATCTTACTAGAAAGGAATCTAGCAAGTAGACCTAATAAAAAGAAATTATAACCTAGATAATAACTATTCCTCGGGCTGCGGCACCAAAAACTTGATACGTGGAATTGCGCCCTCGCAAAGGTTTTACCTCTCAAGGGATCTTAAGAAACTTGCAATCCCCGCCAGGCAATGTACCTGATCGTTGTAGTATAGTATAGTGACAAGCACCGGGGGATTGATCGTTCAACTCAGGAATAGTGTCGCTAGGATTAGAAAGCCTACTAAACTAGGTCTAGGGGTGAGGGATGATTCTTTTTGTATTTTTTTTATATTTTATAAAAGCAAGTAAAATCTTGAGTTTTGAAGGAGTGAGCGGAATTAGTTGCTAGTCAACTAACCCAATTAACTAAAGATGCAATCAAACTAAAATAAAAGAAATGAAATTAAACTAATGTGGTGGAAACAATAATGAGAAAATATATGTTTACTTAGATTTCATTACTCCCTAGATATCTTTTACCGGTTGATTAGCTTGTTACAATTGCATGGATGACGGGTTATATTCCTTAATACTAGTCGTAGGGCCGTGTACAATATTCCCTAACTCTATAAGATCCTACTTCACTCCTATGTCGAGCCAACTAAAAGATCCTAACATGGGATCATTAGAATTCACTTATGCATTAAATACAACCAAAACTCGTAGTACACCTCCGATCATGTTTCTTAAGATGTTCAAGCAAGTTACCAATGGAAGTCTGCCAGTTTTCTTAAGCCTAACATCGAATACAATCATCCGTAACAATTATAAACAAACAATCAACCAATAATCAACATCTAGGTTTCACTACATCTAAGCAAACACAATGAAAACCTAGTCTAACATGTTAAAAGAAAGATAAGCATAAGATAGAATCAAACAACACGTAGACATATTGAATGATTATTGAAGGACTTATCTTTATTCAAACATGGAAGAAAGAAGGGTTTGGAACCCCTCTAATAAGCAGAAAATTTGACCTAGGGTTTTGTTGACATAAATAATGCCTAAAAACATTATTAACGTGTTATCAATATCTCTATGTTTTGATTATAACAAAATCTTAAACTCATAGAACTAAAACTTGTAACATAAACAAGTATTTAGTGATTAATATTTCTCTTTACATACAAATCACTTAAGGTATGAATAAACAAAGTGTTTAGTGCATTTTATGATCAAAGGGGTATTTAATTAACTAATGCAAAGTTTATTTAATTATATAAACATATTATATATTTTTGAAAAACACTTTTGGTAATTAAGAAAAATGTTTTATTCATACTAAATATATGAATTCAAATTTTTAACCAAAATCAGTTAGTTTTTCACCAAATAAACTTTCCCCACTAAAAGACAAAGAATCTGGCCGTTTCAGCTGGGCGGCCCCCTTAATTATAAAGGGCGGTCCCCTTAATTTTAAGGGGGCCGGCCATGATTTAAGGGGACCGGCCACGCTCCTCTGTCAGATTCTGTTGCCTATAAATACCACCTTAAACCTGAATTTTTTCCTCACCTTTTGCACTACTAAACTTTCTGATCTAGATCCAAATCTCCATTCTTTTATCCTTTGATCATAAGTGTATAAATTCTTTGTTTCAAAGTGATCCAACCTTCATCCTCTCAAGTGCAAGAGAAGAATACTTCTATCCCTCAAGACAAGAAGTATTACAACTTGTTGTGATCTCCACATCCAAGTTGTTGGTGCATCATCAAAGATCTTTTACATTATTCTTTGTGAAGATTGTTGTGAATATTTGATTGTAGTTAGTTGTGTTAGATATAAGTTGTGTGATTAGTTAGTAGCTTGGTGTGAAGAAGATAAGTTAGGTACTAGATTGGTGTGAAGAAGATAGGTGTGGAGTAGTTAGTTGTGAAGTAGATAGATTTGAAGAAGTTGTGTAGAAGTTGTGACTTAGGTGTGACGAAGTTGTGGTGTGTAGATTGGTGTGTAGATTGGTGTGTATATTGGTGTGTACGGTTTTCTCCGCCATAAGGGAGCTTGTTGATATAGTGAAGAAAACTCTCGAGTTAGGTGCTCGGGGAGTGGAGTAGGGCAAGGAAGGTGTCCTTGTAGCCGGACCACTATAAATCTCTTGTCTCGCGGTTCGATCTTTCCATCTCTTACTTATTTCATTACTTATCATTATAATATATTGTGTAGTATTAATTGTTTATATTGTACAAGACTTGAGATCACATATTATCGAATCTAAGTTTTTAAAAGCTAAGTAAAAATCTAAAACTAATTTTTATAACAAAGTAAAAAGACGTAAAACTATTCAACCCCCCCCCCCCTTCTAGTTTTCCACAATTGGTATCAAGAGCCAGGTTTAGCAAGATTTTTAAAATATATTGTATTTTAAAACTTGTAACGATCTATGGAATCTGAAAAATATTTAGAAGGGCAATCTATGCAAAGACCACCACTCTTTGAAAGTGATGGATTTTTATATTGGAAAAATAGATTCGAAACGTATGTGAAATCAAAAGATCTTGATCTTTGGCATATTATTACTTTTGGTGATTTTCCTCCTATTCAATATAATATTGAAACTAAAATGAATGAAATTGTATCTTTTGAAAAACAAAATGATGATTTGAAAAAGAAATTAGCAAAGAATAATGAGGCTAAAATGGTAATTTATAATGCGTTACCACGCAAAGAATATGAAAGAATTTTTATGTGCAAAACCGCCAAAGAAATTTGGGATTCTTTACTAATCACTCACCAAGGTAATAGCCAAGTCAAAGATAATAAAATAGATCTTCTTGTACAACAATATGAACAATTTACGATTCCGGAAGAGGAATCAATTTATAATGCTTTTGCTAAGTTTAACACTATCATCACAAGTTTAAAAGCACTTGATGAGACATTTTCTAGTAAAAATTGTGTTAGGAAATTTCTTAGGGCATTGCATCCAAAATGGCGAGCTAAGGTCACGGCAATCGAAGAATCAAAGAACTTGATGACGGTATCACTAGATGAACTAATTGGCAACTTGAAGGTTCATGAAGAAATCATAAGAAGAGATTCGGAAACGGTCAAAGTCAAGAAAGAACAAACCAAATCCATTGCTCTAAAAGCCAAAAAGGAACCTAGTGATGATGATGATTCAAGTGATGAAAGTGAAGACGAAGAATATGCAATGGCCGTAAGAGAATTCAAGAAGTTCTTCAAGAGACGAGGAAGATTCACTAGATCATCACGAGACGAAAGAAAAGCATTCCAAAGGAATAGAAGTGACAACTACGGGAAGAGAAAATGCTTTAGATGTGGAAGTCCAAATCATCTCGTTGGCGAATGTCTAAAGCCACCGGGTTACGAAAGTCAAGGTGCTTTTGTTAGTGGAACATGGAGTGATAGTGACAAAGAAGAAGTTGAAAAGCCAAGAGACGAAAAGTGTTTTATGGCAAAAGAAACCGACGAAATATGTTTAGGAATTGACTTGGAACCTGACGAATGGATCAAAGATAGCGGATGTTCGAGGCACATGACGGGGAATCACAATCTATTCTCTACATACAAGGCATACAATGGAGGTAACGTTATTTTCGGTAGTGACTTACGTGGAAAATCATTGGCAAAGGTACGATCTCTCAAGACTCACTTACTATTGAAAATGTAGAGCATGTAGATAAATTAACATATAACTTGCTTAGTGTAGGACAAATATGTGATAATAAATGTAGAGTCACATTTACCGAAGATGATAGCGAAATAGTTAAGGATGGAAAAATTATAGGTAGAGGAATTAGAAAAAGGTGGCATATATGTTATGAAACTAGGAAACAAACCTAAGGATAGGATATGCCTAACGACCCTAGATGAAAACTCTACACTATGGCATAGGAGATTAGGACATGCTAATATACAACAAATACAATCTTTGGCCTCTAAGGAATTAGTTAGAAATTTGCCTAATCTAAAATATGACAAGCATTTTTGTGATGCATGTAAATTTGGAAAACAAGCTCATGCTAGTCACAAAGCCAAGAATATAGTATCCACTACTAGATGCCTAGAATTATTACATATGGATCTTTTTGGTCCATCCGCTGTGCGGAGCTATGGAGGAAACAAATATACCTTAGTGATAGTAGATGACTACTCACGATACACGTGGACTAGGTTTTTAAGTGACAAGACCCAAGCCTTTGAAAAATTCGAAATATTTAGTAGAATGATTCAAAATAAATTAGGATGCTCAATAGTTGCCATTAGGACGGACCATGGTAGGGAATTTGATAACGAAGTATAATTCAGAAAATATTGCGAGTTAAATGGAATATCTCATAATTTCTCCGCTCCTCGTACTCCTCAATCAAATGGCGTAGTAGAAAGAAAAAATAGGTCACTACAAGAAATGAGTAGAACTATGTTAAATGAACAATCCATCCCACAAAAATTTTGGTGTCATGCCGTAGATACATCAACTTATATTTTAAATAGGGTATCAATTAGAAGAATTCTAGGAAAAACTCCTTATGAGTTATTAAGAGGTAGAAAACCAAACTTAAGCTACTTTAAGGTATTTGGAAGTAAATGCTATATTTTAAACACTAAGGACTATCTCACTAAGTTTGATCCAAAATCTTATGAAGGAATATTTTTAGGATACTCACAAAATAGCAAAGCATATATAATACTTAACAAACACTCCATGAAAGTAGAGGAATCACTAAATGTAACATTTGATGAAACACCACCACCTCCTAAAACATTACCTTTAGAAGATGATGATCTAATCGAAGATGAAGCTATTGAGGTTAGTAAAACAAAACCCATAGGAAATGATAATGAAGACATTCACTTAGAAAATAACGAAACTATTAACATTAAAGAATCTAGATCTCATCCATTAGATAATATAATAGGACATCTTAACCAAAGAACCCTTAGGTCACAAGCCCAAGATAAAAATAATTTCTTTTGTTTCCTCTCAGCAATAGAACCTAAGAATATTAGCGAGGCTTTAAAGGATGAAAGTTGGGTTATAGCTATGCAAGAAGAATTAAAACAATTTAAGGCAAATGATGTTTGGGAATTAGTCCCAAATCCGAAGGATATGACCATCATAGGAACCAAATGGGTATATAGGAATAAGTTAGACGAGAATGGAATAGTTACTAGGAATAAAGCTAGGTTAGTTGCCCAAGGTTATAATCAACAAGAAGGAATTGATTATGACGAAACTTATGCCCCCGTAGCTAGACTAGAATCGATTAGGATATTACTTGCCTATGCTTGCGCCCTAGATTTTAAGTTATTCCAAATGGATGTGAAAAGTGCATTCCTTAACGGTTTTATCAATGAGGAGGTATATGTGGCACAACCTCCAGGATTCATTGACTTCGCAAAACCTGATTATGTTTATAAGTTAAAGAAAGCTTTGTATGGACTCAAACAAGCTCCCAAAGCTTGGTATGATCGATTAAAAGCTTTTCTTATTAAACATGATTATTCCATGGGAATGGTAGATAACACTCTTTTCACTAAAAGGAAAGACCCAAATCTCATCATTGTCCAAATATATGTTGATGACATTATATTTGGATCGACTTGTCAAGACATGTGTGATGAATTTGCCAAAATCATGCATGATGAGTTTGAGATGAGTATGATGGGTGAACTTAATTTCTTCCTAGGATTACAAATAAAACAATTAGAAGATGGAATATTTTTTAACCAATCTAAGTACATTAAGGAAATGCTTAAGAAGTTTGGCCTAGAAGACTCAAAACCCATGAAAACTCCCATGTCTACGAAGGTAAAGCTCACAAAGGATGATGAAGGTGAGTCCGTAGATAAAACCAAGTATAGAGGAATGATAGGTAGTTTACTATACTTGACGGCAAGTAGACCCGACATCATGTTTAGTGTCTGCCTTTGTGCCCGTTTTCAAGAGGATCCCAAAACCTCTCACCTAGAAGCGGTTAAGCGTATCTTCCGATACATTAAAGGCACTATACACTTAGGATTATGGTATCCTAAGGAATCCGGCATAGAAACCATTGTCTATGCGGATTCGGATCATGCGGGAGACTACGTAGATAGAAAGAGCACTAGCGGTATTTGCACGTTTATGGGATGTTGTCTAACGTCTTGGTTTTCGAAGAAGCAAACCGCTCTTGCTATTTCTACCACCGAAGCCGAATATGTAAGCGCTGGAAAGGCATGTCAACAAGCACTATGGATGAAACAAGCTCTCGTAGACTATGGCATTAGGTTAGAAAATGTCCCCATTATGTGCGATAACAAAGGTGCGATAGATTTAAGTAAAAATCCGGTGCAACACTCTAGGACTAAACACATAGAAATACGTCACCATTTTCTTAGGGATAATGTACAAAAAGGAAATATATCTATAGAAAAGGTTGCATCGGAAGACAACATTGCGGATATATTCACAAAACCCCTTAAGCGTGAATTATTCAACCACTTGCGTTTAGGATTAGGAATGATGGAACAAGTTGACTAAATTATATTGAATTATCTCAAATTTATACTTGCATGAAATTTATTTTTCTTCCATTTCATCTTTTTCTGAGTCTAGGAATCTATTTCGCACAAAACTAAAGATCGAGAAAATTTATTTTCTTTGCATAATTTTTTTTAACTCAATAAATTTTCTCTAAAAATTATTCTCACAATCTAGGAACTCCATGAAAATCTTTTTCCTTGCATTGTTGACTAATTCTAAAAACATTGTATTTCAAAATCATGCATAAATTCTCACATAAATTGTCAAGATAAATAATCTAATATATGACTTTGACATTCATAATTGAGCAAAAATTGAATCAAGGAGATTATTTGGATTGTTTCTTAGGATCGTTATTTTTTATTTTTTTTATTTTGCTTCTAGAAGTCGAAACAATCACAACTCCACATTTGTTGCATATAGACACTCACTAGGACAAATTCACTAATAATGGTGTCATCTTGATCCATCACTAGTTTTTCACTCACTAATTATCCTTGCCTTTAATCTAAGATAGATGCCTTAGGAAGTTTAATTATGCTTGCCCTTATTTGCCTCCTCTTGCTTATTATATATTGATTATTTGATCTTTTGTTTATGTGTTTTTGCATGCATGCTATTTCTTGATTAGAATAGACTCTATATTGCCTAAGAAAATTAAACTTGCTTGAATTCTAATCCAAACACATAACCTTTCTGCAAATTTTCTGCCAAAAACCCAATTCTGGCAACCTGGAAATCACCAGATGGGCGGCCCCCTTAATTCTGTAAGGCGGCCCCCTTAATCATTAAGGGGACCGCCCCCTAATTAAGGGGACCGGCCATCTGATGGTCGGGTTTACAGAATCTTTTCTGCTTTTTAGCCCATTTCAACCTACATTTCCCATTTTTCACCAACACATTTTGTCCTAATCCCCCAAACAAACCTTATCCATCCTTAAACACAAAAATCTTACACTATAAATATCCCCAATCCTCAACACTCTCCATTCATCCCATCATGAACTCTCCAAACAAACCAAAATCAAAAGCCTCAAGGCTAGCAAGGATGACGGAAAAACCCGTTTGGCGAAGAAAAAGCCCTCGAAACAAATCCATCATCATAAATGAAGTTGGAAGTCATTCCACACCCCCAACTTCTTACTTCCCAAACTTTGCATCAAACCAACAAGATCATTCATTTGATCCTCTTTACAAACCATACAACATTGGCCAACCATCTTCCTTCAAGCCAAACTACATCTCTCAACTTCCAACCACTTATAATGATCCATACAAGTTTGATCAACTATCAAACTACAATTCCAACTACACAAACCCAACTCATCCATACCAAACCTATGATCCCCTCCACATTGCCACGGAAAAACAAAAGTTCCGTGATGAAATAAACCAAATCCATGATCTTAGTGATCTCCTTGCTATGCATCTTGCACAACGCAACAAAGGGCAACCTCCATCATCACCCTATGCAAATTGCCTTCCCCACTCTCTCAACTTGGATCAAGTTACAAACCACACTCACTTTTGCCCTTGTTGCATATTCCTTCAAAAACAAATCCTCTACTTGAGTGAAGATATTTCTTGGATTGAATATCTTCTCACTCGTAATCATCCAATACCACCCTCAACACGATACAACATCGTGAGATCCACTTCTTCCGCTCTACACTCCACTCCATATCCCTCTCAATCAAACATCTAAGCTTTATGCTTATGTTTCTCTTCAAGCAAATAAAACAATCAACCATGGGTTGCAAGCAAGTCCAAGTGCTCTCTTAGACAATATAGGACTATGTCCTTTCTTTTGTGTTATTTTTTTTTTTTTTTTTTATCAATATGCTTCAAGCATATTGAATGTTGTAATGCTTATCATTTTTATAATGCTTGAATGAATCTATGTTTAGTTGCATAATTGTTGCCTTGCATATATGTGTATCTTGCTCTCTTCAAATATTTTTGTAGCAAAGATCTCCATTGCTCGTTCCCTTGGTGCTCTCAAATGAGGGGGAGCATTCTACCCGTTTAAACTTCCCTCGCGAAGCTTACTCGGCTTAACCTTTTTGATTATACAAAAAGGGGGAGAAGAGAAATGTAAACTCCATAATACTTGTCTAAAAACAAGTTTTAGATATATTGAGTTTAAGGTTTTGTAATAATCAAAAAGGGGGAGATTGTTGACATAAATAATGCCTAAAAACATTATTAACATGTTATCAATATCTCTATGTTTTGATTATCACAAAATCTTAAACTCATAGAACTAAAACTTGTAACATAAACAAGTATTTAGTGATTAATATTTCTCTTTACATACAAATTACTTAAGGTATGAATAAACAAAGTGTTTAGTGCATTTTATGATCAAAGGGGTATTTAATTAACTAATGCAAAGTTTATTTAATTATATAAACATATTATATATTTTTGAAAAACACTTTTGGTAATTAAGAAAAATGTTTTATTCATACTAAATATATGAATTCAAAATTTTAACCAAAATCAGTTAGTTTTTCACCAAATAAACTTTCCCCACTAAAAGACAAAGAATCTGGCCGTTTCAGCTGGGCGGCCCCCTTAATTATAAAGGGCGGTCCCCTTAATTTTAAGGGGGCCGGCCATGATTTAAGGAGACCGGCCAAGCTCCTCTGTCAGATTCTGTTGCCTATAAATACCACCTTAAACCTGAATTTTTTCCTCACCTTTTGCACTACTAAACTTTCTGATCTAGATCCAAATCTCCATTCTTTTATCCTTTGATCATAAGTGTATAAATTCTTTGTTTCAAAGTGATCCAACCTTCATCCTCTCAAGTGCAAGAGAAGAATACTTCTATCCCTCAAGACAAGAAGTATTACAACTTGTTGTGATCTCCACATCCAAGTTGTTGGTACATCATCAAAGATCTTTTACATTATTCTTTGTGAAGATTGTTGTGAATATTTGATTGTAGTTAGTTGTGTTAGATATAAGTTGTGTGATTAGTTAGTTGCTTGGTGTGAAGAAGATAAGTTAGGTACTAGATTGGTGTGAAGAAGATAGGTGTGGAGTAGTTAGTTGTGAAGTAGATAGATTTGAAGAAGTTGTGTAGAAGTTGTGACTTAGGTGTGACGAAGTTGTGGTGTGAAAAGTGGTGTGTAGATTGGTGTGTACGGTTTTCTCCGCCATAAGGGAGCTTGTTGATATAGTAAAGAAAACTCTCGAGTTAGGTGCTCGGGGAGTGGAGTAGGGCAAGGAAGGTGTCCTTGTAGCCGAACCACTATAAATCTCTTGTCTCGCGGTTCAATCTTTCCATCTCTTACTTATTTCATTACTTATCATTATAATATATTGTGTAGTATTAATTGTTTATATTGTACAAGACTTGAGATCACATATTATCGAATCTAAGTTTTTAAAAGCTAAGTAAAAATCTAAAACTAATTTTTATAACAAAGTAAAAATACGTAAAACAATTCAACCCCCCCCCCCCCTCTTCTAGTTTTCCACAGGTTTATGCTCTAATATTCCAAAACTTGTTCCACACTTTACAATGAAAAATTGAAAAAAAATATATAAACAAAGCATCCTGACGGCGTCATGTATTAACTTCTGACACCGTCAACTCGCCGCCAAGTTAAGAGTCGTATTACCTAGATCCAGTCTTGACGCCTTCATGTAGAAATAAGCTCTGGGCCGTCATGTGTAAACCAATCCTAACGGCCTTGGTGACGCCATCAGGCCAATTACATTGAAAATGTTCTGGGCCGTCACGTTATAAATTCCACTTCCACCTCTTTTGTCACTCTTGACGCAGTCATGCGTTAATCCTTGACGTCGTCAAGTACTGTTCCCAGCAAGGAATTTGAGACTTTGCCGTTTTCTTCACTTTTATGCTCCAAAAACGTCCAAAATGCTTCCTTTTCCAGATTTCTCCTCAAAAGTACATAAAATGACAAAAGGAACAATTTAGGGCAATAGTTGATCAAATAATCACGAATTTGGGCTTAAATGACCCCTTAAAAGCGGTACACTTTTCGCCTCATCATTAGTCGGTAGAAGCCCTTAGATCTTTCATTAACATTAATAATCCTTATAAATGCATCGAAGTTGTAATCCTCACAATCAAATTCTTCTTCAGAGAATATATCCAGAAATCTTTCTTCTTCCAGAAATGGTTCTAGAATTTCCTCATATGTGGCAACTTCCTTTGTAGATGGTAGGTATTCATTTGGACCGTTCAGCATATATTTTAGATCGTCGTTGAAGTACATAACTAAGGGTTCGGAGTCAGATCTTGGAACCTTGGGAATATGCAATGGAGAGCGTTCTCTTCTTTCTCTTACAAACATTGAAGAAGAAGACACACCAAGAGCTTTTAAGACCTCTTGATCTACAAGTCTGGTATTGAAATCTCTGTCGCTTTTGAACTTGTAAATTAAGGAGTCATAAATGCTATTAACTCTTTGATCCATTGTGTTGTCTTCCTGGATGTTGATTCCAAACCTTTCATGCAGATCTGAGAACATGCAGTCAAGCTTTTTGGCTGTAGGATCTCTAATTTGTTCTTCGGGGATCTCTAATTTGTTCTTCGGTTTGTATCGGATCCCTTAGCACATCATCAAACACATCGTCATCTTCAACATCAGACACATCGAATCCACCGGTCTCTTGAGGTATTTCACCTTCCCTGTAAGTCATATCGTCCCAGTTATCCTTGTCACCACCTGCATCTTCTTGTTAGGTATCAATCTCAACTTCAACATCTTCAGCATTCACTTCTTCTGGATTATCTGTTTGTTGTTGTGAGCTTGATTTTTGTTGTTGTTGTTGTTGTTGTTGAGATGATGTTTGTTTTTGGGATGAGAACGTTGTAGTGGTTGTTGTTCTTTGTCTTTTAGCGCTTTTCTCCCCCTTAGGATTATCCGAGTCTAGATCATCCTGATTGCGCTTCCTTGACTGTGGACGACATTGACTTTCTAACTCCGTGACTCTTGAGGACAATATTGTAATAAGTTTGATTGCCTCAGAGTTCAACTTTGTCATTTCTTTTTCGACATTCAAGACTTGATTCGTGACAGGAGTTGGTGCTGGTGGTTAAGCTTCGGGGTCCAGTAAGCCATTGTAGAGGTTGGGATGTGCTGCCATGAGTGATTCATCATTCAAGATCTTATCAAGCATTAGTTCGAAGATGCGGTCCAATGATAAAGATCTTGATGATGTGGAAGGTCCAGCTTGTGTTGATTGTTGTCGTTGAGCTGCAAACCTTGACTCCATGTCAGCACGAAGTTTTCCCATTACTTCGTTAAATTGTGTGGTTGTTACAAGTGGTACCGGATCAGCTCAGGTTCTTTGAAACAATGTCGATGTAGACATCGTTTGTATGTGTTTTGGGTGAGATGCTGTTGTTGACGGTTGTTGAAAGTGAGTTGTTGGTGGGGTTTTTGTTGTGTGAATAGTTGTTGTTGCTGCTGCTGCTGTTGGTGGTGGTGGTGGTGGTGATGGAGGTGATGAGGGTGGTTCCACATTGATAATGATGGAAGGGGTGAGTTGGTGTTGCTCAGAGGACCTAGACCTACTATTGTCAAACTTCATCTTCTTCCTAATCTCCGGTCTATAGGTGTCATCTCCGTCCCCCTAATCATCTCCATCGTCATCATCATGACCAGCATCACTAGGCCTAAACTCCTGACTATCCTTATCCTCCTTAGAAGGTTCACTTTTCTCCTTATCCTTCCCTTCATCATCTTCCCCTTCTTTTGTTTTCCTATCATCTTCCTCCTCATCATCTAACAATTGGCTTCCCTTCTTAGAGTGTTTCCTAGCCGATTGTTTTCGATGTTTCCTAGGTTTTCCTACGTTGGCGCTAGACTCTACTTTAACCCTAGACACATCCAGGGTAGGTCCGCTCGGTTTTGAGCTTTCCATAGGAGCGCTTTCTATTCCCATATACACCTTATATGCATTCGATTCCTTGTTAGCGAGCTCCAACAAACCCTATGGTATTGCCATCGGGACAATTTTGCAAACAACGGAGTCCCGATTTGTGCTGTGAATATGTGGCACTCTAGGTGTTGGATCGTCTTGTCGTTGTGAGATACTTAGGTGTTCCCTCATAAACTGAGCAATAAGTAATTTGAAGTATCTGACAAACGGAATGCATACATTCTTCTTCTTCTCCGATCTATGGACATGGTCGACAACATCTGTCCAAAGAAGCTTCGCATAATCGAAGTGACATTGTTTCACTATACCATACATGATTTGATATAGTGAAGTAGTGCCTCGATCTATTTCCGTTTCTTTTTCGGTTACGCACCGATTAAGAATTGAGAATAGCGTAGCCCATTGTGCAGGTAGGCACTTCCTCATGAATGTTGACAAGACTTTGAACTTATGCTTGTCATCAGCTTCCATATCGTATCCCAGCTTCATAAAGAATTCCATGAGTTGTTCGACATTAGGTGGTTGTTGGAAAGCTGTGAGGTTTCCATGTTCAGCAGCAGGAAGATTTAGTGCCCTACGAAGATCTTCTGACGTAATTGTGATTTGTTGTGTTTCAATGATGCTTTGAATAGTGTCAGGTTTAGTTTCAGTGAGAAACACAACATTTCGCCAGAATTGTTGTAGGTATATCATGGGGGTGGTAGAGTCGGATAATGAGAGCATTGGATAAGTTGGGTGATTTTGGAGGATTTCAGGGATGATTGGGTGATCACATTCAAAGAGAGAGATGCGGAATTGGTGATTGCATTCACCAACTCTGATGTATTCAGCTATTGGCACAAGTTCTTCATTTGTTGGTATTGTTATAGCTGGAGCATCTTCTTGAATGTGTTGTGGTTGATCATGAGTTTGTTCTTGAGCCATTGTGATGAATGATTCTGAAAGGACATAAAAGATGTAAGAATCTTGATAAAGTTTATAATATTTATTTTTCACTCTGTCTGTTTTTTATATGCTCTGGCATTTCTTTTTCGAGCATATTTCATTTTCTTTTTCTTTTCTTATGCTTTCTTGCTTTTGTAGCATAAGCTCATGCTCTTTTCTTTTCACATGCGATTTTATTCTCTCTTTTTGTTTTCCTCACAAAAAAATTTGTTGATTTATGATACTTTTTCAAAAATTGTTTAAGGTATAGATTAAACGTTGTTTTATAATGCTCATGCTTTAGAAAATACGTTTATCTAACCCTTTTGAAGCTTTGGGAAAAAGTATCAACTTGTATTCAAACATAAGTTTCTAGTGAAACTAGAGAACTTGATTTTGGAAGTCAAACAGTCAGAAAAAATTTGTTGCATGAGCCTAATATTTCTTAACAAATGCCAATACTTTAGACTCTCTATTACGTGGGCTAGTTAAAGGATTCCATTATCAGCTTTTAGGTGATAACTAGTCCTAGTAACTATCTTGAAGATGAGAAGTCTTAAGTGAAGTCAATTGTAATATGTCTTAAAAAAGCTTTTGTTGCATAAGTGTGAGATTTCTCAAAACATATCTAGACCTTGATACTCTGTTACGTTGTGTAGCTAAAGGGATGCATTATTAGTTTTTAGGTGATAACTAGCCCTAGTAACTACCTTGAAGATGAGATATCCTTAGTTTAAATAGTGTCGAGTCATCTCAAAACCATTTGAATCAGAACAATTAAGAGTGAAAGATCTGTTAAGTGATTGCATGAATTGGTTTAAAATTATATTCATGGCATTGGCAATCACTAACATTTTGTAAACATAACCGTCAAATCAGTCATATACACAAAGTATTCATAAAAGTTGCAATCGTAGAAAAGTCTAAGTTTAGTAATTAAACATATGCATCACATAGTCTGTTAATGCAATAATAGTGATACAACCCTAGTCTAATTAGCAAAGAAAACTAATCATATGCAATATTCTATGTCTCAAAGGTTTTCATTTCATCTTTAAAATGAGAAAAAATTGTATTTGATGAAAACAAATTGAGAAGGATACTTGTGTAGATTGTTCAATCACCTTGGCTTTTCTTAAAATCATTAAGAACAAATTGTGACTTAATTTGAGAAAGACTGTTTGATCAATGTTTGTTACTTAGTCAAAATTTATTAAAATGTTTGATACTTTATATAAATATAAGATTTATAAAACTTTTGCAAAGATTTTAAAAAATTTGGGCAAAGTAACATTTAGTTTAATTGGGTGAAAAAACTTCGCAATATCTTGTATCACGGATTTGGTATCGCGGGCAAATGGTCAATGAAAGTCAACTTCGCATTGAAGGTGAGACAGGTATCGTGGACCAAACTAGATGTGATGGTAAGCCATCGCATAAAGTTTCGGAACCAAAACGTTCGTATTGAAAACTGTGATGGCAAGCCATCGCATGACATTTAGAAAGGCTCGTATCGCGGAGCTTTTATCCACGATGCGAAGAAATTTTTTTCCATCGCAGTTGAAACTCTCGGATTTTTTAAATAATATTAAATGCCATTTTGCCTCTTTTCTAAAGTCTCGTATCGCATCTAATACGATGTCGTATCGAGAACTATTCATCTTCTTCCCAAAATCAGCCCATTTTAACCAAATCAAACCATTCAAAAACCCATTTTCTTTCAAATTAGTGATCAAACCGGTCTATCTCAATCATCTAACCACAAAGTTTTGATACTAACACACCACAATTTAAACTCAATAGTGAGACATATGTATTCTTGGTGTCTAAACCCTAGCATCCCAATTGGGCATGAAACAGTTAAAATTAAGGGTGAATAAACAAGAAACATATGTAAAACATCATTTAAAACATATTTGAAAGCTTACTTTTTGCACGAAACAGTGTGAATAGGCAATAAAATCTGTGATACGAGAGTTCTTGTGAATGCGAGTGAATGTGTGTTTGTTTAGGAGAGAGAGAATGCGAGTGAATGGTAAAAGTGTGTGTGTTTTTCTCGCATCCCATATGTGGGGTTTGTTGACCCGTATTTTTCCATTTTGACCATTTTTGTTTTGAACTCATATCTGCAAGAGTTTTTGGACTAGGGGAGGGTTCAAATCAGCATTTTGAGTATTTTAACAAAACTCCCCCTTGACATTAGACATTTTTACACTTAACACTTTCGAATTTTATTCTTAGAATTTTAACAAGTTTTTGAAAATATTTTGGTTCAAATAATTTGAACGTTTGTGTTTTATTAAAATTGTTTTTTATTTTAAAATAAACTCAATCACTCCCCCTCGAAGTGATGGTTATTTTTCCAACATTTACAACAACTTTTTATCATGTTTTTCATTTTTCCTTTTAACAACCTTTTAGCAACGCTTGTTTGTGACTTATTCATGATTTCAAAAACAAACTTCTAAATTTCTCCCCCTAAAAAATAGCTTAATATTTTTAAACTATTTTTGATCTATTGATGAGGTGAAGCATTGTTTTTGAAAGTTTTATTCTTACTCGAGCTATTCTCAAGATTTGATTATCATGAGCAAAAAATTTTATAAAAAGGTTTTTAGAAAAATCCTTTTTGTAAAATCTTGTATAGATTTTGCTCATAATAATAAGAAGATTTCTCTCCTTTTCTTAAGGATTGATGCACTAAAGAGTACGTTCAGGGTCCTTTCTTTTGCTACGGGTGTTGATCTGTGATGTGATCAACAGCCATTATGTTTGAATAATTACCGTTTTGAGTAACCAGATGTACGTGTGATGTCTGCTACATTGTTGACTGCTTTGATCTTTGGAGTTTCCTCGTTATGATCATCACGAATACTTTCCATTCCTAATCGTTGTCGGAGGTATTCAAATCTCTCGGGAGGCAAAGATTTTGTGTAGAAGTTGGCAATTTGGTAGTCAATTTTCAGAAAGTACAATTCCATTGACCGCTTTTCTACATGCTCCTTGATGAAGTGATATCTGACTGCGATGTGCTTCATTCTTGAATACAGTACTGAGTTACAAGAGATGGCAATGGCACTTTTCGAATCACAATAAATTGGGATTTTGTCGTAGAAGAAACTATAGTCCGTCAATTGTGTTTTCATCCATAATACTTGGGCACAGCATCCAGAGAGGGAAATATATTCAGCGTCAGCAGTGGAAAGTGCAGTATGATTTTGTTTATTTGAAGACCAGCTGATTAATTTCTCCCCCAAGAATTGAGCAGATCCAGAAGTACTTTTACAATCAATTTGACATCCTGCATAATCTGCATCTGAATAGGCAATAAGTTCAAAACCGATGTCTTTTGGATACACGAGGCCCATGTGAGTTGTTCCTTTTAGGTACCGAAAGATCCGTTTGACAGCAGTAAGGTGCTTTTCCGTTGGCCTGGATTGGTAACAGGCACACATGCAGATGGCAAATTGAATATCTGGCCGACTAGATGTGAGATACATAAGTGAACCAATCCTACTACGGTATTTTATAGGATCAACTGGTTTTCCTAATTTATCTTCATCTATTTTATGTCTGTGAAGCATAGGAGTACTTATGGAGTCAGATTTATCCATTCCAAACTTCTTCAAGATTTCCATGGTGTATTTGTGCTGATGGATAAAGATACCACTAGGAGTTTGTATGATTTGTAGACCCAAGAAGAATTTAAGTTCCCCCATCATGCTCATCTCAAATTTCTGTCGCATGATATTTTCAAACTTTTTGCAATACTTAGGATTCGTAGATCCAAAAATAATATCATCGACGTAAATTTGACCAACCATGATATCATCACCTTTACGCCTTATAAATAAAGTTGGATCGATTGAACCTTTGACAAATTTGTTCTTGAGGAGATATTTTGACAGATTTTTGTACCATGCACGAGGTGCTTGCTTGAGTCCATAGACGGCCTTGTTAAGAACATATACATCATCCGGGTGATCTAGATCAACGAAGCCTTCTGGTTGGCTTACATCACCTCTTCTTCTAACTCCCCATATAAAAAGGCCGTATTCACGTCCATTTAATGGACAGTGAAAGATTTGTGAGCTGCATAAGCCAAAAATAAGCATATTGCTTCGATCCGAGCAACTAGTACAAAAGATTCATCAAAATCAATTCCTTCCTCTTGATTGTAACCTTTGGCAACTAGACGAGCCTTGTTTTGGATTACATCACCATCTTCATCAAGTTTGTTCTTCAAGATCCATTTCAAAGCAATTATAAGTTTTCCAAGAGGACATGGAACCCTTCGCCAAACGCCATGCCGTGTAAATTGATTGATTTCTTCTTGCATTGCAACGATCCAGTCTGGTTCTGCAAGTGCTGCTTTGACATTGGCAGGTTCTATTTGACTTAGGAAAGAATTGTAGAAACAGAAATCAGCTATAAAGCTTCTTGTTTGAATAGGTTGAGAAGGATGTCCAATTATTTGGTGTAAAGGGTGATCATGAGTCCAACTTCTCTTGTGCGGATGTGGTTGGCAATGTTGTTGCATATTTGAAGGATTGATGTTTTGCGGCTCTGAAGGTTCACCGACCTCATGTTCTAGAATCGCAAATGGATTGATGAAAGTTTCTTCTTCAGACGATGCATTGGTAATTATCTAATCATCAACATTGTGTGGGAGGTTGGAGTGACATTGTTTGGTGAACGTTCTTTTTGAATGTTAGTGGATGGAGAAGTATCTGGTACGGGATCAACAGCTTCATAAGTAGTTGTTGATGAACCGGATACTGGAGATGGTATGTCTTCTTGATTGTTAACTTCGATAATCGGAGGTGCTGCGGATAATGTTGACATTTTCATCTTGTTTCCACCACATGATTCATCATAGAAGTTTTCAAACAGTTCGTCTAACACTTCCTTTTGAATACGGTTAAGTTTTGGTGTTGATGATGTGGGGTTAGGTGCGAGTCCTGAATTGTGTTGTTCAGAAGTCATAGTCGTTGGCACGGGTTCTGAACATACATGATCAGAAGCCATTTCTTCTACTTCATCGAAATGAACATGGACTGTTGCTTGTATCAGCTTTGTTCAGCGATTATAAACTCGATAAGCACTTGATTGTGTGGAATATCCTAATAAAGTTCCGACATCCCTTTTTTCTTTGAGCTTTCCATTATCTTCTCGATCATTGAGTGGGTAACATCTACAACCAAAGTTGCGGAGATATTTTACATCGGGCTTTTGTTTGTGAAGGATATGATATGGGGTTTTGTTGAATTGTTTATTAATGATACATCGGTTTTATGTGAAACATGTGGTTGATACGACGTCAGACCAAAGGTTTAAGGGTAGGTTTGCTGAGGATAGCATTGTTCTGGCAGCTTCAACTAACGTACGGTTTCGTCTTTCAACTACACCATTTTGTTGAGGAGTGTAAGCCACCGATCTCTGATGAGTAATGCCAATTGAATCGAAGAATTCTGAAGAATCTGATTCGTGAACTCCGTTCCATTGTCTGTTCTAATGAATCTGACTTGAGCTTGTAAACCAACTTGAATTCTTTTGATGAACGTGATGATGACACTTGGAGTTTCCCCTTTAGAAGCAAGAAAATGGACCCAAGTGTATCTTTAATAGTCATCCACAATAATCAAAATATGTTTCTTCCCATTTCTGTTGACGACACGCATGGGTCTACACAAATCCATGTGTAACATGCAAAGGAGCAACGGAACTGGGTTCTGGTTTGGATTTGAGTGTTGCACGTGTCATTTTACCCAATTCACAAGCAGAACAAAAATGGTCTTTCTCGAAAGAAAGTTTTGGTAAACCTCTAACCAAATTATGTTGAGCAAGGTCATTGATCGATCTGAAGTTCAGATGAAAGAAGCGACGATGCCATAGCCAGGCTTGTGATGATGTTGCTTTGGCAAGCAGACAAATCGGTTTTGGAGATGTTATTTCCTTAAGTGCAATTTGGTATAGATTCGAATCCTGGGAGCCTTTGAGAATATCAACGCCTTCAAGCGTACGAACAATACACGAATGTTTCCAAAATGCCACCTCTAAACCGCTATCACACAATTGACCAATACTAAACAAGTTGTGACCCAGTCCTTAGACAAAGTAGACACGTTGAATTGTGACCTTATCATGAATGAGATCTCCATAACCGGTGATTTTAGCTACGTGATCATTCCCAAAACGCACTATACCCAAGAATTTGGCCACGAAGTTCTTGAACAGTGCCCTGTTCCCGGTCATATGCCGGGTGCACCCCGAGTCGAGGTACTAGAGGCACACTTAGACAAGCTGCACATCAAAGCAAGACACAGAAAATTGGGAATGCACAACTAATGGATTAAATTTAGAAACAAGAGGCATGGTAGGTGATTCTTGCTTCTTAACTGGTTGCCATCTATACCCTACGTGTTTAAACACTCTTCCAGTAGGAACCCACTTAAAGCATGATCTAGGGTTTGAGTCATAGTGATCTAGATTCTTGCCCTTAGGAATCATTGGCTTTTGTTGTTGATGCTTAGTATTTCTTGGCTTTGATGTATTAGTCCTAGTGGTCTTAGCATTCATGTTCACACAATTCATATTAGCATGCACACATTTATCAGAAACCGAATTAAGAGGAACAAAATTAGAACAAGCATTCATGCTATTAGAAGTAACAGATCCATGCATTTTAATGTTATTACATTCATCCATTCGCTTAGGGCGTTTTTTATTGAAAGCATTAAAATATCTAGGTTTGTCTACAACTTGAGGTTGACAGGCTCTAGTCGTCCAAGAGTTATTCTTAAGTGGTCTCTCCCTGTTACAAGTAGTTTCTAAACCAGGACCAACAAGCAAATCTTTGTTAGGAGATTTTGAAGATTGATCATGTTGAACTAATTTTTGTTTCTTACGGTTCTTAGACATGTGTTTCCTTGACTCTTTGGGATTCTTTTCTACTGGGGGAGGAGTCAAAGAACACACTGGTGCATCTGGAGGTGTATCCTTGCTAAGTAATGCTTGCATCCTAGCTTTTTCTTATTCTTTCTTATAAAGCATATCATTTGTACCATAAGGTTCACGCTTAGAAGTAGAAGCAACATTGTACATACCAGGTGCAATTACTTTAGGATTAGTTAAAACCTCTTTATGTTTTGGCTCAAGAACATGAGTTTGTTGCTTTGAAGATGCCAAAAATGTTGGTTGATTTGAAAAGTATGAAAAATTTGCATTCTCCAACTGGCGTTTTGAAGCAAACTCGATATTCTTGGTTTTTGTCAAATCAAGCAATTTAGATTTGAGTTCCTAATTCTCTTTTAAGATTAGTTTCAAATAATTTTCATAGGAAAGCTTGTCATACTTGTTTTCTTCAATATTTTGTTGCCAATTTGATTCGAATATCAAAGATTGTTTTTCAATTTTGGCAAACAAATTTTCAAAATTTTCATTTTGACAAGACAATTCCTCGTTCAACTCAACATTCTTTTGCAAACACTGTTTTAGACTCCCTTTTAAAGCAAGGTTTTCCATTTCAAGTGACGTTTGTTGATTTTATAAAGTCGCAATTTTCTCTTCATTTAGTGCGAACGCTGGTTTGATTGATCCGAATTGATTTTGAAAATATTCCTTTTGAATGTCCGAGTTTAAGCAAATAAGATCGTATTCATCTTCAAGAGATGTTACGTATTTCAAATCATTTTGCATTTCAGTCATAAATGTCTCTTCAAAGACTTTAAGTTTATCGTCAATACTTTTCACGGGAGGCTCGATAAATATGGTTGGAATTCTGCTAAGTAAGAATTCTGCTGACGGTTACTGCTGAAGAGTTGGTTCCTGCTGGCAGAGTGTTTCTGCTGAAGTCTAGTTTCAGCATTATTAGTTTCTGCGGATATAGTTATTCCGTATTTTATGTAATATAGTTAGGATATGCATGAGTTTATTTAGGAAGTGATAATGCATATCTTTTTAGAAGTTTTAGAATATACGTTTCTTGTGAAACGGTTTAGGGTTCCTTGTGTATAAAAAGGAACACACGATTATGTATTGAGGATACGTTTTTAGAAAACACTCTTATTATTATTGAAAAGATCCATAGAGGATCAATTGTTCTTAGTATTCAGTTGTTAAAACTTGTGTTTGTTTCCGCTTTAAAATACAAGTTACAGAGATTATCTTTTAGTGTGTTAGTGATTACATTAACATTACTAACGATCCACGAGTGCTCAAAGATCTATCAAGGTCTTAAAGGTTCAACAAGTGGTATCAGAGCCTCGGGAGAGTCTCTGTGATACTAAGAAACACCAAACTTACACCCTCTCAATAAAAAAACAATCAAAAACAATGCCTGGATCAGATGATGAAGCTGATACAACTCAGAACCTAAACACCACTTCTTTCCAACAACTCAATCTCTCAAACAGTAATGTCAAATTCCCATACCTTAAGAATGCTGAGGAATATGAATTGTGGTCCATGAAGATGCAAAACTGGATCACAAACATTGACTGGAATCTTTGGGAAGTTGTTCGTAAGGGCAACAGCTTAAAGAAACATGTCAAAGATGCTGATAGGATTGTGACTATTGTAGGTCCCAAAACTGCTGAAGAAGTTCTTGCCGTGCAGAGGGAGAATAAAGTAAGAACAATTCTCCTTCAGGCTATACCAGATGACCACATGGGTAACTTCCACTTCATGGAAGATGCCAAGGACATTTGGATGTCCATTAAGGCTAGATTTGGTGGGAATGAGGAGTCAAGAAGGATGAAGAAGTCAATGCTGAAGCAACAGTTTCAAGAGTTTCAGATATCTGAGGAAGAAGGAATCCACAAAGGTTATGACAGGTTCCACAAGATCTTGAGTCAACTTAATCAGTTGAAGGCTAGGCCGGATAATGAGGACTACAATGCTAAGTTTCTAAGATCTTTGCCACCATCCTGGTTGCAAGTCAGCATTGCTCTCAAAACTAAGGGTGGATTGGACATGATCTCTTTTGATGACCTCTACAACAAGCTTAAATCTCTTGAGCCTGATGTTAGAAGTCCCATTCGTCCATCCACTCACTCAGCCTTTGTTAGCACCACATCCAATCCGGTGCATCAAACCTCAAGCTCTTACACCTCAGGAGCATCTTCTCAAACCCACACTAAACCAACTCCTAAATCAAAATCCAGTAATATAATGGAAGATATTCTTCACTCTTTTGTTGCTGAATATGAACATCAGCAGTTTCTAGCTTATGAGGATTTTGAACAGGTGGATCCATTGGAGATGGAGGAGATGCACTTCAAATGGCAGTTAGCAATGATTTCTATGAACATCAAAAGGTTTGAGAATAAGTCTGGGAGAAAGTTTGGTTTTCAGGGAAGAGATGCAGCAAGATTTGACAGAAGGAAGGTTAAGTGCTACACTTGTGGTCAGATGGGCCACTTCTCAAGAGAATGCAAGGATAGAAAGTCTGGTGATGAAGTTAGATATGGCTCATATCTATTGGAATCAGGAACTTCTAAAGTTGTACCTTCCAAAGCTTTGGTGACTGTGGATAGCCATATTGATTGGACTGTTCATGAACCTCCTGAAGAGGAAGCTTCTACTTCTGAACAAGTGAATATGCTGGCATACTCCCCCACTGAGGATAAGAAAGAACAAGTTTCCTTGATGGGCATCTTTCAGGTACACAATTGTGTTTTTGGCTGTAGTGTAAGATATAATGAACTTAAACAAGAATATGATGAATTGAAACCTAAATACAATGAGTGTTATGTAGAAGTTGAAGCCTATAAAAAGGCTTTAAAAACTTTGGAAAACAGAAGGTTTGGTTTCAAAAGAATCAACTTAAATATGAAGAAAAGATAAGAGTTTTAGAAAGTGATTTAGAATGTGCAAAGATAGATTTAAGGCGTACTGAAAAAGAAAAATCTGATGTAGAAAAAGAAAAACAAGAATTACAAGTAAAGTTAGATAAAGAAGTGGCTGGTCGTATGAAGTGGCAGGAAGGGGCCTCTCATTTAAATAAATTGATTGATAGTAGTCAATCTGTTAGGTCTAGAAAAGCATTAGGGTATGATAAATATATGGATCCTGAGGAATTAACTTACCCTGATATATCCAGTGTTTTTGACCCTGAACCTCTCCTAGAATTTCAAAAACCTGTAAAATATGTTAAGGAAGGGGGATTGAATGTTGTACCTGGACCTATTAGAGGAGAACACATGCCTATAGACCTGTCCATACCTGTTGACTTTGATGGATCACACCATCTTTATGGCAAAAAGTCAAGTGACTTGCCAGACCCTGTTTCTAAATCTACTGACTTTGTCTCTTGTTCTGACAGTGACAAGTCTTCTGACCAAGGGTCTAATGCTTATACCAGTTGTGATTCAAGTGAAAAGTCAGACCTTCCCAAGACCACACCCAAGACATCACCCAAGACTCCCTACAAGCCTGTTAGAGTTACTGCTGATTACAAGACAGTTTCTTCTGAAGACTTGTTAGTTAATTCTTTGCAAAACAATGTTTCTAGTTCTGTTAATGTTTATGGTTTGAATGCTTTTTCATGTTATGGAACATCTTTCACTTTCAATAAATCTTCTAAAAAGAAGAAATATTTTGTGTGTGGAAGTAAATTTCATTTGATTAAGGATTGTACTTTTCATGAGCAAAGAATGGGTGTATGTGTTAGTCAAAGAAAACCTAGGCAAATGTGGAAGAATGTTAATGAAATACCATCTTTTATTCCACATCAGCAGAAACACAATTCTGCTGAAAAATATTCTCCATGGAGAAGAACTAGTACTAGACCTTATGTGCGACCCACTAGTTCTTTCTTTTATAATGGTTATTGGCCTAGACAGTTTGACACTATGTATGCTGGTGGAGGGTATTGGGATACTGCTGTGAAGCCCTCAGCAGGTTGTTCTTGGACAAAGAAGGGACCTAACTTGCAATACAGGCCCAAGAACAATGGTGGATCTAAAACATCTACATGGCTTACCTCTTATGATCCACAAGGCAGGCTCAAGTCAGCAATGACTTGAGTCTCCATTGAGTACTAACTCTTGTATATTATTGTTGTTGTTGTAGGATCATCCCCTGAAGAGTACTGAAGTAGGTATAGTAGATAGTGGTTGTTCCAGAAGCATGTCAGGGAACAAGGACAAAGTGCATGACTTTGTGCCTATAGAAGGTGGAGGCAATGTGACTTTTGGTGGAGGAGATGGTAAAATCACTGGGAAGGGGACTATTAAAACACCTCTGTTAGATTTTTAGAATGTATATTATGTGAAGGAACTTGAGCACTTTAATCTGTTCTCTGTATCATAAATCTGTGACACCAAGAATAAAGTTTTCTTCTCTGAGGATGAATGTCTTGTGCTCTCAAAGGACTTCAAACTTCCAGAAGATACAACTGTTTTGCTAAGAGTTCCTAGAACCTTCAACTTGTACACATTCAATCTGAATGATGTTAAACCAGAAGGTGATCTAACATGTTTGGTGGCCAAAGCTTCCCTGGATGAATCTACAAGATGGCATAGGAGGATGGCTCATGTGAATTTCAAGACCATTAACAAGCTTTCTAAACTTGGTCTGGTTCAGGGACTTCCTTCAAAAATCTTCACCAATGAACATAATTGTGTTGCATGCAACAAAGGAAAGCAACACAGAGCCTCATATAAAGCCATAACAGCTGTGAGCACCATTTCAGAACCTCTTCAGTTGCTGCACATGGATCTTTTTGGTCCAACTCCTATCAGAAGTATTGATCATAAGTACTTCTGCCAGGTTATCACTGATGATTTTAGTAGGTTTTGCTGGGTATTCTTTTTGAAAACTAAAGATGAAGCAACTCTTATTTTAAAAGAATTTATTACCCTTGTTGAAAACCAACTAAATAAAAAGGTTAAAGGCATTAGGTGTGACAATGGGACAGAATTCAAAAATGTTGCATTCATAGAATTCTGTAAGTCTAAAGGGATAAAAAGGGACTACAGTACTCCCAGGACCCCACAACAAAATGGGGTTGCTGAAAGGAAAAATAGGACCTTAATAGAGGCAGCAAGATCCATGCTTGCAGACTCTAAGTTACCCACTATGTTTTGGACTGAAGCAGTAAGTACTGCTTGCTATGTCCTCAATAGGGTATCCATCACTAGACCTCATGTCAAGACACCTTATGAACTTCTCACTGGGAAAGTTCAAGATATTCATTACCTTAAACCTTTTGGTTACAAAGTGACCATTTTGATTACTGCTGATACACTAGGAAAGTTTGATGGGAAAGCTGATGAAGGATATATTGTGGGTTATTCAGCTCTTAGCAAGGCCTATAGGGTTTACAATTTGAATGCCAAAAGGATAGAGGAGACCCTTAACCTAAGATTTCTAGAAGATCAGCCTAATGCCTGATTACTTGGGGTACACTTGACATGTTTCTAATCCAAATGCAGGTACCAAAGATACAATTTCTAACCCTGCAGGTTCCCTGGATGATGACTCAGAGAGTGACTCTGAGAAAGATGAACAAACCATTGTTGTACCTTCTTTTCCACCTAACCATTTTGTAGGTAATCGTTCTGCTGCTGAACATGAAGATGAGTCACATTATGCAGAGGATCTTGCTAGACTCCAGAAGCAAGAACATGCAGCTACTCAAGAAGCTAAGAGACTCAGTGAAAAGTTTGCACAAGAGACTGATGCCTTACTTCAACAATCAGCACAAGCAGTCAATGGAAACAAGGATGCTGCTGATAGTTCTACTGAAGGCTCTCATGTTCCTGCTGATGTGATCAAAGCTGCTGATAGTCCTGCTGCACAATCTCCCATTTCTACTGAAGTGTCTACAGACTTTGAGAAGCCATTTACAAGATTTCCAAGTCCTTCTGATCTTGGTAATTATCAACCCAAGCCTGGTCTCTTTAACTCAGCTTCCTATGATACTGAGTTTGGACCCACTGTCAACAACCTTGATCCACAATCAATGTCAACCCCACAGCAACAAAAAGGATCAATAATGCTCATCCCCTATCAAAGATTATTGGAGATCCTCAAGCTCGAAATACTGTGAAGAACACTAAATATGGTGAAGTTGCTTTTCTTTCCTATGTCTACAATCAACAGAGGGGCAATCATACAAACTTCAAACATTGCCTGTTTGCTTGCTTCCTTTCTCAGATAGAGCCAACCAGTGTACCTCAAGCACTTGCTGATTCAAGTTGGCTTGAAGCAATGCAAGAAGAGATGCTGCGGTTTAAGAATCAGCAGGTTTGGATACTAGTCCCTCTCCCTGATGGTAAATATGCAATTGGGACAAAATGGATTTTGAAAAATAAAAGAGATGCAAGGGGCATTGTGGTGAAAAACAAAGCAATGTTAGTGGCTCAGGGGTTCAGGCAAGAGGAAGGCATAGACTATGATGAGGTCTTTGCACCTGTGGCCAGAGTTGAAGCAATCAGGATATTCTCGGCCTATGCATCTTATATGGGCTTTATGGTATATCAGATGGATGTCAAAGGTGCTTTTCTGTATGGTGAGATTGAAGAGGAGGTTTATGTGACTCAACCCAAGGGATTTGAAGACCCTGATCATCCTGACTATGTTTATAACGTTGTCAAAGCCCTCTATGGACTTCATCAGGCACCAAGAGCTTGGTATGCTAGGCTTTCTGCAATTCTGCTGAAGCATGGTTATAGAAGAGGTGCCATTGACAAGACTCTCTTCTTTAAGAAAGACTCCAGGGATATCATTCTTGTGCAGGTTTATGTGGATGACATCATATTTGGTTCCACAAAAGAAGAATGGTGTAGAGAGTTTGAAGAGTTGATGAAGGGAGAATTTCAGATGAGTGCCATGGGGGAGCTCACTTTCTTTTTGGGTTTACAAGTTCAGCAGAAACCTGATGGTATCTTTATCAGTCAGGATAAGTATGTAAAAGATATGTTAAAGAAGTTTGATGTGGAGAATGTCAGGACTGCCACTACTCCCTATGAAGCTCCCAAACCAAAGAACAATCTTGAACCTGATCTTCCTGTCAATGTCCATTTGTACAGGTCCATGATTGGTCCTTTGATGTATTTGACTGCTTCTAGACCTGATATTACATTTGCTGTGAGTGCTTGTTCAAGGCACCAAGTCACTCCACTTACCTCTCACTTGAATGCTGTCAAAAAGATCTTCAAGTACCTGAAAGGCCAACCCAAATTAGGTCTTTGGTACCCAAAAGAATCTCCTTTTAAGCTGGAAGCATATAGTGATAGTGACTATGCTGGTGCCAACATGGATAGGAGATCCACAACTGGAGGTTGCCAATTCCTTGGAAGAAGACTGATTTCTTGGCAATGCAAAAAACAGACCATTGTTGCCACCTCTACTACTGAAGCAGAGTATGTTGCTGCTGCCAATTGTTGTGGACAGGTTCTATGGATTCAGAATCAATTGCTGGATTATGGGTATAATTTCATGAATACCACCATTTTTATTGACAATCAAAGTACCATTTGCATTGTTAAAAATCCAGTTTTCCATAATAGAACCAAACATATTGAAATCAGGCACCACTTTATCCGGGGTGCTTATGAAAAACATTTAATTAAAGTGGTTAAAATTCACACAGATGATAATGTGGCAGATCTGTTAACTAAAGCTTTTGATGGACCTAGGTTTCAACACTTAGTGGTCCATATTGGTATGCTTAACCCTTGAATGCAAAGTTTGAGGGGAGGCATAAGCCACAGGGGAGGTATATGCCTCAGAGGAGGATTGTGATTGTAAACATTGTATAATTTGTGTATATTATTGTTTGGCTAACACTAACCAACTAATGTATTGTAAGTTTGTTTGGTTTGTTTGCTAGTCTATGTCTATTTTGCAGGATGCCCACCAAGATATTTTAATTTGGATGCTGAGATTTGTTTCTTCTGAAGTATAATGGATGCTGAGATTGATTTCTACTGATTAAAGCAATAAAGAGATCAAAATTAGCAAATGATTTTTTATTCATTCTAAGAACAAATTACAGCTGATAAACAACTTCAAATGGAATTACAAGATTCAACCCTATACAAGTCTATTCTAATTATTCAAGCTCCTATCATCTATTACAAAAGCTGATTGATTAATAACCAGTATGATGAAGAAGCTGAAGCTGAAAAAGGAAGGATGGATTGATGAAAACGACGATGAAGATGCTCAAGAACCGAGTTTTATATCTTTGGTCCTTGGTAACATCCTATCATCACCTACACCATTTTCCCTTTCCCATTACCCACTACCTCTACTTTCTTGCCCTTTCCTCTGTGTCCATGGTAAGATGAACCAGATCCTGGAGCAGGAAGACCCAACACCACACCCCGTGATGTTGGAAGTGATGGATTTCTCTTCCTTGGCCTTGGTTGGGATCTGTAACACCCTAGGCAAATCCCACATTGGCTGTGGCCTGGAGAGATGCTGGGCTCATAAGATAACATTCGTCTTACAATGACACAACACGTTTTGTGGTCTACTACGAGTGGGGTTCTTAGGAACTGGCAGTTAAGCGTGCTCATGTGAGAGTAGTACTGGCTTGGGTGACCTGCCGGGAAGTCTTCAAATGAGGCCACAAAAACAAAGCCGTGAGCCTGCGGGTAAAGCGGACAATATTGTGGTCTGAGTAAGGCGGGGTGTTACAAGTGGTATCAGAGCCACTCTTGAGCCGTTCGGGATGGTGGGGCAAACCTCATCGAGGACGATGAGTCCCTAAAGGGGGGGGGGGGTGATTGTAACACCCTAGGCAAATCCCACATCGGCTGTGGCCTGGAGAGATGCTGGGCTCATAAGATAACATTTGTCTTACAATGACACAACGCTTTTTGTGGTCTACTGCGAGTGGGGTTCTTAGGAACTGGCAGTTAAGCGTGCTCATGTGAGAGTAGTACTGGCTTGGGTGACCTGCCGGGAAGTCTTCAAATGAGGCCACAAAAACAAAGCCGTGAGCCTGCGGGTAAAGCAGACAATATTGTGGTCTGAGTAAGGCTCTCTGGTGTGGAAGGAGGAAGAAATGATGGATCTTCGTCTTCATTCTCTGAAGAGTCTTCATCGTCTGAGTAAGGCTCTCTGGTGTGGAAGGAGGAAGAAATGATGGATCTTCGTCTTCATTCTCTGAAGAGTCTTCATCAGAAGTAAAGATTAAGGGAAAGACATTTTGTCTCTCAGCAGGAACGGGGGTATTACTTGGTTCCCCCTTCTTCAAAGCATTCCATCTTCTTTCCATTTCTCTAGCATAATCTGAATCATCTAATTCAGATGGATATGGTGGGAGATCCTCTGATGATGAAGAGGAAGAAAAGGAGGAGGTTAGGTCAATAATTTCGGGTTTGGAAGACATTATTTGATGATGAATTGGGGTTAATTGTGAAATTAGGGTTTTGAGATGATTTGGGGTTAATTTGATATTTGAGAAGTGTGATTTGGGGGTTATTAAATAGGCAAAGTCTAGGCTTTATGATCATTAATGCGAGTTGGGTGGCACAGTAAAAATCAAGATATTCACCGAAGATATTTTTACTCTTGCTTGGTTTCTGCTGATTGACCATCCATCAGCAGATTTGACTTCTATTTCTGCTGAAGGGTAATTTTGAAATTGGAGGGTTCCACTTTACACGTCAGACTTGGTCAACAGTTTGTTCCGATAATTTTGACCACGATTGGGGAACTTCCAAATATAACCTACTTTGCATATCTTTGCCTAAACTAAATTATTCTCCCATCACTCCATTTAAACCCATCATTCTTTTCATAATTCATAACCGTCTCTCGCAAAATAATTCAAATGGCTCGACTTGAATTCAAGCAAGATCATAACAAGTTTGCTATTTTGAAAAAGGCTAAGGGTCATGAAGAGTTTGATTCAATGGTGGAGTTTTTACAGCGTTCAAAGATTCATTATGCCTTAACACATTCTTCAAATGTGATATATGAATCTATGGTGAAGCAGTTTTGGGCATCTGCTAGGAAAAGATCTGACACAGAGATCGTGGTTGACATTGATGGTAATGAGTATGTGGTGACTGAAAGTTTGATCAGGACAAAGCTTCAGTTGGATGATGAGAATGGTGTTTATCACTCCAATACTGAAGAGATACTTGCTGGGTTGAGGGAAGCTGGTTATCAAAGCACTGACACGACTAAGTGGTTGAAGAATCAGTTCTGTCCCAAGTGGAGGTATTTGGTGCATTTGTTGCTTCAATGTATCAGCAATAAGTGTGGTGGATGGGATCAGTTCTCTGCCCATTTGGGTTGTGGTATTGTTTGTCTCTATAAAGGGTTAACTTATAATTTCTCAACGTTTATTCTTGCTAATATGCTAGAAAATGTTGAGAAACAAAATTATAAGTTTTTAATGTACCCTAGGTTTTTACAAATAATTTTAGACATAACCACTGAAGACAGGATTCATGTGCCCATTAAGAGTCTTGGTTCTAAGTTGTTTGCCTCAATGAAAACTAACTATAATGGGGAACATCGCCCTCTGTTAGCTGCTATGTTGCCACATGGCAATGATGATGTGGTTGAGAGTGATGCTGCTGGCAATTTGCCCTCTCCAAATGCTGCTGATGATGGTAATCCATCATCTTCTGGTGTTACTGCTGATGGTAACCCTTCAGTGGTAAATGAGGGAGAGCCAGCTACAACTGCTAAACCATTGCCTGTTTCTCCTGATCAACCTCCACCTTCCCCTTTACCTATGTCACCTAGTCCTGTTCTTTCACCATCTCAGGTTGCTCCTGTCGAGCTAACTCCTGAGGTTGAAGAGACAATTCAGTCTCTTGCTATACAGGTACCTACTCCTCTTGAGCCTGAGATTACTAGATTACCTACACCTAGTCTTGTGAGAGAGCCAGTTGATGAAGGCTCTCCTAATGTTGTACATATGTCTGTTTCTCCTGCTAGGTTCAATGAAGCTCCTTTTACCACTGAGCAATCTGTTGGTGGAGCAGAGGACCCTGTTACTCTCACTTCTGTACATGATTTGCTTTGCAGGTATATTAGAAAGACTGATGCTCTTCAAAAAGAGCTTGATGATACCAAGTCTACTCTTGGTAGTGAGATTGAGATGCTGAAAAGCAAAGTTCAGGATTTGGAGGCACAACTTACTCAGCCGAAGAAAATAAAAGTAGTAATTGATGCAGATAAAGTGCCTAAGGAGGGTAATTTGGACTCCCTTGAAATCTTGGCTGAAGTGGCTAGACAGACACATGCTTCTTCTCCCAAAGTTGCTGAAGTTCCACAATCTAAACCAACAATTCACTTCAGCAGGAGAAGTAGAAGACAATATTTGGCAAAGAAAGCTGTTGAATCTTCTAAGGTGCCCAGTGGTGATGAGATTCTTATGGCAGAAGCTGATGATACTCTTCAGGAGAAACAATCAACTAGTAATCTTGCTACTGACAAGTCTACTGATGGGATTCATGCATCAGTAGATACATTCTTTATAGCTGGTAAAGAGTATATGGATTCTCCTGATCATGATCCATTTGTTCTTAAGCAAATTTCTCCTGATGACACAACTGCAACCCTGAAGCCTACAGGATCTGCTGATAATATACTTGATTTAGATGTTCAAAAGCTAACTGCTGATCCTATGGAAGGATTAGATATTCCTAATGTTAATTCTGCTGAAGGTGATGAAGTGTGTGCTGATGAACATATTTCAGAAGAAGAAAGAGTTGAGCAAGAAAGACTCTTGAAAGAGTGGGAAGATTATAAGAAGAGTACAGATTTGGCAGAAGCAGAGCAAGCCAAATATGATTCAGAATATCAGTCTGCTACAAAAAGATATATTTCTACCTTGCCTATTGAAAGACAGAGAGAATTGGATGTGGCTGTTCAAAATTTTGATGAATCAGACTGGCAGAATATTGGAGAACAAGTGATTACTACTCCTGGTTTAGTTGCAGACATTCTTGGAAATAAGGTGGATAAAAAGGACTGGGTTTCTGAAATAGTGAAGATAATGAAATTAAGAAAGAAAGAAGCAGATGAGCAAAAAGCAAGAGCAAAGAGAGATAAACCAATGACTCAAGCACAGCAGAGGGATTATATGAGAACTTATGTGAAAAGTCAAAGCAGTGCCCTATATAATAATGCTTGGACTAGGAAACAATTTTGGGCTCTTTCAGTGAACAACTGGTTCTGATGTATAATAGAATCAAGTCTAGGTGTGAAAAGGATGGAATGGGTGCTCCTAAGCTTGTTCCTACCATTCTTGCTGATGCGGTTTCCTTTGTGAATGTGGATAAGCCTGTTGTTGATCAGGTATCTTTGCCAGCTACTTCTGCTGATGTAACACCTATTGTTGCTTCATCTAGTGTTGATAAAGGTAAAGCTAAAGTTGTAGCAGAAGTTCTTCCTTCTAGAAAGAGAACCAGGAAACAACTGGAGGAGGAGAGGTTGGGTGAAGAGGCTGCAAAAAGGTTAGCTGATGAACAACAAGCTGAAATGGCAAGATTTCATGAGCTTAAGGAAAGAGAAGTAGAGCTTGCAGCTGCTAGGGCTAAACAGATAAGGAAAGCCATGGATGAACAATATGCATCTGCTGCACTTGATTCTTCTCAGGATTCTACTGATGAACAAATGGATATTCCATCAGTGGAAACTAGTACTGTAGAAGATGTATCTACTGAAGCTGTAGCTCCTGAGGAACCTTCTTTACCTCATGATGCAATTTATGTTCCTGGAAGAAGGGCTAAGAGAATGGCCAGAGTAAGAACTTCACATTCAGTACAAAGACTAGTAGATGTGAATGCTCCTGATACTTCATTTATCAAAGAAGGATCCCCTGATGATTGGCCAGAGGGTATTAGAGATGTTTTGGTTCACTGGGAATTATCTAAAAATGGTCAAATTAATACCATTTATAGGCTTGATAAAACTTCTCTATCATTCACTTTTCTACAAGAAATACTACATCTTGTGGATCATCAGGACTTGCTCACTCTAAATGATTTGGTTCACAAATATTATGCAACTCATACTCCTACAGGGTCTGGATTGTATTTATTGGGTGATCTCAGAGTGCTTTTGGATTCTTCTACTCCCACTGGTGCTGGATATGATGTGTGGAAAAACAATCAGAGATGGAAAGTTCAGAGTTGGAAGTTTTACCCTATGCCCTATGTTCATGTGTTGGAAACTACATCTGGACTCAGGCTTCTCATGGTTCTTGGGAAAAGGTATCCTCTGACAGTGTCTCTTATGGAGAAAATGCTTCAACACAAGTTGGAGATTCCTCCTGATCCAGCTGGGAATGCTAGGTTGTTTGCTGAATCTCTGATTAAAGTGTTCAAACTCAGAATCAGGACTTCCAGAGCTGCTTCTATTTGATGGTATTTTGTTATATATTTGTTTTATTTTTAGTAAAAAAAAACTAACAGATTTGTATAGTATTGTGTATGTTGTATGCAGGTTTGGTGTTGATTATTTCCATATCTTCTCTGGTTATCAACTTACCTGATGTTGACTATTCCATCAAAAAGTTGGCTAGTCCAAAGGGTACAGCTTTGGTAAAGACACATCAAATCTGTTGATAGCTGTAATAGTTTGCTCAAAACTATTGGGTACTCAACTCACCCATGCTTAACAGCTGAGAGTTGAATGGTTGTCAATTGACCATGGATTTTTCCTTTATAGATTCGCAATAATTGGCTAGCCCACATGTATATGGCTTGTGGTAAAGGCAGTGGAAAACCATATTTGGTATTCAATTGACCAAGGTGCTTAAATCAACCAAATAATTGACTAGTCCTGAGCAAACGGCTACAGGTAAAGACAACTCAAATCCGTTTATAGCTGATGATTTGCTTAAAATCATATGGTCATAAGTGTACCATAGTTTTCGAACTGAAACATTTGGCTACTCCATTAGTGATGGCTATTGGTAAAGAGACATCAAATCCATTATTTTCAATGATTCACATCTCACAGGAGTTAACACACCTGGATGTGATGAGAATAGTATGAAACTAGTTTGTTTTGATGTACATTTGGACATTTGTTGCTGCAAAGAATGGAGTTTTCAAGTATGTGTTGATCGTAGAGATCCTGCTGATGATGATTCTTTGCTGATAATGTTCGACTTCAATCCTCTTGGTTTGTCATTTTAAAGATCTATCAAGAATCTTAAACTTAACTTCGTCAAATTCAAGATTAGGGGAGGATTGTTGGGAATTCAGCTAAGTAAGAATTCTGCTGACGGTTACTGCTAAAGGATACTGCTGAAGAGTTGGTTCCTGCTGACAGAGTGTTTCTGCTGAAGTCTAGTTTTAGCATTATTAGTTTCTGCGGATATAGTTATTCCGTATTTTATGTAATATAGTTAGGATATGCATGAGTTTATTTAGGAAGTGATAAGGCATATCTTTTTAGAAGTTTTAGAATATAAGTTTCTTGTGAAACGGTTTAGGGTTCCTTATGTATAAAAGGAACACACGATTATGTATTGAGGATACGTTTTTAGAAAACACTCTTATTATTATTGAGAAGATCCATAGAGGATCAATTGTTCTTAGTATTCAGTTGTTAAAACTTGTGTTTGTTTCCGCTTTAAAATACAAGTTACAGAGATTATCTTTTAGTGTTGTAACAATTCGCAATTTCAGATTAACTTTTATTCCCGAAAATTTTACTATTCACTTTTACTATTCACTTTTTACTATTCACTTCTCACTATTCATCTCAGAAATTTTTATTTCATATTCTCGTAAGTTAAACTATTTTAACGATAATCCGAGAGTTTGACGCTCGTCGGATCATTTCTGCAAAAATCACAAAGCCGTGTCCGAGATTTACTTTTAGGTTTAAACGTCCTTCCAGCATCCCGATATATCCATAAAACATTATAAACAATAGAAATATGATTTTCTATCATTTTATGACAATTCCAAAAGTTTTGGAATTTTACGTTTTCTAGTTCAGCGTTTTACGCGAATTACGCGTTTTAGACCCGTGTTTCCAGTTTTTAGCAGGGTTTTAGCACCCGATAGACCCTACCACTCATTTTATATTTTATTATGGACTATATTGACATGTTTAACAATACTTTCAAGTTTCATATTTTTACGATACCCGGTTTTACGTTTTGAGGCTTAATCATTTACGGTTAGCTTTTTACGGAGTCAAAATGCACAAACTAAGCAAGATAGCACCAAGAGTCATCATCTAGTCACCTTATCCTTATGGAACCGCCAATGTGGGGGGGGGGGAGTCACCATGGGTGGTTAAATCTTAACCCTTAATCTTTAGGATGGTTACAAGTGTCTAAAACTAACCATGGTTAAATTCTAACCCAATATATGGTTAACTATTTTCCTACCCTATAAATACCAAGCTAAAACACATAGAAAACTTGCACCACACCTTCTTATAACCTTCAAGTCCTAAAACCTAAGGCACTTTTCTTATATTTTGTAAGAAAGTTAACTAGTTTTTGAAAGAAAACTAGTGTTTGATCTTCAATCTTGGAAATTTTCTAAGAAAAGTTGTTATAACTTTAAAGTCTCCAAAAAGACGTCGTTATAATCTTCAAATAGCTTTGGACTTCAAGAAGGCGTCGTTATAATCTTCAAATAACCTCGGTTTATCATAGATTGCAAAGGAGGAAAGCTTATTCAATCAAAGTCCTAGTTCTTGTCCTAGTTTCCCTTTTTCATTAAGGCCAAAAGTTGTAAGCAAACCCTAACATACTTTCTTGCTTAATTATCATTTTCATGCTCTTTGTGTTCCTTTCATGCTATATATGTTCTTGTTATTGTGTTCATGATGTTTAAAAATGGATAAAACAAGTATTGATATACATATGTTAACTTATGACGAGTAAACAAGCAAACTAGTGATTTTTATGGAGAACCACGACCAAAATAGTAAAACTTTGATATTTAACACTTACTTAATGTTAAAGAGGACTTAACAAGGAAAACATAGCAATTTGAATCACCCAAAACGAGTACCCGAGTCAAAAGTTATGGCCATAAGAAATTAGCGAAACCAAAACGGCAAAACTGCCTAAATAGCATTCTGATCAAATTTTGATTTTGAAAGTCACCCTTCTGGTCCGATTCATCAAAAAGTTAAAACACAAAAGTTGTCCGGAACGACGTTTTCGTTCAGGAACAAAGAAGCTCGAGCCCTGAAAACGCTTTCCGAGTGATAATTTTCTTCAAAATCTTAACAGCCCATTTTAGACCAAAGTCACTATATTATAGTTATGATTTACTAAGACCAAGAGGTCTAATGACCTAAAGCCGAGACCACAACCATGGCTAAAGCCAAGGTTGAGTCTCAAGACCATGGAAAAATGACCAAGGTCACGGCGAAGCCATGACTAAATGACCATATAAACTTACTTAGGCGAAAACATGAAACAAGGAGTTGGCGATAACTTGAACATGCAATTTGGATCTACTCCACCTAAAGAACCATGAGATACAAGTTATAATAAACTTACCCTAATAACAATCTTCATGTACAAATAGACTTTCCTAAGTTTATTCAAATATTGGACATGTAACTTTTCGGATCAAAACTTATACATTTGTTATCAAATACTACAATAGTAGGGAGCCTCATGTGAGGAGTTCATTAAGTAAGCCGTCGAGATGAGTTGTGGATTTACGAATTAAAGTGTCCTGGCTCCTCGAACGTTTACTCCATGACTTCTGAATTATGTCGGCCCGAACGGTAGTAAGAGATATACAACTTATACATGTTTCATAAACCATTTATATTCAACGACTTACGCTATATACTAAGTACTACATCATGAACATTATGCAAGACATATATAGGCAATTCTTCGTGTTCTTAGACGTTACTCCAAACCTAAGTCGCAACATTCTATTATAGGCTGCTCTTAGAGACTTTCACGATTCGACTACCACTTTGATTTCACATCACTTAAGCTTAAGGTGAGTCATAGCCCCTACTCTTTTCATACTTGTCTTAACTCTTTGGGGGAGACACATGCTCAACTACTTGTTTACTTGTACAAATACTCAAAACGTTTATACTTGACTGTGTTATACTTGATTGCATACATACATGACTGCGTTATACTTAATTGCGTTATTCTATTTATGGGCTAGTAGTTATCTTTGGGAAGTGGCTCCCAGTTGTCTTTGGGAATTGACTCCCAGTTGTCTTTGGGAATTTGCTCCCAAAGTGAGGTCTTCGGAGATGAAGTAGAGACTCACTTCTAATTGCTTAAATTGTCTTGATGAACTTATACATGTCTTATTCATACTATATATGTTAGCAGTGGGTTGTGAACACACAGGTTGCAAGTCTCTTATGGCGGGAATTGCAACTGAGTGGATTCACGATGCCTTTGCTGTGCGAATATTCTTTAAAGACTTTTCAACTGTTTTAAGACAAACTCTATGAACTCACCAACCATTGTGTTGACACTTTAGCATGTTTGTCTCAGGTCTATAAGGTGATAGCTGTTACATGGAGCATAGAGTCGCTTGGCATGTTTTGAAGACTTATGCTTTTGTCTTTACCATTCGATATGTTTTAAAACTCTTATGTATTGTATTATGGAACTCAAGTTTGTAACTCGGAATTTATTAATCGAATGGAAACTTTTCAAAACGTCTCATTTAGAGTTCGTTTTCTATACCTTGTACTTTGTATTATGAAGTAGCACCCCTATGACACAGTCTTCCGCTGCGGTATTTTGGGGGTGTTACAAGTGTGTTAGTGATTACATTAACATTACTAACGATCCACGAGTGCTCAAAGATCTATCAAGGTCTTAAAGGTTCAACAAAATAGTTTTATCTTTTTCTTAACTTCCCTTGAGACATCTATTTCGTAGGAACTAGACCTCACAAGTTCATCAGTTGTGAATTCTTGTTTCTCAAGAATAGTTCTTAGCGATAGACTTATTTGATTCCTGAGATGACAAAAAGTTTTTCTTGTTAAACTCTCATAATTGCTAGAGTGATATGGATTGACCGTAGGTACATCCACATGTTTCATAGCATTTGTTGGTTTTTGTTCAAGAGCATTTTCTTTATTAATCACGCCATAATCAGCACTAAAATAAGAGAAATTGGTTTTCTTTTGTTTGACCATTAAACGTTTTTGGTTTTCCTCATTTGGAACAAACATGTAATCTTTGAATGTGTCACGTCTCATATAGTCAGAATTATACAAACTTGGTGCTTTACGTTTGACCATTTCAAGATAAGAAGGGTTAGAGAAACCAAGTCCCTGTCTTAGATCCAAAATAGGATCAGATTTGGGAAGATACATGTGCATAGTCTGAGGAGTCTGACCGGTAGTGCGAATTTTCAATTCAGCTTTAGTTAATCATTGAATACAATTAGCTTTCTCTCCTTTAAGTTTAGAAACTTCGTTTTCAAGATTCTTTTTGCTTTTTTCAAAACATGTGATATTTCTCTTAAGAGAAAAAATCTCATCTTGTAAATCTTGAATTTGTCATTTTAGCACTAAAGGTCATTCAGACTTCTCTTCGTACAACATGTCCTAGATTTTCTTTTCTAAGGAAGCACTTTTATCTTGTTCAAGTTTTATCAAGTTAGCATAATTTGTAATCTGTGTTTGAATAGTGGCATAGTTTTGAAGCATATCAATTTGATCTTGACTTGTTGATACATTATTACTATTGGTACTATTAGCAGATAACGTAGGTGTAGCACTTGCAGATGTTGCACTACCTATGTTAACTTGAGTTGTCATGCTAGTGGTACTAATGTGACCATGTATAAATTCATCAAGATCATCATTATCACAGTCATCAAAGATGTGTACCTTGTTATCAAGAGTGTCACCATTTTCAGCATCTGTGTCATAGCTAGGAGTTGAATCACCATCATGAGCTTAAAAAACATCCACCTTTTCCAATGAGGCCATGTACACCATGTTTGTTTCCAGCAATTCTCCTTCATCATCAGTATCCATCATGAAATCATTTTCTTAAGCATTCAGAATTTTACCCTTTTCTTCCATTTCAGCCAACAACATCTTCTGTCTGTAGTATGTTCTATCACGTACTTTTCCATTTGGACAATTCCTAGCAAAATGACCTTGTTGGCCACAGCCAAAGAACTTAGGTTCCTGTACATCTTGACCAGCTTTAACCTTGTCATTTCTCTGAACACCTTGACGCACAACTTCTCCTCTAGGTGGAATATCTTGTCGTTTGTTCAAAGCAGTTGGTGCACAGGTGGTTTTGAGATTGTTGTTTGTTGGACGTTTGTAGAAGGACCTTTGGATTTGTTTTCCAAGAAGTGCAAGGTTTTGAACAATTTTGAGCTCAACATTGGCTGTATCTTGATTGGACTTAATTGCTTCTTCCACTGGAGTGAAGTGAGATTCATTGTTGGAGCTAAAGGAGGATTGGTTTTTATGATAATTTGAGACAAGAGCAAGAGGATCAACAACAGGTGTTTGTATGGTGAGTTGAGTTGATTGTTCCTTTTCCTTTTCTTTACGTTTTTTTTATTAAGAATGTCATTGACTTCAACCTGATTATGCTTCAGCAGATCAAACAAGTTGTTGATATCTTTGGCAGTTAAGTCTTGGTTTTGTTTAATAGCAATAGTGAAACGTCTCCATTCAGGTTGAAGGTTTGTGAGAAACATGATATTGTGTTCAATGTTTGATTGCTTAAGGTTATGACGGTTCATTTCATTGATAAGTTTGTTGAATCAAATATAAGCATCTTCAAGACTTTCTTCTGGAAGTTGCTTGAAGGATTGGTAATTCCATAAAGCTAGAGTTTGTTGAGTCTGAGTACCGACGTCTGCACCTTGCATTAATCTCTCCAAGGCTTTCCAGAGATCATGTGCAGTAAGATTGCTATCAATGGCATTGTAAATGTCATTGCTTAGTCAATAAAGAATTAAGTTTTTGGCACGGATGTCAGCTTCAAATTGAGCAAGTTCACTTGGACTTAATTCATCTTCAGTTTGTAGTCGTGTCTTACCCTCATTCGCAGTATCAGGAATTTCCTTCATTATATACGGTCCATTCTTGATGGAGTTAATCAACAACTTACGTTCTTTGTAGCCCATAATAACATTCATGAACCTTGAAGACCATTTAACATAGTTTCCCGGATATAACATGGGAGGTCTAGCATCACTCCCTTCAGCCAATGCATCTTGAGTAGTAGACATTGTGATAATGGATCTTTGATATGAGATGTTGTTTTGTTTGAGTGAGGTGTTTTAGTTTGTTTGAGTAGTGATGGTTGAATGTTTGGAGAATTGATCTAGTGCAATAAGTATGATCAAAGTCTTTTACAAATTTTAAATCTTTTTGGGGGATTTGTTAAATTATAAAAGTCTTTAGGTCAAAGTATCGCAATAGAGTCTCATGAACAATAATTATCGCAGCTTCTAGTGAAAATTGGGCAGAGTTTTCTTTCGTAAAAGGTGGGTAACAGTAAGTCTCGTAAAATCCAACGTCGCAGAGTCTTAGAAGTATCACACATATACAAGAGCTATCGCAGAAGTCCAATGCGATTTGAGCAGAGTTTGGGTGATCTCAGAGTGCTTTTGGATTCTTCTACTCCCACTGGTGCTGGATAAGATGTGTGGAAAAACAATCAGAGATGGAAAGTTTAGAGTTGGAAGTTTTACCCTATGCCCTATGTTCATGTGTTGGAAACTACATCTGGACTCAGGCTTCTCATGGTTCTTGGGAAAAGGTATCCTCTGACAGTGTCTCTTATGGAGAAAATGCTTCAACACAAGTTGGAGATTCCTCCTGATCCAGCTGGGAATGCTAGGTTGTTTGCTGAATCTCTGATTAAAGTGTTCAAACTCAGAATCAGGACTTCCAGAGCTGCTTCTATTTGATGGTATTTTGTTATATATTTGTTTTATTTTTAGTAAAAAAAAAAACTAACAGATTTGTATAGTACTGTGTATGTTGTATGCAGGTTTGGTGTTGATTATTTCCATATCTTCTCTGGTTATCAACTTACCTGATGTTGACTATTCCATCAAAAAGTTGGCTAGTCCAAAGGGTACAGCTTTGATAAAGACACATCAAATCTGTTGATAGCTGTAATAGTTTGCTCAAAACTATTGGTACTCAACTCACCCATGCTTAACAGCTGAGAGTTGAATGGTTGTCAATTGACCATGGATTTTTCCTTTATGGATTCGCAATAATTGGCTAGCCCACATGTATATGGCTTGTGGTAAAGGCAATAGAAAACCATATTTGGTATTCAATTGACCAAGGTGCTTAAATCAACCAAATAATTGACTAGTCCTGAGCAAACGGCTACAGGTAAAGACAACTCAAATCCGTTTATAGCTGATGATTTGTTTAAAATCATATGGTCATCAGTGTACCATAGTTTTCGAACTGAAACATTTGGCTACTCCAGTAGTGATGACTATTGGTAAAGAGACATCAAATCCATTATTTTCAATGATTCACATCTCACAGGAGTTAACACACCTGGATGTGATGAGAATAGTATGAAACTAGTTCGTTTTGATGTACATGTGGTCATTTGTTGCTGCAAAGAATGGAGTTTTCAAGTATGTGTTGATCATAGAGATCCTGCTGATGATGATTCTTTGCTGATAATGTTCGACTTCAATCCTCTTGGTTTGTCATTTTAAAGATCTATCAAGAATCTTGAACTTAACTTCGTCAAATTCAAGATTAGGGAAGGATTGTTGGGAATTCTGCTAAGTAAGAATTCTGCTAACGGTTACTGCTGAAGGATACTGCTGAAGAGTTGGTTCCTGCTGACAGATTGTTTCTGCTGAAGTCTAGTTTCAGCATTATTAGTTTCTACGGATATAGTTATTCCGTATTTTATGTAATATAGTTAGGATATGCATGAGTTTATTTAGGAAGTGATAATGCATATCTTTTTAGAAGTTTTAGAATATACGTTTCTTGTGAAACGGTTTAGGGTTCCTTGTGTATAAAAGGAACACACGGTTATGTATTGAGGATACGTTTTTAGAAAACACTCTTATTATTATTGAAAAGCTCCATAGAGGATCAATTGTTCTTAGTATTCAGTTGTTAAAACTTGTGTTTGTTTCTGCTTTAAAATACAAGTTACAGAGATTATCTTTTAGTGTGTTAGTGATTACATTAACATTACTAACGATCCACGAGTGCTCAAAGATCTATCAAGGTCTTAAAGGTTCAAAAAAATAGTTTTATGTTTTTCTTAACTTCCCTTGAGACATCTATTTCGTAGGAATTATACATCACAAGTTCATCAGTTGTGAATTCTTGCTTCTCACAAATAGTTCTTAGCGATAGACTTATTTGATTCCTAAGATGACAAAAAGTTTTTCTTGTTAAACTCTTATTATTGCTAGAGTGATATGGATTGACCGTAGGTACATCCACATGTTTCATAGCATTTGTTGGTTTTTGTTCAAGAGCATTTTCTTTATTAATCACGCCATAATCAGCACTAAAATAAGAGAAATTGGTTTTCTTTTGTTTGACCATTAAATGTTTTTGGTTTTCCTCATTTGGAACAAACATGTAATCTTTGAATGTGTCACGTCTCATATAGTCAGAATTATACAAACTTGGTGCTTTACGTTTGACCATTTCAAGATAAGAAGGGTTAGAGAAACCAAGTCCCTGTCTTAGATCCAAAATAGGATCAAATTTGGGAAGATACATGTGCATAGTCTGAGGAGTCTGACCGGTAGTGCGAATTTTCAATTCAGCTTTAGTTAATCATTGAATACAATTAGCTTTCTCTCCTTTAAGTTTAGAAATTTCATTTTCAAGATTCTTTTTGCTTTTTTCAAAACATGTGATATTTCTCTTAAGAGAAAAAATCTCATCTTGTAAATCTTGAATTTGTCGTTTTAGCACTAAAGGTCGTTCAGACTTCTCTTCGTACAACATGTCCTTGATTTTCTTTTCTAAGGAAGCACTTTTATCTTGTTTAAGTTTTATCAAGTTAGCATAATTTGTAATCTGTGTTTGAATAGTGGGATAGTTTTGAAGCATATCAATTTGATCTTGACTTGTTGATACATGATTACTATTGGTACTATTAGCAGGTAACGTAGGTGTAGCACTTGTAGATGTTGCACTACCTGTGTTAACTTGAGTTGTCATGCTAGTGGTACTAATGTGACCATGTATAAATTCATCAAGATCATCATTATCACAGTCATCAAAGATGTGTACCTTGTTATCAAGAGTGTCACCATTTTCAGCATCTGTGTCATAGCTAGGAGTTGAATTACCATCATGAGCTTAAAAAACATCCACCTTTTCCAATGAGGCCATGTACACCATGTTTGTTTCCAGCAATTCTCCTTCATCATCAGTATCCATCATGAAATCATTTTCTTCAGCATTGAGAATTTTACCCTTTTCTTCCATGTCAGCCAACAACATCTTCTGTCTGTAGTATGTTCTATCACGTACTTTTCCATTTGGACAATTCCTAGCAAAATGACCTTGTTGGCCACAGCCAAAGAACTTTGGTTCCTGTACATCTTGACCAGCTTCAACCTTGTCATTTCTCTGAACACCTTGATGCACAACTTCTCCTCTAGGTGGAATATCTTGTCGTTTGTTCGAAGCAGTTGGTGCACAGGTGGTTTTGAGATTGTTGTTTGTTGGACGTTTGTAGAAGGACCTTTGGATTTGTTTTCCAAGAAGTGCAAGGTTTTGAACAATTTTGAGCTCAACATTGGCTGGATCTTGATTGGACTTAATTGCTTCTTCCACTGGAGTGAAGTGAGATTCATTGTTGGAGCTGAAGGAGGATTGGTTTTTATGATAATTTGACACAAGAGCAAGAGGATCAACAACAGGTGTTTGTGTGGTGAGTTGAGTTGACTGTTCCTTTTCCTTTTCTTTACGTTTTTTTTTATCAAGAATGTCATTGACTTCAACCTGATTATGCTTCAGCGGATCAAACAAGTTGTTGATATCTTTGGCAGTTAAGTCTTGGTTTTGTCTAATAGCACTAGTGAAACGTCTCCATTCAGGTTGAAGGTTTGTGAGAAACATGATATATTGTTCAATGTTTGATCGCTTAAGGTTATGATGGTTCATTTCATTGATAAGTTTGTTGAATCAAATGTAAGCATCTTCAAGACTTTCTTCTGGAAGTTGCTTGAAGGATTGGTAATTCCATAATGCTAGAGTTTGTTGAGTCTGAGTACCGACGTCTGCACCTTGCATTAATCTCTCCAAGGCTTTCCAGAGATCATGTGTAGTAAGATTGCTATCAATGGCATTGTAAATGTCATTGCTTAGTCCATAAAGAATTAAGTTTTTGGCACGGATGTCAGCTTCAAATTGAGCAAGTTCACTTGGACTTAATTCATCTTCAGTTTGTAGTCGTGTCTTACCCTCATTCGCAGTATCAGGAATTTCCATCATTACATACGGTCCATTCTTGATGGAGTTAATCAACAACTTACGTTCTTTGTAGCCCATAATAACATTCATGAACCTTGAAGACCATTTAACATAGTTTCCCCAATATAACATGGGAGGTTTAGCATCACTCCATGCAGCCAATGCATCTTGAGTAGTAGACATTGTGATAATGGATCTTTGATATGAGATGTTGTTTTGTTTGAGTGAGGTGTTTTAGTTTGTTTGAGTAGTGATGGTTGAATGTTTGGAGAATTGATCTAGTGCAATGAGTATGATCAAAGTCTTTTACAAATTTTAAATATTTTTGAGGGATTTGTTAAATTATAAAAGTCTTTAGGTCAAAGTATCGCAATAGAGTCTCATGAACAATAATTATCGCAGCTTCTGGTGAAAATTGGGCAGAGTTTTCTTTCGTAAAAGGTGGGTAACAGTAAGTCTCGTAAAATCCAACGTCGCAGAGTCTTAGAAGTATCACACATATACAAGAGCTATCGCAGAAGTCCAATGTGATTCGAGCAGAGTTTTCTTTCGTAAATAGTGGGTAACAAAAACTTTCGCAGAGAAAGTATCGCAGCCAATTCTTTCGTATCACACAAACTCTTATCACAAACAACTATCGCGGAATCCACAACCCTTGTATCGCTGCGTAAACCCTTGCGATACGAGCAAAACAATGCAAACAAAATCTTAACCCCTACTTTTACGAGCAAAAAGTACACTTATTCAAAAACCTTAAAACCACAAAAATCAGCCTAGATCTTCACTAAATACTTAGAAACTATGAATATAATGATGAAAAACTCTTTCATTTTCAGAAATAAGTTATCCTAACATATGTATAACAAGATTAACCACGTAAATGAGTAATCTAATCACTACGTATGAAGCATAAGCTATTTTAGAGAGAGAAAGTGAAGAACACCAAGAAAAACAAAGCTTCTAAAGACAATAGAAGATTAAACAACACTAAAACACTCACTACAAGAAACAACGATTCATATTTAGCTCTTGATACCAATTGTTGTACCAATAATATCACGTCTACAACTAATCTAAATATGTAAAGTGGGTGTGAGCACTTTAGAGAGAAGAGAGAGAGAGAGAGATAACAAAAGTCTCGCGTTGCTAGAACATAGAACACACACCCCACAACCCATGAGGTAAGGGGGTATTTATACCCAACGTTTAGCCAAGCCTCCATCGCGGATATACAAGTTCCGCGATGGTAAACTTGTGTCGCATACAACTAATATTACTCGACATACCCTATACTAAGATAAAATATAAATAGAAGTCCCTAACAAATGATTTACACTTTTCATGTTCCAACACAATACAAACATAATTCCCAACAACCTTGTGAGACATGTAACTTTGAATACTAATGAAAGCATAATGCTCTTGGGCTGGAATCAGTAGTATGTGTGTTTTTGTGCAGGTTTGGTAAACAAAAGGGGGAAGAAAAGTAGATTTATATGACTAATAACCCAAATATATGAAATGATCATTATGCCCTTCACTAAAAACCAGTATTGTAAAAAGCGATCTATGCGGCCGCCTAGGCGCTAGTCAGCCCCCCACCGCCGCAATTTGGAGCAAATCGGCCAAATTAGGTGTTTTGGTCAAAAGGCAGTCAAAGAACTGCCTAGGTGGGAAAAATCAGCCAAATCAGCCTAGGCGGCGGGTCAGTCAACGCCGGTCAATGCCTGTTTAACTTCAGATCTAGGGTTTTCTTCATATGCACGCCTCTTTTCACACAACTTTAAATTAGCACAGGTTGTAACACATTTTTGGGGTTTTGATTTCTTGATTTTGTTTTAATTAATTGTTTTCTTGAAGTGGATCAAAGAGAACAGGGTGAATGGGGAGAGAGATGAGGGTGTGTGGGGACTGTGAATATGTTATATGAATTTTAACCCTAATGGATGGTCTAATAATAATATAGGTGATTGGACCAATAAATTATAGAGTGGATTAAGCCCAACAAATAATTGAGTGGATTAAGCTCAAAACTTAATCAAAATCACACAATGTAAATTTTGCAACATATACAAAATGTATTTAAATAAAAATAATAAAACATTAATAAAATTATTAAAACTATATTTAAATTATGCATATTTTATACCAAATACATATAATTTTAAATTTTTTATATAGAACAATTCAATCCGCCTAGGCAGTCTAGGCGCTAGGCGGTGGTCGACCGCCTCGCCTACACCTAGCGCTTTTTGCAACATTGTTAAATACAAAACAAAACAACAAATAACGGTGTTGACCAACGGATTATAGTCAAAAGGACGCAATCGGCCTCAAAATCCCAAGTTTTAGACGCATGGTGACTAAAATCCAAACTTAGGGTGCCTTGTGATGTTTTTGGGAAAGTTTAGGGACCAACGGTGTATTTTTGTCTTAAATTAATAGTTTCTCCACCAACACAAAACCTACACATCATCACCCTTAGCCTCCAAGCTTCATCTATTTTCACCACACACCACATATGCGAATTTGAAACAAGCAAACTCACAATCTTACACACTTCCCTCTCAATTTGATTTATAATATTTTAGTACCTCTTGTCTCCTACTACACAACATGTCCACCATCACTCCTTCTCCTACATTTATTCATCTCACACACTCATAATACTCTTCATTTTTATGAAGCTTACTCAACACACTTCTATCTCTCCTCCTCTCACAAACACATTTGAATTTGAAATTCAAGTTGTGTTGTGTTCTTTCCTACAAGACACACTCTTATACCTCTAGCTTCCTACACACTCAACTCTCTCACAATCACCAACTTCTGTATTTGAACACCCTTTACAACTCAAATATGACAAAGCTTCTTACACATTCAACCCTCTCACAACACAGAACACATCTATTTTGAAATTCAAATTTGGGAAGCAAGCCATTACCTAACATCCATTGTCTAATAGTTCTTTCATTTATCTTTCAAATTGGCCATTACCTAACATTCATTGTCTAATAGTTCTTTTATTTCTCTTTCAAATTGGACCAAATTTTAACTATTTAGTTACACACTTCACCAAATATTTTTAACACCTTTAGTCCTTGGCTAACTGAGTTTGTTGACCTTATCCCACTTTGAGTGTTGGAATAAACTTGAAAATGTCAAAAGTGAAGTGCACTTGGGGGTTTAACGAGAGCGGGGAGTTCATAAACAACCAAGAGCCGAACCAGGCTCTGGCTCACTGGCATGCCGAGGGATTGTCCAGATTTGGTTTGTCTATAAATACCCCCTCTTGTCTAGTTTCCTTCTCACCTCCTGCCATTCTTTATTTCTCTATACTTTCTTTTCTCTCTACTATCTAAGTTAATTATGTAACTTTTATAAACTTGGTGAATTTGATAACTTTTATAATGTTTGTGATATGTTATTTGATTGTGATTGGTTTGAGTTGTGAATTATAGTCATATATACATGGATTATTTTAAAAATGTTAGATATAAGTCAAATTAGATAGTTAATCTACTTATCGTTTGTCATATCTGATATTTATTGTAAAGAAAAATAAGAAGCAATAATATTACAATAAAATAATTAAGTATTAAAAAAAATTAAAAAGTTGAAAAAGTATAAATATGAATTAAAAAAATGTAAATAAACTTTAACTTGACAACACTTCACATTTACATAATAATGTAGACTGTTGACGAAATTAATAGACTTTGATTTGACAACACAACCTATTTAATAATGTAGACTGACAAAATTTAAATTGACAAAAGTTGTTTTTGGTCAAGTGGTGTAAAAACCACATGACCCTACTTCTTTTTAACCCTTCACCTAGGGTGGCCACAACCATGAAAACGAGAGTTAAGTAGGTTGTCGATTAATGATGATAAAGAATTTGAATGAGTCTATTGGATGTTGCATTTTTCAGCCTATTGAATGAGCCTATTCGTGTTCTTATTAGCTTCTATTTTTGCTCAGCTAACAGATTATGAAGATCTTGTTTCTCATAACAATTCCCCGCCCTCTGGTATGATGTCAAGTTCTCCTAATCCCGCACCACAATCTTCTCCGCTGTGGATTCCCCCCCACAAATCGTTGGTGAAGATAAACTGTGATGCTGCTTTTAAAGGCTCTAAAGTTGCTTATGGTATTGTTGTTCGAGATTCTGCTGGTTCCCTCATTTGTGTAAATGGTAAGTCGTGTTTTGCCACATCCCCCCTTCATGCTGAAGTTATCGCTATTCATTATGTATGTTATTTAGCATATAATCAAGGGTGGCATGGTGCTATTGTGGAATCAGACTCGCAATCGGCGATTTCTTTATCATCTTCAGAAGCTATCCCACCTTGGAACCTAGGTGCTCTTATTGATGACATTCGTACTTGGTCGAAGAATTTGCAACTTACATTCTCGTGGGTGAATCGGATAAATAATCAAGTGGTTCATTAGATTGCCTATTTTCTTTTTATTCGAATCAATGTATTATGTGGGATGTTTCTTTTTCCTTGTGAACTGACCTCGCTTGCGAGGAGTGATTCGTTTAGTTCTTAGTTTTGGTTATATAATTATTTATTCTAAAAAAAAAAAAAAAAAAAAAAAAAAAAAAAAAAAAAAAAAAAAAAGTTTCTGAGTCAATCACCATACAGTTAAAAATTTCCAACAAAAATCATAATAAAAATAAAAATGACATCACATACCAAAAAAATAAATAAATAAATAAATAATTTTACATTTGTTATAAATAATTATATGTGGATGTCCATATAGCCCATAATAGGCTCAAGGCCCATGTTAGCTATTAGGGTTTTGCCCTAATGTTTATCTATATATACTCTTTGTAAATCTCATAGTTAATGATGAATTGAAGATTACTTTCATTCTCTTCATTCTTGTTTACAACACGTTATCAGCACGCTCTACATAGATTTATGTTCTTCAGTTCATTAAAGGTACGTGATAATTTTTATATGAATATATTGCTTTCTAGACATGTTTATTATAATATGTATCAAGTTAATATAAATTGATAACATAATATAACGACGCATAGATAATCGTTTATTATCAATTGATTCAAATATGATTTTACTATTAACAACATGGAAACGTTTATATGAACCTGGTTAAACCTTACAACCCATGCTCCTTTAATCTGTTTATCTATATATACAATATATAATAGAAGAATGGTTAAACCTATTATGTATATACAATATAAGGGTTAGGACTCGTTTTATGATTTTATGTGAGATCTCATTGCGGGTTGTGTCTCGTTAAGCTTACTCGGGTCTCGCGAGGGTTCGTGGTTTAAATCTAGCTTCGCGATACTTTATTTGTCTCGCATGTGTGTGCGTTTTTGATTCGAATCGGGTTGTGAGTTACATGTTTCACATGCATGATTCTGTGTTAGATCATGGTTCGCATATTGTGGGCAGATTGTGTTTGCGCTTTGGTTTATGATTTCATTATGGTTTGGTGTCGTATGCATGGATTTAGTGATCGATCTGTCCTATTGTTTTGGTGTCATGTGTGTCTTGATGTGGAATGGTCAAGTATTCCTATCACTCATAATCTGTAGTCATACGCATATGAGTATTATCTCTACTTTGTCTAATTGTATCACGGTTGAGATTGCAATCAGGTAATTCTCCTTAACATAAGTTTTAGTCATATCATGCATAACATATATATGATTTGGTTCATTAAAGGGCTTTTATATACTTGAAAATCACAAAGATATATAATTAACCCAGGTTTGATTATGATCTATGCATGAATATATAGTAACTATATATGTTTGTTTAGTAGTTACATGTCTTGATCATAAGTTTATTAGCCTAATTATATATGCACGAGTTAAAGATGCAGGGCTATGTTTGTGCGTGAGACTAAACAAATAAGAAACTTTCAATAAGAATTGAATCTGTAACAATAAAAGTATAAAACTACCATGTTCCTTTATACTTAATTACGGGGAAACTATAATTTAATACTTATTATATATTATCCGAATGTTTGTTTAAGTGTTTATCACATGTACTCGAAATTAGAAATTCATGTCAGTAAACTTATAGTGGTATGTATTAAGCACAAATTGTTTGGTCATATATATCTTTTCTGTATTATTATAGAACATAAAATTATTGATTCTTATCCGTTTGAACCATAATTACTTGCATATATTACTTCTTATTATACTTCGATTTTGAAGGCAAGGTTTATATTATTTTACTAATGTGGCACCCAAATATATTTAATTTGTTTGTATTGTTTTTTTTGGCTAATTACATGTCTTATTGTTTATGAAGTATAAGAATTTGCTATAATCATATTATGTGATGTACGCTTAGAACCTAATAATTATTTATTTGCAAGATACTTGAAATATAGATGACTTATTTATTTGGATTTGCAAGATCCTTGAAATATAGAACATGGATCAACATTGTTGTTTTTCAAAGTCAAGAGCTATTTTCTTTTCTCGTATCAGTCCAAGTAACAAAAATAAGCCAAAAGAAAATTCATCTACTTAAGTAGTTGAACGACAATTTACAAACTAGTTGAACTCTTGAATCTATATTTACCCAACTCAGCACCTAAAGATCTAGACTCCACATGGTACTTATACCAAATTTCAACATTAGATGGTCTAAGGTTTTCAAAAATACACTAACGTTTTAGTCCATATAAGTTAGTGATGGTCCATCTAGTCTTTTATGTGTTTGAAATCGGTTTTTATGCCTATGAGTGTGTTTTATGTGATAATTTTTTGAAGATGACAGCAAGAAGTATTTCCTTATAGCTAATTAATTTATAATGGAGCTTCTCTTGAAATATCATTAAACCCGTCTTTATTTGATAGTGTTCCCTCTTGTGAAATTGAACATGATCACATAATAGGCATATATCAAGCAACATATTTGTGGACGTTGTTGAGGGAAATACTATATATGGTGTATATTATAATAATACGACATGTTGTGTTAGGAGTAAATGGAAATACAAGAATGAAAATCTTGAAATGATAAATATTAAAATGTGAGCATCATTTGTTATCATTGTAAATGTGATTATCATTTTTTTTGTGAATATGAGCATCATTTTTCTGTATGATGTCCGATCATGAACAAAGGAGAAAATATAAGCCGAAATTATTATGAAGTTTGCAACATTATTGTTACGGTTGCCAAAGAATAATTCAGCTATTAAGTATAAGAAAAATATATCTTAGTTGATTCAAATTGTGCCATTAAGTATATCCGTATTGATCATGTGATTTTGTTTGCTTATATGACATTTGATTAATTGAGTAATGGCATACATGTGTTTTGCAAATTATGAAACTTCACTAGTAAATAGATACGTTTTATTATATGATAATGCTATAGGATATTGTAGCTATAAAGAAATAATCAAAAGAAATAATGTTAACGAAAAAGAAATATAATTAGAACCTCAAGTTCTATCTTGATTCAATTCGTAGAATCAATAGCATAACCTCATGTTATGTTAGAAAAGAAAATAAAACCTCAAGTTTTATTATGATTCCCTCAAGAGAATCAAATAACATAATTTCATGTTATTTATATTGAACTATGCGGAAGCCATAAAAGTGCTTATTTAAATTTCATTGGAGAAACAAATCCATATTATTCAAATTTAATATAAAGTTAAGTGCAATCGAAGCACATGTGGTCATAATGCATAAGTTTATGAGCCAAGATTGTTGTATTAATTGGCATGACCGGTTGGACCATTCCGGATCAATGATGATGCGAATGTATAGAAGAACCATAAGTTTCTTCAAAGATAGATTTGATTGTTCTCACTTGAAGTTAATTATTCATCTGTCACCACCATATTAAAATAAAGAATTTGTCCTATAAAGTTTTGGAAAGAATATAAAGGGGATGTATTCAGGCCTATACATCCGCCATGTGGATCATTTTGAGTTTTAAAATCGATGCATCGTCAAAATGATCATCAAATACGCAACTTAAGGTTAGCGTAATTAGTGGCTCGGCTTATATAATGCGAGCATAGTTATCCAAATTACATCTTTGGAAATGGTGGTGAGTACTTCCAAGTATTGGGCGATTATTGGAATAAGTGTTGAACAAAAAAGTAGCTCATGTTCATACACAAATTGCTTTTGTTGAAACGTTTATTAAACGTCTTTAGTTGATTGCAAAGCCAATAATTATGAGAACAAATTTATTAGTTTATGGGGCATGTTATAAAATATGAATTCGCATCTTGCCAACAATTATAATGAATCCTCCCCATTAGAATGGTTTTGGTCACGAACCATATGTTTTCCATATAAGAATTTTGTAAATGTGCGGTATATGTTTCTTGTAAATCCACCACAACGCACAACAATGGGATGTTGAAATGGATAATTCATTCAGGGGGAGAGAATGAGCAGCGAGGGATATGGAATGAATTATGATATAAAAATGTTGATCCTCACACTAATAAATATGAACTTGAAGTTCAAGGGACAATTTACATTCCTGATCTAGTAGTTGCCAGACAAGTTTTGTGACCCAAATAAAGTGACTAGATCATACATATGCTGCTTATGCTCCAATTAACATGTGTGTCCCAACATTAAAACCAATTATTGGTAGTGAGTCTATGGCATGACTGCATCATGATAGACTAATCGATTCCAAGTAAAAGTCCTCGAATGAATAAATAAAATGGAGCAAGAAAATTAAGATGGTTGAATCGAGGTAATAAAGACCCCATAATAGTCTTGTAAAGATACACTAGACATGAAGGTTCTTGAAAAATCCCGGGTAGATTAAAATCCATGAGATCTCAATAAATAAATGTCTAGTAAAGTGTGGAATCGAAAAGTAATGAATCGACGTCGATAGTACTAGTGTATATGATAATGGGCATGGTAATGATTATGAAAATAAATCAGATAGCGCTAGAATCATGGTGAGGATCATGAAAACATACATGCAAAAAAATGCATATGTATAAATGAATGGACAAAAGAAGTAAAGACGCAAAGAACTAATGAAAGATTGAAGTCTCTTGTGACGAGACATGGTTACTGGGACTTGAAGTCCGTACATATGAATATGTAAACTTATTGGATATGCATCAGTCTTTATGAGAAAATTAAATTAAATTATGCATAAGGTACAAGTGATGGCACATGTATATTTTCTCAAAGACTTGTAAATGCTAATGCACATACATTGTATGTTCACATGTGGTGGATTCAATAATGTATTTAGTAAGACTGGCAATATAATAAGTAATTGATATGCGTCTAAATGATAAACGAATAGAGCTCGTACGAGATTGTATATAAAATGAATGAAGCATTCTAGTGATTTTTAATGCTTAAAGCATATAAGAGAAGTTCTCGAGAACACTACTTGATTGTATTGAATTAATCATGTTTTTGGCATACATTTAATAATTGCCTTAGTGTATAATATTGTGCTTAATAAAGAATTACGTTTGCCTATGAAAATTTATAAAGAGATCTAGATTTGAATATTGTTTAAGTTTCATGCAGTTTGATTTATGATTATAAAGGCAACTAAATGCATAGAAGTTGAATTTGAAACAAAAGAAATAGTTGTCTTAGCTTATGATTTGAACATCTTAAAGATGAAATCATTGTGCATCATGAAAGCTAAAGAAAGATGCTATATATCTTTATATGTATGAATGACGCTCATGTTTATGAGATCACATGATCAAGAAAGATCCATTGATTTATAAAGATGATGATCACAATATCGATTTAAATGTGTCATACTAAAATGTGTATATGTGAATTACACGGATGTACCTATATGAGATGTATGACGTATCTTAATTCTCCTTAAAATGGATATGAAAATAACATGTAGAGATATGTATTCACGTGATTCTATCAAGACACTTGTATGTGCATTTCACTGACACAATGAGATTAAGTGATGTGATCATCAAGGTGAGAGAAGATATGCGTTGCACTCTTTTTCCCTTGACCATGGTTTTGTCCCCACAGGGTTTTCCGGCAAGGTTTTTAATGAGACAACATCCCCGAGCGTATAAGGAGTTATGTACTCTTTTTCCTTCACTAGAATTTTGTCCCAATGCGCTTTTATCTAGTAAGGTTTTAATGAGGCATAATCCTCAAATGGAGTAAAACAAAATTTTGGTATCTTCATGGTACAAAGGATATGGGTTTATATTTCACTAACCCATCAAATACAAGTTTAGTTAGTTTTGCAGATGCAGGATATATGTTTATCTTACCATGTTCGATCTCAAAATGGATATATTTTACAAGTGGTGGCTATTTTTCCTGGCATTCGATAGAGCAAACAATCACGGCGACTGCATTAAACAATACATAAATTCTGGAAGGGTGATACCAAGTATTGATATTCAAGAAATGTTACATCAAAGACGACAAGGCACTTCTCGTTCAAGTGATTATTTCGTGTACTTATTTACAAGATATCAAGTGATATAGTCATCAGAGGGAGACAATACGCGCTGCACTCTTTTTGTCCTTAGTCATGGTTTTGTCCCACTGGGTTTTCCTGACAAGGTTTTTAATGAGGCAGCATTTTCTAAGCGTATTAACAATATTGACATCCAAGAGGGAGTGTTATAAATAATTATATGTGGATGTCCATATAACCCATAATAGGCTCAAGGCCCATGTTAGCTATTAGGGTTTTGCCCTAATGTTTATCTATATATACTCTTTGTAAATCTCATAGTTAATGATGAATTGAAGATTACTTTCATTCTCTTCATTCTTGTTTACAACAACATTTGTTTTCTTAACGAATAAAGAGATTACTTTGCACAAGTAGAAACAAATAAAAGTACAAGGACTATATTGTAATAATGTGAACAACCTAGCAAGAATTATTCTGACAATATAAAAACCAAATCTTTCTATTCTAATTTGCCGCCTGCCCTCCTTCCTCTGTCTTCTTATTCATTCATTCTACACCGCCGTCACTTAAAACTTTCCATTATCTACGTCCGATATCTTTTTTACAAACATTCTAACACATTTAATTTTATTGTTTTATATTGTTATTCAGCTTGTGTTATCTAAGTGCATGATGGCTCTTCGTTTTGAGGTAATAATTGCTTTTAATTTATATAAGAGTATTTATAGTGCATTGTTTTCCTTCCTGTATTAATGTGTTTATGATTAATTATATCGAATACCGATAATTAATACTAAACTGGAATTTAATATAGATAAGTAGGTATAAATGCATTACACATATGTGTTTTAATGTAAGGGTTTACCTTTGATTAATGAAGAATTAGTACCTTAAATTGAGAATTTTTTTTTTTTTTTTTTTTTTTTTTTTTTTTTTTTTTTAATACCTTAAACTAAACTTTGCCAAGCATAGTACCTTTAACGTACGAGTTTATATAGGGGGTAGGAGTAGGATCTGTCTACATTCTATCTCCCCAATACCTCGCCCCGGCGGGATTGGGTTTTGTTGTTGTTGTTGAAGTTTTCAAGCAAAATAGGTCGCTTAATATCTTGGTACTTGCAGTTTGACAGTGGCATACAATGCTAAATAGGAATCTTTTTTCATGTTATGGGTCAAAACGTTTGAGTTTTCAATTACTGTATGTTACTAAATATCTTGCTAAGGCCCAGTGGCGGAACTTGAACACTTATTTTGGGGGGGCCGAATTTATTTTGGGAGGGGCCGAATCAGAGATTTGTTTGTAAACTCAACTAAATTACCCCTAAAACCTATAATATTTACACTAGTTGCCGCAACTTTTGGGGGGCCGGGACCCTCCCCTGCCCCTTAAAAGGTCCGCCCCTGCTAAGGCCGGCATGACGGTGGCACTAGCATGTTAGTTTGGAGTCTCATTTGTTAGGAACCAGATTAAAAGAATTTAAAAGAGAAATATTTACTGGTTGCTGAATTATGTAACCCGGTATGCGACAGAATACAAGTTTGTTGTTTGAAGTTTCCCTAACTTACAGAATATGTTTTCGACTAGATTCTAGCGAGGTTCAATCGTGCTCGTGCAGCTAGGCTAACACTGCCTCATTATGTTTGCCAGACACCTCTATTTATGCCTGTGGGAACACAAGGTTAGAAATTTGAGTTTCATTCCCTGTGATACTTTTTTTCTATTTGTTAGCATCGTTTACCTGCCACTTTCGAAGCATTATTTTCCATTAATTTTCTTAAGCTTCTCAACCAATCATTTTTAGATTGATTGTATATTTGGTTCTAATTGGGAAGTTGAGAGTTATGCTTATGTTTTAATTGTTTTTAGACTGATTGTAGATTTTGTTCAGTGTCGTTTTGCTTTGTAGTGTACGTTTGCCTTCAACAAAGATCCAGACGATTTTTTTTTTTCATGGCATTAATTTGTTTTCATCCATAGTAACACATTGGTCATGGTTGTTTGACTGAAACCTGTTGTCAAATAGTCTTATGTAATCAACCAAGGAGCACACGCCCATGCTTACACACTACAAGTTCAAATTTTGCATATCGTCCAACCTTGATATCTATGGATATCTCACGGTTCACTTACAAAAACAGATACCCTTTTTCTGAAATTATGCGTCCACTAACTCAATATGCGTGGAGTTGTGGATACCCTGCATTATAATGTCTTGATGATGTTTATCTTTTACTAACGGAATAGAACTACATTATCATGGCAACAGGGACTATAAAAGGTTTAACGACCAATCAGCTTGAGGAGATTGGCTGTCAAATCATACTTGGAAATACATATCATTTGGCATTACGCCCAACTTCTGAGCTAATAGACGAATTAGGAGGGCTTCACAAATTTATGAACTGGCCGAGAGCACTTCTCACTGATTCTGGTGGTTTTCAGATGGTAAGTTTTGACGACTATGCATTTCAAATTACTGGAATTTGAAGGTCTTCATGTCAAACCTATTGGTTCCAATCACTTGGTCTAGATCAAGTGGCCACCAGGGTTAATCTTGGTGTGGGTGGGTGGGGGTGGCTCTGTGTGTGTGTGTGTGTGGGGGGGGGGGGGGGGGGGGGGGGGGGGGGGTTGTTTCCCTTGGAGGTTTCGGGTTCGAGACTTGACAATGGGGTTTTTCCTCCTAGGCGAAAAAAGGAGTGGGGTTTATTCCCCAAAGGCGAAGGTTCCAAAAACATTTATCATAGTCTTATTGGAATATAAAAATTTGGCTATTTACTTGACATAATTCGTTTCTTTATCCTATTCAAAGCTGGTATTAGTTTATTGGGTAATATTCGAAGCATGGAGTTATATTAGAACACGTTTTCCAGCTTAGTTTGTCATATTCTATTGTGGTAGAAACTGTTTTCTGATTAAGACATCAATTTTATGGAAAACTAACGTGGTTTTTTTATTTTATTTTATTTTTTTATTATTATTTTTTTTCCTTCTATATATATGGGAAATAAATAACTTTCTTATTTTGTAAGGAATAAACCATTTCCTCTCCCCTTAACCTTAATTTAACCACCCGAAGGGCACAAGCTACACTTAAAGAGAATACAAGTGTATAGCTGGATAGATTGGCTAAAAAAACCCTTCTGATGGGATGTAATTTGCTAGCTCTGGCTAGTTTTTGTTTACTTTTTTTAATGGCAGCGGTTGAATCTTTTTAGATATGCATTAGATATGCTATTGAATGTGTACTTTTCACGATTCAATCAATTTAAATCTTTTTAGATATGTATTAGATATGGTGGTAGAAAATATAGGTTGGGTTAGTCTATTTTGTTTGGTTTGTAGCCTTATGATCTTTCATTTTCCCTTTCTTGAATAATCCATGTAATTACATTTACATACAAGTTCCTGGTGACTATTAGTTTACATCTTTCTGATGATTCTTCTTTATAGGCTATGTAACTAAACATGAAACACTTTCAGGTCTCATTGTTGCATTTAGCTGATATCACTGAAGAAGGTGTCACGTTTCAGGTTCTCTATCTCTACCTCAAAATAACATCCTGAAGAATTTGGTTATGTAATGCTTACTCGTTTAGTTAGATTAAAGCGTGCATGCATGCAACACCATTAATGTAAAGGCTGCAAAATTCCTGCATGACCTACAAGACTGCTAAACAGGAAATTCTATTATCTAATTAACGAGCATTGAATTGAGATTTTTGTCCGTCATTAAGCTCGTTCTTCCCTTACATTTGACATAATTTGTTGAATGAGCAAAACATATATTATAAGGTGTTGGAAAACCAATATTACTTGTATTTATTAGAATATCTGAATTTTAATATTTTGCTGATCCTAAAAAGTGATTGTAACTACAATGCTCAGGAACTGATTTACTTCATAGTTTGCATTGCAAACTTTGCAATATGCATAGCAAATTTTATGACACATGACACACATATAAATTTTATGTAGAATGCACCAGGATTGTTTGTCAGGACCTGTTATATGCCGGGATAAGGTTGGTAGTATTATGGCAGGGTTTGTAAAAAGCTTATATAGAGTTTGTTGGCACTTAAATCTTAGATAACTCATCATTTTCTATATGTAGTTTACTTTTCCTCCAAGAAATATCTTATCTATGCTTCCTGACTTTAAGATGTAGCTGAAAAATATCAAAATGCTCTCATTTTAGCTCACTTTGGATCCATTGGACTAATTTGAACTTTAAAACAAAATAAATGGGTTGTGTTGGTTTCCTACTTTAATTTAGTCATTGTTTGTGAATAATGTTTGATAATTATTCTGCAGTCGCCAGTTGATGGAAAGCCGATGCTCCTAACACCAGAAGAATCGATCCAAATCCAAGTAAGTAGTTGTTGGCGTCAGTTGGGTCTTTCATACTACAACAGTGCACTGCGATTGTAGTTCCTTCAATATTATACAGCTGCCGTGCTTTAGTTTATACAAGATTAGTTTTTACATAAAGCTCATGAAACTCAATGCCTTATAGTTCTATTTGTGTCATTTTGTGTGTGTGTGTGTTTTAAGATTTCAGATTTATGACTCTTGTTAGTGAAGCCATTTTTGCCACTTAGCAATGTGGAAATTGAAATTGTTGCTTGAGTTTACTTTTGTATAATTTGTCAACAGGCAATAGCTTGACCTTCATTCTTACTGTGTATTCTATATCCATCTACTAGAACAGAATTGGAGCAGACATTATTATGGCTCTTGACGATGTAGTGAAAACCACCATTACAGGTCCCCGGATTGAAGAAGCCATGTATCGCACTTTACGTTGGATAGACAGATGCATAGCAGGTATATATTTTCTAAAGACTAATGTAATCTTTTCAGCAGGCTGATCGCAGTTTATATTACACAATACCAGTTAGTAATAGCCTAATTGGTAGTTGAATCAGTTGTAGCATACTATTAAGTCTTCTTAAATTTATCATTTGGCTGGAATTTAATGTGCTTCATCATGAGTGATCCTGAAGGAAAAAAATGGGATATTATTTTTGTATACTTTGTGAAACAAATCTTGTAGTCCATCCGTCACCCACTCATGCTGCCAGACTTGGTTACACAAATAATCTGAGGAGAACTAAGGAATTCTTGTTGACAAAAAGTAACTCTGATTAACTTTTCTTACAATGATCACATTAGACATGTAGGTCGTTATAATTTGATCACTATCCAAAAGCTGTAGTATGTGGAATTATCTTCAAAGTCTCAGAATGTTAACAGTTACATTTTTCATTGTAAGACAGGAAAATTCTTTCTTGTGAGGTTTGATTTTATCCTTTTTATTCGTTTGGCTATGCAGCTCATAAGAGACCAAAGGAGCAGAATTTATTTGGAATTGTACAGGGCGGCCTAGATCCCATCTTAAGGTTATTAATAATTAGATTTTTAGCACAGTCTATCTTCATTCCTATAAATATCTTCCATACTGATTAAGGACCATATTTCTAACTTCTTATCAGGGATACATGTGTCCGAGGTTTGGTGGAAAGGAATTTGCCGGGGTATGTAGTGAAAATTTACTACAGTTTTGTCTAGTTGGACCCTTCTTAGGGTTTTCCGATCAAATATTGTGGATTATTCCATATTCGAATTTGATTTTGTTGTGAAACAATGAAACATACGCGGAGTTTGAACCAAATTATACTTCATAGTGAAGCTCATGGTGATGCGAAATATTATCGTTAGAGATGGCAACCCATTTAAATATGCATGGGTTCGATTCAGATCATTTATATTTATACAGGTCGAATGAGTAGATACAACAACTTCCCTAAAAGCGAAACGGATCAAATCGGTCAAAAGTCACCCAAAGTGTATTTTTATGCATAAAACTTCCTGAATCATATAATTTGTTATGACTAAAGATAATATATGTAATCACATTCGTAGAGTTTAAATTGTTGGGGACAAGAATTGTTTCGGGTCAATCCAACACATCAAAATCACCTTTATTTCTTTTGCTTTAATATTGATATTAAGTTGCAGATTTATTGATTGTACAAGCTGAATAACCAAATATATTTGTGCAACAGCTATGCTATTGGTGGCCTTGCGGGCGGTGAAGATAAAGATTCATTTTGGCGTGTTGTTGCACAATGCACTGCTTCACTTCCAGAAAGCAAACCCCGATATGTTATGGTACTTTATTGATCAAATTATTCTCTCTTGTAAAAGCTTCTCCTTTGGGAAGGGGGTTGGGAGATTTATTTTAGGCTCTTTTTTTGCTGTCAGCTTGATATGGTGGTGTGACCGATTTGTCAGGGTGTTGGCTATCCACTTGATATTGTAGTTTGCAGTGCTTTAGGTGCTGACATGTACGACTGTGTCTATCCTACACGTACAGCTCGATTTGGCACTGCTCTTGTGCCTGAGGTATGGTATTTCATCAGCTTATTTGCATGTCTTATATTTTTCTGTCACAATTTGCTCATCAATCCTAAAGTAAAAGAAACATCCACCTGCTAGCATAGATTAGCGAAAAAGCTTTACTTTCGGTCAAATATCAAAAAATCAATCTGAGTAAAAAAAAAAAATTGCATTCATTTCGAGACAGGATACATTCTAATGTCCTTAACCTTTGGTCATATTATCTAATATATATCAGGGCTTTTAGAAGTCTGCTGGTGTTCATGCCTTTGGGTTATGTATATCGGTTTCAAGAATAATAATCAGCGTATAATGATTTAATTTGTGCTCCGGAAATTTGAATGTTCTCAATTTGTCAATTTAAGCTTCAGTCAAGGGTTATTTGACCATAGATTCAAACTTGATTTCAGGGGGTCCTAAGACTCAAACACCATTCTATGGCTGAAGATACCCGACCGATTGACTCAACCTGCGAGTGTATGGTATGGCTATGATTATACATTTGGTTTTTAGACATACAAGTATAGAACAAATGATTCTCATCGTTTATTGTTTTTGTTTGTAATTTAGGTTTGCAAAAACTACACCAGGGCCTATCTTCATTGTCTTGTTACAAAAGAGGCTATGGGTTCTCAACTTCTGTCGTATCACAATTTGCACTACATGTTGCAGGTAAAAAACTTCCAACTGTTTATTTGCTTTTTTCAGCTTTCATTGCTTTCTTCTTGAGCTTGAACTTAATTTTCTGTCCAATTTCCAGCTTAGCAGAAATCTTCATTCGTCGATTATAGAAGGAACATTTCCAGAGTATGTTTGCTTTCCATCTTGTTGTCCAATTTTTTCTTTCACACCGTGTCCTAAATTTATACCTCACATGAAAACTGCAAAAACTCATCATATAAGAATTGCAACATTGTTTGCCCATTATTTCATTTCCCAATATAAATTTAATTGTATTTTGGTCTGGAAGGTTAATCTTATATGTCATTGCTGCTTCTTAGAGGTAAGTTAAATATTGAGTAAATTACACAGATCGTCCGTGTGGTTTGCGTTGACTTTCACGTATGGTTCTTTGATTTTCACAATCAGGCACTCTGATTTTCATAAGATAGAACTATGTTATCTATACATTTTAAGAAACAAGTTCTAACGTGTCATAAATGTTTTTAATTGCAGATTTGTATGCAACTTCCTGATGAAAATGGTACGCCTTCATTCGAATTTAGTTGAATCTGTTTTTAGCTCTTAGGATTACCACGTTTTTCGTTATCATCTACACTTGAACTTAAGTTTCATTTTATGCGAATTGTTACAAATTTGATATTTGAAAGTAATTCAAGTTTCTATTCCTTGGAATATCCCTAGCCCCCTAATCTTTATTCAAGTTCTCCAAACATCATGCCTAATTCAAAGAGCGGTTTTTGAAGAGTTCTGAACTATCTATTTAATTTGCATTGTTGTAGTTTCCTGAGGGTGACGTCCCTGAATGGGTCTGCAATGCAATGGAGGTTGCTGGTGTAGACATCTCCTCATGCTGTACCCCGTTTAGTTCAAAAACTGAAGTGCATACTGCAAGCGGATGATGGATCTTTATCTTCAGGCCCAAACTAACAAGTCGATCATTACACTTTAAGGGTTGCAGCATAAATTTTGGTAATCGATATGCTGATCCTTCATTAGTCATCACCTGCATAGATTTTTTGGAAGCAATCACCCAGCTCATAGATTAGACAGTAGTTCTTATATTATTACATTTATATGGGGTAAAGGGTGTCGAGGGACCAATATGGATTTTAACGTTGGTTAAGCTGATATGTTATCTTAATTCTTAACAAAAGTACAAGAGTTTCTTTTTTTGCATCATATCCCTGGTGTGGTGCGAATATATGACATATAGAGGTTTATATTTTCTGGGTTTATGAATGTCTTATTTGTTCTCTCAAACTTTGTGGATTTCTCGTTATTTCGATTGTTTTGGTTTGTACAGCAATGGTTAAACTTTGGGCAAGTGGTTAACGGGTAATGACATATGGTTTCGAGGGTGTGTTGATGTCAGTCACTAGAGTGATTATCCAATAGTTACTCGATTACAGTGTAATAGTTTTTAACTTCATGCTTATCTTTAAAAACTAGATAATTTTGATTAGAGGTTGAAAATCTGTTATGGATATCATTTTTTTATTGAAAACTTATAAATCGATGTTTCTGGCAATTAAAGCCCAAGTGACTCGGAAGTCATAATGTTAGAGGAAACAAGGCATCTGATATATAGTTATATACAGCTTTGTTTAATGTAAACTGGACTCGCACGGGTCAACCCAGTTCGGAACCAACCTTGTAACTAATGAGAGTCTTCAATGGGATTGAAACCGACACAAAGGGCATTTATCTAGTTTTACTGCCCACTACAGTAACAGTAACAGTGGTATAAATTGATATGAAATCATTGTAATGTAATCATCAATAAGAAAGAGTTTCACTTCCGTTTCCACTGCCGCTTTACTTTCTTCTTTAAGTTCATCATATTATCATACATTTCCATACACACTCGATAACAAACAAGTGGTATCAGAGCTTGTGTTGCGTTAGTGTATGGTCAAGTGTATGCCAAAAGTAACCATGGTAACTTCATCGTCATCTTCAGTTAATGATGAAAACATTCAGAAAGCTGGTAGTATTACCATACAATATCTTATGCTCACAAAGACTAACTACTCAGTGTGGTCTTTGAAAATGCGGGTGAATTTGCAAGCACAAGGAGTGTGGGATGCAACTCAGAAGGCCGATGTCGAGGAAAGACAAGATCGGATGGCACTCGCAGCCATTTACCAGGCGGTTCCAGAAGATGTGCTAATGATGTTGGCTGAGAAGGACTCGGCTAAGGAAGCGTGGGAGACGCTTCATACAATGCACATGGGAGCTGATCGTGTAAAGGAAGCCAAAGTACAAACCTTGAGAAGTGACTTCGAGGTAATCTGGATGAAGAACGATGAATCAGTGGATGATTTTGCCATGAGACTGAATACAATTGTAACTGGTATTTCGATTCGCTTTATGCAAATCGTGACCTCAATCGAACAATTTGGGGACTTAAAGAACATGATTGTGGAAGAAGTTGTGGGTCGCCTCAAGACCCATGAAGAAAGACTCAGGGGTTATGGAGATCAACAGGGAGAACCATCACTATTGCTCACACATGTTGAATGGTCATCACAATCCAAGCGAACCGACGAGAAGGACTCGTCGAATTCCTCGAAGGGAAGAGGAGGAGCTTGTGGCCGAGGCCGGGGACGAGGCCGAGGCCGTGGGCGTGGTCGAGGTGGTGGTCGTGATTCTAACACAAATAAGAATGATCATAAACATGGCCAAAGAGATAAAAGTAAGGTCAAATGTTTTGCTTGTGACAAATTTGGTCATTATGCGTCGGAATGTCCGGATAAGAAGCAAGGTGAGGAGGCAAACCTAACCCAAACCATTGATGAAGAACCTACTCTAATGATGGAAATTTCACAAGAGAATGCTTCTGGCGAAGTATTCTTGAATGAGGAGAAAATTACACTTAATCTTCTTCAAACGGGTGAACCTCGAGTTGAGTCCGATGTGTGGTATCTTGACAATGGCGCTAGCAACCACATGACTTGAGATTGTTCAAAGTTTCACGAGCTGGACGAAAGTGTTACGGGCCGAGTGAAGTTTGGAGATGGATTTACTGTAGCTATTATGGGGAAAAGATCGATTTTATTCGATTGCGAAAATGATGACCAACGACTCCTTAATGGGGTGTATTTCATTCCAAGCTTAAAAAGTAACATAATAAGTCTTGGGCAAATGACAGAAGTGGGGAGTCGGGTTGAAATGGTTGGGTGCCTATTAAAATTGTTTGACAGAAGTAACAACCTTCTTCTGATGGTGAAAAGATCTACAAACCGTCTCTATAAAACTGTTTTAAAGACAGGTCGCCCGACGTGTCTTTTTACAACAGAAGAAGAACCTGCTTGGTTATGGCATTCAAAACTCGGGCATGTGAACTTTTACTCGCTAAGAAGATTGGTTGCAAAGAATATGGCATCAGGTGTCCCCATGATTATTCACCCAAATCAGGTTTGTGTAGGGTGTGTCCTAGCTAAACAAACCCGTATTCCTTTCCCAGATGAAGCCGCTTTTTGGGCTAAAAACCCTCTACAACTTGTACATGCTGAGTTGTGTGGTCCAGTTACACCCACTACTATTGGAGGAAGTAAGTATTTTCTTCTTCTAGTTGATGATTACAACAGGTGGTCGTGGGTTTATACCTTATCAGAAAAGTTTGAAGCCTTTGATACATTCAAACGGTACAAGAAGATGATCGAAGAGAATTCGGGGTATAAAATAAAAACTCTTCATACAAAGATCGTGGGGGAGAGTTCACATCAAAAGACTTTGCAAGTTTTTGTGAATAAAGTGAAATAAAAAGGCATTTGACAGCACCTTATACGCCGCAACAAAATGGAATTGTAGAACGGCGAAATCAAACTATAATGGAGATGGCAAGGAGCCTACTCAAAGGAAGAAATGTACCAAGAGAGTTCTGGGGTGAAGCTGTTAGACATGTCGTTTATCTCCTGAATCGTTTGCCATCAAAGTCACTTCCAGACATTACCCCATATGAAGCTTGGTTTGGTAAGAAATTGAACATTTAAAGGTTTTTGGTTGTGTTGTCTTAGCAAAAACTGCAGGTGTTCATCTTAGAAAGCTTGATGATCAAGGCAAAAAGATGGTGTACTTTGGAGTTGATGATGGAACGAAAGGCAACCGTTTGTATGATCCACAAGACAAGAAGTTGTGGGTTAGTCGTGATGTTGTGTTTGATGAAAAAGAAGTTTTGAATTGGGGTACAGGTATGGAAGAAGAAAGACCAGTGGCCAACACTTTTACTATAATCAAACCAAAACCCCAAATGCTACCACAAACTTTATAAAATAGCCCTGAAAGTCAACCCAATGAACCCGCAAGCCCTCAAACCGTAATGTCTGATTCAACTCCCAATAATACACCTAGTATCCCATTTTCATCATCCTCTACACATACAACCAGCCCCTCATCTGAGTTCGGGCCTAGGGTGTTTCGTTCGTTAGACGGTATCTATGATGATACTAAAATTGTGACACTTGAACCTGAAGAACTAATGATGATGGAAATGGACCAGCCTACAACCTTTAAGGAGGCGGTGAGTGTCAAGGAGTGGCGTGAGGCTATGCAAGCAGAGTTAGAGTCAATCGAAAAGAACAAGACATGGAAACTCACTGACTTGCCACCAGGTCATAGAGCAATTGGTTTGAAATGGGTTTATAAAGTGAAAAGAGACAACATGGGAAATGTGGTGAAGTATAAAGCACGACTCATGGCGAAAGGTTTCGTACAAAAGAAAGGGTTGATTTTGATGAGGTTTTTGCTCTAGTAGCTAGACTCGACACTGTAAGGCCCATTCTTGCCTTAGCAGCCCAAAATGGGTGGGTTGTTCACCATCTCGATGTCAAGTCAGCCTTCCTCAACAGAGATCTTGAAGAGGAGGTTTATGTCACTCAACCAGAAGGGTACATCAACAAAAACGAAAGTCATAAGGTGTTTAAACTTTCCAAAGCCCTTTATAGTCTACGACAAGCGCCCCGAGCTTGGAATGTTCGCTTAGATAAAACAATGAAAGGGCTTCATTTTCCAAAACATCTCAAGACCAGGCTGTTTACACAAGAAACTCAGAAGGTAAAATTCTTATTGTTGGTGTTTATTTTGATGATTTAATTATTACCGGGTCGAACACACAAGACATTATCGAATTCAAGGAGTAAATGAAGAACGAATTTGAAATGAGTGACATGGGGCTGCTAGCTTATTATCTTGGAATCGAAGTTTCTCAATCTAAGTGGGGAATAGCCTTAAGAAAAACAGGATATGCAAAGAAGATTTTGGAACAATTCGGAATGTAAGATTGCAACCCGATAAATTTCCCCATGGAACACAAATTGAAGGTTGGTAAAGACGAATGTGGTGAAGAAGTTGATCCTACTAAATAAAGGAGAGTGATTGGATACTTGAGATACTTGACTCACACTCGTCCTGACTTGTTGATGCGTGGGGTTTGCACCAGGCTTTACCTCTCAAGGGATCTTGAGAAACTTACAACCCCCACCAGGCAGTGTACCTGATCGATGTAGTATAGTATAATGACAAGTACCGGGGGATTGATCGTTCAGCTAGGAATAGTGTCGCTAGGATTAGAAAACTTAAAGACTAGGTCTAGAGATGAGGGATGATTCTTTTTGTATTTTTTTATATTTTATGAAAGCAAGTAAAAATCTCGGGTTTTAAGGATTTGGGCGGAATTAGTTGCTAGTCAACTAACCCAATACTAAAGATGCAATCAAAATAAAATACTAAAAATGAAAATAAACTATATTAAACTAAATTTGTGAGCAATATGTGAGAGAAATGTGTTTACTTAGATTTCACTACTCCCTAAATATCTTTTACATGTTAATTACTTGTTATAGTTGCGTGGATGATGGATTGTATTCCTTAATACCATTCATGGGATGGCGTACTTACTTCCCCAATCCTATGAGTGCCTACTTCACTCCTATGTCGAGCCGGCTAAGAAGCTCCTAACATGGGATCATTAGAATTTACTCATGCATTAAATACAACCAATAAAACATAGTACACATCGGTTCATGTTTCCTAAGACGTTCAAGCATGTTACACAATGGAGATCTGCCAGTTTTCTTAAGCCTAACACTGAAATCATTCATCCAATACAACCATAAACAAGTAATCAACACATAATTAACATTTTGGTTTCATTAGATCCAAGCAAACACAAGATAGATCTAGCGTAACATGTTGAAATCAAGACAAGTAAAAGATATAGACAACCAACACATAGACATATTGATTGAATTAAGAGAAGACTTATCTTAATAGAACATGGAAGGATTCAAGGGATGAAAACCCTTGAAAGTACTGTAAAATATGAGCTAGGGTTTACAAAGTTCGGCCCTAGGGTTTCTCCACACAAGTTCCTCTCTAATGAATGAAAAATAGAAAACTATATATATAGTTTAGAAGGTGACGGCGTCAAGAACAAATGTCTGACGCCGTCATCTCGCCGCCAAATAGTTCCTCGGACTGCCTAGATCTGGGTCTGACGCCGTCATGTATACACCTTATGCAGGCCGTCACAAAATTAACTCTTGATGCCCTTCTTGTGACGCCGTCAGGTTTGCACTGGGTCGTCACCACTTTTACTCTTGACGCCGTCATGGTTTTCCTCTTGACGCCGTCAGGTACTGTTCTCAGCATGGAAAATTAAGTCTTTGGCGTTTTCTTCACTTTTATGCTCAAAAAACGTCCGAATTGCTTCCTTTTCCAGATTTCACTCCCAAAGTACCTAAAATCACAAAAGAAATGATTTAGAGTAATATTTGATCAAATAAATTCAATTCCGGGCTTAAATGACCCCCTAAAAATGGTTCATTTTTCGCCTCATCATATACCCTTACACTTGAGATTTGCTTGTCCTCAAGCAAATGCGCTTTTATTCTAATCAAAATACAAGTTATGGGTCATTTAACACTAATATAAAAGTAATTACAACAAATAATCGTTCCACTAAAGACCAAAGACAAGCACGGAGGTCATATACTAGCACCTCACAAATAGTGTTTAGATACTCACATCTCTCGGGTGTAATAAAGTATAAATTACAATATGGAAACGGAAAATATCTCTCACTACCTGTCATAGCAAAATAGATTACCATAGGCTTGGGAAAGGATCAAACCTCCACCACATGGCATAAGAACCTAGGATAAACTATCAAAGAGGTCTTTTAAAGTGTTGTAATGTTAGGTGTAGGGATATGACGGTTTTGTTGGATATAGGCAGTCTTTACTGGTGGCGAGTTAACAATCTTGGTTAATTACATGTACAATATGGCGTTGCTAAGCCAAGACTAGACTCGACTTAAGTTAATAAATGAAAAATAACAAAAACATAAAATGAACATAGAATAAAAAGGGATGGCAGTCCGTATGTTTTTTTTTTTTTTTTTTTTTTTTTTTTTTTTTTTTTTTTTTTTGATTACACTCTTACCCTACCATCCAAAATAATACATCATAGGGAATGAATATTCCCCTTACACTTGAATCTTTACATACTTTACAATAAACTAATCTAATGACTCGAATCAAGATAATCAAAACATTTGGAGTACTTTTAAGATTAACGCACATATGGGGGTAATATATGATGTTCTTCCCCATTACTCCATAAAATAAGTACTTTACCCATGAGTCCCAATCGTCCCAAAACAATATGTACAAGGATATGACTCGACTTAGCAACCATGTAATCAATTAGATAATTAACTTAGGGTTTAACAAATAACAATAATGCACTAAAGATGAGTGCATACACGGAAGGCTAAGGCGATTTGGGTGTACATTTAAGTGGGGTGTAACAAATTCTTCCTTTAAGTAAAATGCTTAAAGTTAGAAACGAAAAGATAGGCTCGGAGGGGTGTATTAGGGGTTTCGTGTACTAAAAATGAGTACAACGCTAAGGTTGTGGGAAAAATCAATTGACTTAACTAGCCAAGTAATATGACTTAAATGGTCAAGTAATTATAATACGGGTTTAACACAAGGGTGATCCTAATGCCTCTTATCATGTAGTAAATCCTACTACACGAATGTAGTCTCACTAGCGGTCTCGGGATGCATCACTAACGCAAGTTCTAGAATCTAAATGCTACCGGTACACTCATAAGCACTAATAGTAAATGCCTTTCCTATCAAATCTAAAAGCGAACCTCACATATTTGGGTGGAAAATTTTTCTAAATGGTACGGTTATGTGCTAGTCATACAATCTCCTATCCATGAGACGCTTGCTATAGCTAAAGTTTCACTCCTAAATGTTGTAAAAAATTTTAAATTTGGCGCTAAAATTGCACTAACAAGTATTTCTCATAGTTTTATTACACATCTACTATCAAACAAACAAACTCAAGCGAAAGTGTATCTGTAAGGTATCATCATTTTACCCTCCCCTTACACTTAGGATGAACATTGTCCCCAGTGTTCAAGTAAAGGATGTAAAAGAGAAATAAGTAAAACAAATGAAATCAAATACTCCCCTGATTCGCTCGGTATGGATAATAGGGTGGCCAGGTTAGATCTTCCTCCAAAAAAATGAACAATCAAAGCTTCCCTTCCAGAAAAAAAATCATCTTCTTGTCATACATAACCTGTAAATCCTGAGAAAACAGACAAGGCAACCTCGCATAAAATCGGCGGCAATCTACATATGTTACTAAATCCTAGAAAACAAAGTAAGATATAATGCTTGTGGAATGATGTTTGCAGATTTCCTGGAGATTATAAAACTAATAATTCAACAAAAACTTTAAGACTCCGTTAGAAAAACAAAACTGGTAAAATTTCCAGATTTTTTACACGTGACGCCGTCAAGAGTAAACTCATGACGCCGTCAGAAGTGACCTGCAGAAAGTCTTATGTTAAGTTTCCGGAAAATTTCTGAAAAAATTTGGTCCTACTTCCTGGAAAATCCTGCAAAACTTCATTATGACTCGATATAAGCATTTGACTCTAACAAATACGAATATACATGTTCATTTAATATTGTGGAGAATCATGATCGGTTTTGTTTCTTAAAAACATATTTGGGGTTTCCCCTTACACTTATCTTTTGCAAAAATACCTTTGGGTGAAGTTAAGACTAGGCCAAACAACAAAGTAAAGTATTTCCACTATTTAGTTTTGAAACATGATCTACCAACAATAAAAATAAAGCATGCATACGGAAGCAAATAACAATCAAACAAAATAAAAATCACACAAAGCATGGGTTGCCTCCCAATGAGCGCTTGTTTTTGTTCGAGTCACTAGCCTGACTCTACCCTTATTTCACGGATAAAGGTGAGGTTTTCCCTACACTTAGGATTAAGTGCGGGTGGTAGTAGCGATACGCACCATCTTGGTGGAAGTATGCCACGTGAGGAAAGAGTGGTGGATGAATTATATGCTCAAAGGGATGTGCTCCTATCATCATAACCTTACCTAATTCAATCGGGTTAATAGGTGGATTAAGATTTTCTCCTAGAAAGGGATCATTTTCTATCAACTTCAAGAGACTACTAGTTGGGGATCCATCTTGACCTAATAAACCCGGTTTAAACCCATAATGTTTCTTGTGATCAATCATAAATGGGTGATGTAAGCATGTAAGGTCATTTTCCAATCCTATATTGGCTTCCTCTCTACAAGGCTTAGAGTCCACTACCTTTATCCTAAGACTACCCGGACAACATGGGTTGATGGGTGGGTCGGCTCCTCTTTTGTCTCCTAGATGTATATCTAAGGATGGAAAGTTGTGTGAAGATTGAGGTTCCGGTTCATCAACACTAGGTAATTCCCTAGAACTAAGAGTAAGGTTATCACTACAAGTATTCAAACCTATATCCTCGAGTGGTGTTTGGTACAAGGGTTCTACCTCTATTGGGGCTCCTATAGTCTCTTCTACTTCTTCCGGGTATGTCACGGGTGGTGTGTATTCCTCAAGTGATGGTGGGAGTTGTGGGGTACTTTGTAGGTTTGTGTTATTTACCTCATCCTTCCTTTTCTCAACATCACCTATATCCTCATCACGTGTTTTAGTAGAATCTAACCTAAACATGTTCCTAAGTATCTCAAATCCTTCTCTAGCCATTTCAAGTTCTAAGTCTGATTCATAAGAACCTTCCTCAATAACTTGATTACAATGTTCAATTTGCCTAAAGGATTCATCTTTTTGCTCAATATGATCATGTTCGGCTAAATCCTCCTCAATTGTTTCCTCAAGTTGTGATGTATACAAACCCATCAATTCATTGAACTCATGGTTCACGGTTAGGAGGCTTTCCTCAAAATTTTTCCAAAGGGTCTTACTAAAAGGAATTTATCCTAACAATGATTTTTTAATATAGGCCACACATGCGCATAACTCATCAAACCTATCAAACTTTACACCCATCTCCTCTTGTATATAGCTAAGATCACTTAAAAATTCATTGGAACAACAGGAAGCAAATCTATCCGAGTAAACTAATTGTTCCTCTATTGTTAATGATCTAAATGGAATCTCATCCGCCATGAAGACAAACGAAAATGGTTTTACAAACAAAGGGCACAAAGAAAAAGATAGACTAAAGGAATCCTATAAAAATAAAAATAAAAATCTCACTAGAAAGGATTCCAGTAAGTAGACCTAATAAAAAGAAATTCTAACCTAGACAATAACTATTCCCCGGGCTGCGGCGCCAAAAACTTGATGCGTGGAGTTTGCACCAGGCTTTACCTCTCAAGGGATCTTGAGAAGCTTACAACCCCCACCAGGCAGTGTACCTGATCGATGTAGTATAGTATAATGACAAGTACCGGGAGATTGATCGTTCAGCTAGGAATAGTGTCGCTAGGATTAGAAAACCTAAAGACTAGGTCTAGAGATGAGGGATGATTCTTTTTGTATTTTTTTATATTTTATGAAAGCAAGTAAATATCTCGGGTTTTAAGGATTTGGGCGAAATTAGTTGCTAGTCAACTAAGCCAATACTAAAGATGCAATCAAAATAAAATACTAAAAATGAAAATAAACTATATTAAACTAAAGTTGTGAGCAATATGTGGGAGAAATGTGTTTACTTAGATTTCACTACTCCCTAGATATCTTTTACATGTTAATTACTTGTTATAGTTGCGTTGATGACGGATTGTATTCCTTAATACCATTCATGGGGTGGCGTACTTACTTCCCCAATCCTATGAGTGCCTACTTCACTCCTATGTCGAGCCGGCTAAGAAGCTCCTAACATGGGATCATTAGAATTTACTCATGCATTAAATACAACTAATAAAACATAGTACACATCGGTTCATGTTTCCTAAGACGTTCAAGCATGTTACACATTGGAGATCTGCCAGTTTTCTTAAGCCTAACATTGAAATCATTCATCCAATACAACCATAAACAAGTAATCAACACATAATTAATATCTAGATTTCATTAGATCCAAGCAAACACAAGATAGATCTAGCGTAACATGTTGAAATCAAGACAAGTAAAAGATATAGACAACCAACACATAGACATATTGATTGAATTAAGAGAAGACTTATCTTAATAGAACATGGAAGGATTCAAGGGATGAAAACCCTTGAAAGTACTGTAAAATATGAGCTAGGGTTTACAAAGTTCGGCCCTAGGGTTTCTCCACACAAGTTCCTCTCTAATGAATGAAAAATAGAAAACTATATATAGAGTTTAGAAGGTGACGGCGTCAAGAAAAAATGTCTGACGCCGTCATCTCGCCGCCAAATAGTTCCTCGGACTGCCTAGATCTGGGTCTGACGCCGTCATGTATACACCTTATGCAGGCCGTCACAAAATTAACTCTTGACGCCCTTCTTGTGACGCCGTCAGGTTTGCACTGGGTCGTCACCACTTTTACTCTTGACGCCGTCATGGTTTTCCTCTTGACGCCGTCAGGTACTGTTCTCAGCATGGAAAATTAAGTCTTTGGCGTTTTCTTCACTTTTATGCTAAAAAAACGTCCGAATTGCTTCCTTTTCCAGATTTCACTCCCAAAGTACCTAAAATCACAAAAGGAACGATTTAGGGTAATATTTGATCAAATAAATTCAATTCCGGGCTTAAATGACCCCCTAAAAGTGGTTCATTTTTCGCCTCATCACTTGTCATTCGCTGTTGGAATTGCAAGTCGTTTTATGGAAAAACCGACAACTTTGCTATTTAAAGTTGTAAAGCACATTCTGAGGTATGTTAAAGGTACTCTTAACTACAGGCTGAATTATGTGAAAGGTCAAGAAGTTGAGCATTTAGTCGGATTTTCGGATAGTGATCATACTGGTGACGTGGTTGGTGCTAGAAGTACAAGCGGTATGATTTTCTATCTTGGAAGGAATGCGATTACATGGCAATCTCAAAAGCAACAGATTGTTTCTTTATCATCATGTGAAGCTCAGTTCATTACAGCAACAGCAGCGGCATGCCAAGCCATTTGGCTTACAAATCTCGTGAAAGAACTAACGGGACATGATGTTGCACCTATCACTTTGTTTGTTGACAATAAGTCAGCAATTGCTTTAATGAAGAATCCCGTGTTTCATGGTCGAAGTAAGCATATTAACATCCGTTTCCACTTCATACGCGAGTGTGTTGAACATGGGAAAATCATAGTGGAATATGTCAAGTCCAAGGATCAACGAGCTGATATATTTACCAAAACCTTGGCGGAAGTAAGGTTCACTGAAATGCGAAATATGCTCGGTGTGACTCAAACCGAGCTTGGCCCAGTTTAAGGGGGAAAATGTGAAATGTAAACTGGACTCGGGCTGGTCAACCCAGTTCTGAACCAACCTGGTAACTAATGAGAGTCTTCAATGGGATTGAAACCGACAGAATAAATGGCATTTATCAAGTTTTAGTGCCAACTACAGTAACAGTCTTCTAATGTCTTTAAACTTTGCTTTCATTAGTTTTTATTTGAGTTTAATAGTTGTCAGTTACATGTTTTGAGTAGTACCTTTGTTTAGCTATAAATTGATATGAAATCATTGTAATGTAATCATTAGTAAGAAAGCATTTCACTACAGTTTCCACTGTCCCTTTACTTTCTTCTTTAAGTTCATATTATCATACATTTCCATACACACTCGATAACCAACAAGCTTTTCCATTTGATGCTAATTATTGTATCTGAACTCACTGTATTGAAAATTAAGTTGATAACCCCCATGCTAATTATTCATCAATCATGATCTGAATGTTCATCAATAAATTTTCATCAATCATGGTTTTAATGTTCATCACTAATGGTTCATTATATCTTGATATTCATCATACTTGGTGGATCGTGAGTTGAGGGAAGGAGGGAAATAGAAAGAAAATGGAGGGAAAAGGAAAGGACACGTATCATTTCTTACCGGTGCTTTTTTAGACTTTCTACGGAGGAGCTAATTTTGCATTTGATCCTCCATAATTATACTTATAACTGGAAGGGGTGAGCTCGGTTTCGGAACAGCATGGAGCCTACCCGAAACCGAGAGAACCGAGAACAGGAGCGAGTACCGTGTTTTGGTTCTGGTTCAGTTCTCGGTTCCGAACCGAGTATTTCGGGTCTAACTATTTGGGACCGAAAACTTGCTAAGAAAACACATTACACTACAAAATATAACACATGTTTGATCTTTTGCATAATAAATCAACCTATAATGCAATCCATGGCTATTGTATACAAAATGTATCAAAGGTTACGTTTAACTTGTTGTCGAGATTAAATCCTATTGACACCAAAAACACAACTTAGACAACTTAACTTGGAAACTCGGTCAATCAACGTTGTAGATTACTCTGTTGCAACCTTTGTAAACTAGAACAAGTTACCATTCGAAACAATATCTATACTACTATATAATGCATTTGAGACTATTATATAATTAGAAAGGCTTAAAATTCAGACTTTTAATTACTTATTATAGAATAACTTCAAAATTAATTGATTAGGATTAGGAAGTTTGTTAGGAGGTACGTTGATTGTTCAAACTAAAATTATTTAGCTTAACCATCTCTACTTGTAAAACATAAAACAACTAAATGCGTAACCGAATAACCGAATAACGCAAAATATAGTCACAGGTACCCGCCGCTGCATTGCGCGGATACCGTTCTAGTTATAATAAAATGCATGTAAGCATGTTTGACACTTTGCTAGTTTGTTAAGTACACTAACATGTTTTTACAATGACAGTCAAAGAAATTGACTACACCGATATCAAATTTTATTTGTCATAATGAATTAATGACAATGAGTAAATAAGAAATATTAAACTTTGTTTCTCTTCCAAGTTATATAAGCTTGATCTGCTGCTGCTAATATATCCAAAAAAAAAAAAAAAAAAAAAAAAAAAAAAAAAAAAAAAAAAAAAGCCCACTAATCATATAACTACAAGTAAATAACCACATATACAAGGACGAAACGGGGTGTTTAGATCTGTACTGGAAGTAGAATCTATTATTTCGAAGATGAGAGAAGGAAGGTTGAGGTGGTTCGGTCATGTCAGGAGAAGACCACAAACTGCGCCAGTAAAGAGAATAGAAACGCTTATAGTCGACGGGCGGAGAAAGAGGGGTAGACCTAAACTTAGATGGGAGGATAGACTTAAGCTCGACTTGGAGGAGCTTCACTTGTCCGAGGACATGATCTCAGATAGGAAGGCGTGGAGAAATAGGATTAGTATGTGTGGTTAGGCTTGGGTTTGCCGTGGAGTTTTAGGCTTTTTGGTGCCTCTTTCTTGTCTTGCCCTTTGCTTTGTGTTTTTAGGGTCTCTTTGCTTGTTCCCCCTTTAGGCGCTAGGTTCTTTTTTGTGCCTACTGTTTGTCTTTGGTTTTGCTTTTGCTTTGTCTTTTGGCTTTTGGCCCCTTGTTTTACCCTTTACTTGCCCTGTTTGCTTTGCCTTTACTTTATGTGTCTTTTTAGCGCTTCTTCTGTTACTTGCATGTCTGCTTTGTTGGCTTGTATGCTCGCTTTTTTTCTCTTTCTTTTCTGGTCCCTCTTTTGGTGTGGTTTTTGGGCTGTGTGGTCTGTCTTTTGCTTTGTTTGCTTTCTTGTTTTTGCTTGTTTGCTTCTTTTTCCTTGTATTTTTTTAATTTTGATATATATATATATATATATATATATATATATATATATATATATGTGTGTGTGTGTGTGTGTGTGTGTGTGTGTGTGTGTGTGTGGGTAGGTGTATGTGTAGGTGTTTGTGTATGTCTATATATGTTTGTATATGTATGTATGTTTATATATATATATATATATATATATATATATATATATATATATATATATATATATATATATATATATATATATACATACATATATATATAGTCCCTTGGGGCTCTTTTTGCACACACCAGCCGGAGGTCTTTCTGGAAGCAGTCTCTTTACCTTCAGGTGTATCCTGAGGTAGGGGTAGGATCTGTCTACATCCCACCTCCCCCATACTCCGCCCCGGCGGGATTGGGTATGTTGTTGTTGTATACAAGGACGAAACGCCTTCTTTATTAATGAGAAAGGATTAAAAGACAATGCTATGAGATTTTTTATACTTAATCACTTTTTCTTTAATTTGCGGTTCTTTCGGGTCCTAACCAATACCAGTCAGTAATGGACCGAACTGACCCGAGAACCAAATCAAGATTAAAGAATCGAGAGTTCTGAAATTTGGTTTTACATGGGTCATTTTCAGATATGTTCTCAGTTCTGGTTCGATTTTGGGTTCATTTGCTCACCCTTACTTATAACCGCAGTTTCTTCATTCTAATTGATTGATTTAATGACTAAGGGGAGTAGAAAACCACTTCTCGATGTCATAAGAATTCACAGCCATACTCTACCTTGGAAAATGGGTCTCGTGCCCTCGTTATTTACTACTTCTTCCGTCTCAAAATAAATGACCCCTACAAGAATACACAATTTAAGAAATCATATCATTAATGCATTCTATCTTTTACTTTTTACAAAATGACAGATTTACCTTTAGCAATTAATTAAATCTTTGAATGATATTTGTATTTTTAGTATCATTAAGTGTAATACGGTAAACTTGCTACATTATTCGCAATTATATTTGGAATGAGACAATAATTTTGGGACAACCAAAAATGAAAAGAGGGACTCTATTAATTTGGGGAGGTGATTTGCACACTTCTATTTTTATTTGCACATTTAAGCTGTGCTATAAGTAGTTGTGCACTTATTATATGATATTTCTACATATCTATACTACCTTATAATGTATTTAGGACATCTATATTTAGAAGTTTTATAATTTTTAAGACCAAAAACATTTCTTTATTAGGAAATTGAAATTAACAAGCCAACCTTCAAATGTAAATTAAATGTCTTTAATTGTGCCAACTTTAATATTCATAAAACCCATTTACTTGTGAGTTGTAACGGCCCATTTAATCCATCATCATCATGTAGTAAATGTGTTGATGGATTAGTAGTTTGACTATCCGAAAATCTGGACCATTAATAGGCTTATCCAAATATACATGGGTTGGTAGTTTTATCCTTGAAAGTTATGATAAACGTGATGATGGATTAGTAGTTTAGTCATTTTATTTGAAGTTTTATTTGTAATGTTTAAAATGTATTTGAATTATTATGTAATTGTTAAAAAAAAAGTTGAAAAAGAAAATGTTGGTCGGCTTACTGTGCTTAAAAAGTCACATGAAAAACATTTGTTCGCCATAAAAATAGTCATTAGGTACTCGCCGCCGCATTGCGCTGGTACCCTTCTAGTTGTACATTAGAGTGTGCAAATAAAAAATGGAAGTGTGGCAATCAATTCGCATTAACTTAGGACGGAATGAGTATTCTTTGTGAGAAATGATTTGTACACCATTTTTTTTAGCTATACACCAATAAATCATACCAGAAATGCACACAGTACAACACCGTTATGCGTAATTTAGTAGTGGATGACAAATAAAAATGGTGTACAAATCATCTCCTATTGTTTACATGTATATGTATTACTCGTATAACGGTATGTTCGATGTTATATTTAATGGATGAAATGGATCTGCTTCCCAACTAATGCACTGCTATATTATTTAGGATTTTGTGGTTATAATTGTCGTTACATGTTACTCTAAGTCTAACCACTTCAAGATTTGATTCGGTGGTTGTTTGACTCATATAATTGTTGCTCTTTGGATGTTCTCATCATTCATGTTGTTGGTATTGTTTTGTTCAACGGATCTGCTTCCTAAACAATGCATTGCTAGTTTTCTTGAGTTTTTTTACATGTACAAAATCTTCTAAGTGGATACTAACATTTTTCTACTATTATATTTTGTCCAAAGTCCAAATGCATGAACCAATCATCTCGTTTCTATAGGTGCATGTATTAGGAAATACATTCTTATAGTTAACAACTTAACATGCATGTGTGACAAGTTTTTTTTTTTTTTTTTTTTTTTTTTTTTTTTCGAGGTTTTTCACATTGGATTGATATCTTTTTATTTTTAATTTGAACATTGGAAATAATGTTAATTTTTGTGAGTGAAAAATTATTATGGGTTATTTATATGGGATCTTTGTTTTATTGAAAATTAAGTTTCTTATCGACAAACCCAATATTACCATGAGAGGATCCCTATAAAGGATTCTAAAGCGCAATTAGAGGGTGTTTACTTTTTGCTTATTGGCCCCTTTGGTAATATTTCCTTCCTCACAAAGAAAATAATCATGTTTCTTTTTTGCTTGTTCCAAAGAAATATCCTGAATAGAAATGAGTGTAAAAAATCACGTCCTTCCCATCTAGGACACATAAAGATAAGGTATACCCTTCACCCTTCTCTCTTCTATTTCACTCACTCATCAACATTCAACAATCAACTATTCAATCCTCCATCACCACCACAGTTCCTTCCGGCCGACCTCTTCCCCACCGCCGACCCCCTTCCCCACCGCCGACCCCCTTCATCTTTATCTCTTTGTTATCACATTCATCTAATAAAAGCTTCAACTCTCTTTAATGGTGGAGTCATATGTAAGAAGAAGATCATGAAGAAGATGGTTACCAACTGATTTTTATTTTGTTTAGAAAAATGTTTAGATAAAAAAAAACGTCAGATCTGTGATTCATTCATTCATTTCCCTTTCCAAAAGAAAGATATGTGATTCATTTACATTTTTTGTTTTCAGTTGAATATATATTATCTCATATTTTTGGGTATAAGATTCCGTTGATAACTCATTATTTTTATGGGTTAACTTTCTATAAGATTAACTAGATTCAATTGGGGGTTTTCATGAAGTTAAGTTTTGTTTACAAATTGGGCACAAATTAATTTAGTAAAAACTGGATCAAGAAATTTGATTACTGATGATGTAAATGTGTATATACATCACATGTTATCACTTGATTTTATCACTAATTCTTGTAGAGGGTAACATGGTCAGTTACTTCATTAATATTTGTCATTGAGAGAGAAAAAGAAACACAATTTCTACATACAGGACCAACTCTAAACAGATACTATTATGTAAAAAGACACTTTTTTCAAACAGTTAAAAAAAAGAAACAGCTCCTTAGTTTGCTAGGGTTATGTCTTGTGGTTTAAGTCTGAGGGGTTTCAAGTTGCTTTGAACTTTTCCAAGACAACATTCTATATAATTTAAAGGATGTGAATTTATGCTTCACTAAAATCACTATGCATACCACTAAAGTGTGATGATCGTTATTGTGTGATACGAACCAGTTAGGGATTGTATCGGGATAGTGTTAAATGTTACGTATAAACATTAATATGTAAATGACTAGTATCGAACCCGAGACCTCGGGATTGCACACTTTACAAACAAGAATAATGTATATATATATATATATATATATATATATATATATATATATATATATATATATATATATATATATATATATATATATATATATATATATATATATATATATATATATATATATATATATATATGTATGTATATATAAACAATTAATGGACTAAATGGTCGTTAGTTATTAACCGTATGGACTAACTATCATTAGTAACAAAAGATAAGGACTAGAATGTAATTTGGGAGTCAAGAAGGATCTAGAACACCCCTTGGGTGCCTAGGCCGGTCGAGCAAGGGGAGGGGAAGCCCAACCCACATCCAACTTGTCCTCCAAGTTTACTCTAGTATATATACAAGGCCAAGGATTAGGGTTTCAAATCTTTTGTGCACACACACAAAACCCTAAAATCTTTTCTCTTTGTTTTCTTTCTTTGCCGATCGGCTCACCCCCCTCCTAGGGTGTTTGGGTCGATTTTGGTTATTCCAAAATAGTGTTTTGTTTACTTGCATCAAACCTTTATTCGTTGGTAGTTTGTGTGTACAAGAACGAGGTAATTACTTACTTTAGTAATTATCAAGAGATCGATAAACAAAATGGTAAGGGGTTTATCATTGATCTATTTGTACAAGAATCAAGGTTTATTGAAGTGCTTCGGGTACGTTCTTATTTATGTTTTAGTTATCTTTATACGTGTTATTATTGATCCTTGCTTCCGCGTATGTGCTATATTGATTGTCAAACTCTAACAGTGGCATCACGAGCCATGGATAACATGTAATTGATTACTAAAACGTAATAAAAATCGGATCTTTAAGTGTTTTAGATACATGTTTTCTTTTTATAGGGGTTTTTCTTTAATTTTTTTTTTTAAATTTAAAACCCTAACCCTAATTTAAGGGGGGGGGGGGGGTCGATTTCCACTAAAAACCCTAATTAGGGTTTGTGGTTTTCTTGATTAAATTGTAATCACATAGAAACCCTAAGTCTTAAACCGGTTTTGTGAACGTACTTGTGACCTATGTGCTAATTGTTAGGTTTAATCCATGACGAAACATGCATGTTAGTCATGGATCTTGTTTGTTTATTTAAATTTGTCATATGTTTTATATAGATCTATAATTGGGGAAGACTCCAATTAATTTATATTAAAATCAATTTATATGCTATGTGGTGTGTACATTGATTTTGGCCTACGCAATTGACACGTCAATGTATGTGACTCTCCTCCATCAAGAGGAGAAGGCCTTAGTTGATTACATGCGTTATTATACCTAGAATTGATTTTATTAGGATCTTTTTAACAAGGTTTGCATGTGGCTAATTGTTTCACGTTTTTATTATTAGTTGTTTATTTTTCTTTTAATTACTTGTTTTTATTGTTTTCTTAATTGTTTGACTTGATGTAAGCAATAAAAATGGTGATTTTCATAAAAGAAAATAATATGGACTAATAATGGTGAAACAAAAGTGATAAAGTAAGAATCTTGCAAGGTCTTAAGTGCCGATAGTGGTCCGATTCGCACGGTAATCAGCTCCCAGGCGAGACTAGCAAAATTCATACTTTATTACATGATTTTGAGATTGAATCCATAAACTTTAGCTTGATTGATGTTTTGTACAAATATGCTTTTAAAATTAAGTCCTTTAAGACGATATTCATAACCGTGATTTGAAGGCTTAGAAAAGAGCCTTAGAGTCTGCCTTGGTTATCACAATCTTGAATATGTCTTAAACGAATTACTTTTAAAATCATAATTGTAGAAAGTCATCTTAGGGTTTATTAAACCTCAAGTAAAACTTTGTGTATTAATTTCACGAATTGGTAATAAAAGGTTTTGAAAACTTATGTTATAAAGATGAGTGCATGCATCTTTATACATATTTTGATTTACACATCAAAAATAAATACCCTTATAATTTAAGTTACATGCCATCTATCTATAAGGAACACTTGGAATTTTAATTTAGTAAACGTGAGACCTAGGCTAAATTACTATAACAAGGTAAAATTCTTTTAACGCGTGAGACCATAATTGTAATTTTACAGTTTCTAAGGTAGACGACTTAATTAAGTTGTGCGTGAGACCTAGAACTTAAGGCATGAGATGGGATGAAACATGCTTACAAGGCAAATTGATGAATCAATTTGATGTAATTCCCATAATGATCTAGGAATTGGAAATCTTGTTTGCCAATTATTGTTCGACAGATTACTATCTTTTGTACTTTCACCACTAGCAGATCAACTGATGTGGTGGAACTATGTAAAGTTAGGTCCTAGGTTTTCAAGAAAATTTTGGTGGTTATATGAATATAGCTAATGGGTATTTTATTTTCTTGAAGATATTTATTATCGAAAATACTAATGTTTGAACTTTTATCTGTAGATATGGCTCAACCCGATACCCCATCTGTGATTTCTGCTTTCAAGAGTCATCTTGAGAGAGAAAAACTGACTGGAAAGAATTTCAATGATTGGCACCGTTCGCTTAGAATTGTCTTGAGGTCGACCGGTAAGCTAGATTATTTGACCGAAGAATGCCCAGCTGAGCCTGCTGCTACTGAACCAGAAGCAGTTAAGGCGGCATGGAGGGTGGAACATGCTAAGTTTAATGAGGTTGCTTGTTTAATGCTCACTAGCATGAGTGCTCAGTTATAAAAGAAGTTTGAGTACTTTTTCCCTAAAGATATGCTTGAGGTACTTAAGCAGTCTTATGAGAAACCACCTGCAGTAGAATTGTATGATGAACTGGACAAGCTACATAACTGCAAGCATGGTGATGGTAAACCAGTTGAAGATTATGTGACTGAGATGAAGGAATCTTTTGATCAGCTTCACAGAATTGGATTTGGTTACCCGAACAATGTGCAAGTGCACTTCATCAACAGGTCCCTTAACAAGGACTTTGCTGGTTTTGTGCAGAATTTCAACATGCACTGCTCGGGGAAGACAGTCTCAGAATTACTCGCATTGCTTGTTGATTATGAGAATAGTCTACCAGCCAAGGTCAAGGTTCCTACCCCGCAAGTGTTGGCAATTCATGGTGGGAGAATCCAGAAGAAATCGCATGTGAACAAAGGCAAAGGGAAAGGTAACAAAGGCAAGCAGGTCATGGCCTATCAACCTGAACCCAAGATGAAGCAACATCAGCCTAAGCAGAAAAAGGTGAATCCACCAAACAAGAAGGATCAGGCATGTCACCATTGTCATGAAAAGGGCCATTGGAAGCGCAATTGTCCTCTCTACATTCATGACTTGCGACTCAAGAAGCAGGGGAATGAAGCTGGTAACCCCAGCTCATCAGGTGCGTTCTTTATGATTGAATTATTCACTCTTACTCCTAAATTGAATTCATGGGTATATGATACGGGATGTGGCATTCATATTTGCAATACCTTGCAGGGGTTTAGAGTTGAGAGAAAGCTGGCCTATGGACAACAATTCTTGCACGTTGGTAATGGAGCGCATGCAGGAGTTGAAGCTATAGGAGTTTATGATTTAGTGTTGCCTTCGGGCTTAGTACTATCTTTAAATAATTGTCATTATGCACCGTCAATTGTTAGAGGTGTAATTTTATTTTCATATTTGTTGAACCTTGGTTTTAAGCATACTATTTCTAGCAATGGAATTTCGGTTTCTTTAAATGGTGTTTTTTATTTTAATGCTATTGCTGTGAATGGTGTCTTTGAAATTGATATGAATAATAATGATAATGCTTTTGTTACAAATAATTCAATGTATAGCATCAACAATAAGAGAATCAAGAAAGGTCTGGATTCGTCTTACCTTTGGCATTGTCAACTTGCTCACATGGGCAAAGATCGCATGAAAAAGCTGCAACATGATGGGCTTTTAGAAAAGATCAATGATGAATCATTTGATAAATGCGAATCTTGCATTGCTGGGAAGATGACTAAGAAACCCTTTAAAATTAGGATTGAAAGGGCTAATGATCTACTTGGTCTTATTCACACAGATGTGTGTGGACCACTTAGACATATGTCAAGGAGAGGTGCTAGTTACGTCTTAACATTTACGAATGATTACAGCCGTTATGGTTACGTTTATTTACTTAAACATAAACATGAGGTATTTGAAACATTCAAAGTGTTTAAAGCAGAAGTAGAGTTGCAACTAGGAAAGAAGATTAAACATGAGCTCTTCGATCCGATAGAGGTGGTGAATACCTGAGTCAAGAGTTTATAGATTACTTAGCAAAGGAGGGAATTGTCCAGCACCTTACTTCTCCATATACTCCACAACAAAATGGTGTATCTGAAAGAAGGAATCGTACATTGCAAGACATGATACGAACTATGTTTAATCTAACAACTCTACCTTACTCGTTTTGGGATTATGCCTTGGAATCTGCAGTTCGCATTTTAAATATGGTTCCAACAAAGAAGGTTGATAAGATTCCATATGAGGTATGGACTGGAAAAGCTCCTAACTTGTCTTATCTAAAGGTCTGGGGTTGTGAGGCGTATGTTAAACGTGACTCAGCAGACAAACTCCAACAAAGATCTGTAAAGTGCATCTTCGTAGGTTACCCTAAGGAAACTATGGGTTACTACTTTTATTACCCAACTGAAAACAAAGTTTTTGTTGCAAGGTATGGAGACTTCTTAGAAAAGGAGCTCATATCTCAAGAATTCAGTGGGAGAGTATATGATCTGGAAGACGAACATGAAGATGTAACACCTTCTGAAAACACTAGCCAACTTCCTGAAGAACCTGAAAGTTTAGGTCCTCCACCAGAAGTTGAAGTGGTTCCCGTTCGCAGGTCATCTAGATCTGTGAAGGCTCCTACACGTCTATGTCTAAACATGGAATGTGATGACAACTTGATAGGGGATCTTGATGAACCTACAAGTTATAAAGCTGCTATGAATAGTCCTGAAAAGGAAAAATGGCAGGGAGCTATGAATGGGGAAATGCAATCCATGAAAGACAATGAAGTCTGGGAAGAAGTAGACCTACCTCCGGGTGCCAAGCTAGTTGGGAGTAAATGGCTCTTCAAGAAAAAGACTGATATAGATGGCATTGTACACACCTATAAGGCCCGTTTGGTAGCTAAAGGCTATACTCAAACTTTTGGTGTTGACTATGAGGAGACCTTTTCTCCCGTAGCTGACATAAGGGCCATTAGGATTCTTATAGCCATAGCCGCTTACTATGACTATGAGATTTGACAAATGGATGTCAAAACCGCCTTCTTAAATGGTAGCCTAGATGAAGACATCTATATGGTGCAGCCTGAGGGGTTTGTGAATCCAGAATTCCCAGATCGTGTATGCAAGCTTAAAAGATCCATTTATGGATTAAAGCAAGCATCACGACAATGGAATAAGAGATTTGATAGTGAAATTAAGAAGTATGGATTCACTCAAAATTTTGATGAGCCATGTGTATATCACAAAGCTAGTGGGAGTAATGTAATTTTCCTTATATTATATGTCGATGACATATTGATCATGGGAAATGACATTCTAAGTTTGCAAAAGGTTAAGGTATATCTTAGAAGTTGTTTTTCTATGAAAGATTTAGGGGAAGCTGCATTTATTCTGGGAATCAAGATATATAGAGATAGATCTCAGCGATTAATTGGATTAAGCCAAAGTGCTTACATTGATAAAATATTGAAGAGATTCAGTATGCAAAATTCCAAGAAAGGATATTTGCCGATGCAAGAGCAACATGGCTTGAGCAACAAAGTTTGTGCTTCAACACCTGAAGAGGTGCAACGCATGAAGAGATTCCCTTATGCTTCGGCTGTGGGATCTATTATGTATGCGGTGAAAAGCACAAGGCCTGATGTGGCGTTTGCTCAGAATTTAACCAGTCGATATCAGCAGAATCCAGGTGAAAAACACTGGACTGCTGTTAAGAATATTCTTAAGTACCTTAGGGCTACTAAAGAGATGTTCTTGGTTTATGGGGGTACTCCATCTGCAGAGCTTGATGTTACAGGTTACTGCGATGCTTCTTGGAAATGTGATAAGGATGATACGAAGTCTCAGACGGGTTATGTCTTTGTCATTAATGGAGGAGCTGTGGATTGGAGAAGCAGAAAGCAGAGTGTACTAGCAATGTCTGCTACAGAAAGTGAGTATATAGCTGCTTCAGAAGCTGCAATGGAAGCTGTTTGGATTAGGAAGTTTGTTTCAGGGCTTGGGGTTATGCCTTCGATTCAGCGACCTATAAAAATGTATTGTGACAACTCAGCTGCAATTACATTTGCCAATGAACCTGGAATCATGAAAGGCACCAGACATATCCCGATTAAGCACCACTATGTCAGAGAACAAGTTGAAATAGGTGAAATCGAAATGCTCAAAGTTCACACAGATGAAAACTTAGCTGATCAATTTACAAAGCCTTTACCTGGCACCAAGCTTTACAAGCATGCTGATGGAATAGGACTTAAATTAGCTGATAGTTTCATGCCCATTTGTGATTAGTATTTGGATAAGGGATGTAATGTACAATTATTAATTTTAATGAAATAAAGTATTGGTTATGTTTATTTATTCATTGTCTTAATAATATATCCTATATTTGCATGTTTAAGATCCATGAATAATTTATTATTCTAAATAGTCCGTTGTCGATTAATGATATGGGAATATCATTAAACTAAGACAATTTTGAGTATTGGTTAAGGATATACTTGAAAGTATATTGATGCGTAGTCATACCAATTTCACATGATATTCAATGAATTGAGTATTGGACTTATCCCAACAATATGATTTAAATTTATTGTGAGAATCATATTTAAAGTTATCCTCAGACTTGAGATACCAGATAAGTGTCATGGATGTAGTGCATTTTGTGGAACAATCTACCGCTTACCGTAATTGGAAGTCATAAGGGTTGTTTTCAGAATGTTACAAAGTTCATGGGTTATTCTTGTAGTCAAGAGAGAATTCGTTCCTTCTGATTTGTTCAGAAGTTTAATACTGCTGGGCCCCTCGTAGGGTTGACAAAATGTTTGCGTGGCCACGCCCAAAGTCTATCTGGAATACGTTCAGATGTTTTGGTAATTTTGTTCAATCATAAAGAGACGAGAAACAGAATTTAATAAAGAACCTCACATCTTTATTAATGTAGTATTAGAGGCGAAAGGATAATAACAATGATGAATCATTAAAGGTTTTCCAGGAAACCTAGCTTGGGTCGAACTGGGGGCATTGGAGTGTTGCAAGACGCCAACCAATGTCATTTTACTATTAATGGATATACGAGTGGGAGCTGTTAAATGTTACGTATAAACATTAATATGTAAATGACTAGTATCGAACCCGAGACCTCGTGATTGCACACTTTACAAACAAGAATAATGTATAATAAATATATATATATTAAATGTATCGTATATATATATATATATATATATATATATATATATATATATATATATATATATATATATATATATATATAAACACTTAATGGACTAAATGGTCGTTAGTTATTAACCGTATGGACTAACTATCATTAGTAATGAAAGATAAGGACTAGAATGTAATTTGGGAGTCAAGAAGGATCTAGAACACCCCTTGGGTGCCTAGGCCGGTCGAGCAAGGGGAGGGGAAGCCCAACCCACATCCAACTTGTCCTCCAAGTTTACTCTAGTATATATACAAGGCCAAGGATTAGGGTTTCAAATCTTTTGTGCACACACACAAAACCCTAAAATCTTTTCTCTTTGTTTTCTTTCTTTGCCGATCGGCTCACCCCCTCCTAGGGTGTTTGGGTCGATTTTGGTTAATCCAAAATAGTGTTTTGTTTACTTGCATCAAACCTTTATTCGTTGGTAGTTTGTGTGTACAAGAACGAGGTAATTACTTACTTTAGTAATTATCAAGAGATCGATAAACAAAACGGTAAGGGGTTTATCATCGGGCAAATTATATTAAAAGGTAATATACTTGCCACAAATTCATCGAATGGGTAGTGAACTATTTTTTTTTTCATTTTGAGGGTAATTTTCTTTCAAATTCATCATCTTTAGGGTATTTTGCAAAAATTTTGGACAATTTTGCCCTTCGGGAAAAAAAATTTGTATTAGCTATGAGGGGCAAAATTGTCCAAAATTTTTACAAAATACCCAAAAGATGATGATTTTGAAAGAAAATTACCCTAAAAAAAAAAAAAAAAAAAAAAAAAAAAAAAGTAGTTCACTACCCATTCGATGAAATTGTGGCAAGTATATTACCTTTTTTTATTATTTGCCCGTTTATCATTGATCTAGGGGGTATATAGTTTTCGTGTAGAAAAATTTTGGTATATTCGGTTTCGACCCCCCAAAATTTCGGTATTACCCGAAAAATAACTTTAGGAAAAAAAATTTAGATCCCGATCCTCCACTGAAAATTTTCTAGCTTCGCCACTGCTTGTACTAACAAAGGCCACTTCTGTATATTAGGCTACCCGCAATAGCAAGGTCGACCAAGAGCTCTTTGTGGGTCGATGAGGGTCGTCGTTGTTGTACCTTGTGGGTCGTTGAGGGTCGGTGAGTGCTTCTTTGGAGACCAAAGTCAAGAACTCGACCAATTTCTTGTGATTGTTTGTGTGTGCTTTAATTAACTAAAATGTATTTTTGTTGGGTATGTTTTTCTAGTGTATGTCGTCTTCTGTGTCTAAAAAGTCGCATGTAGAAGAAAGAAAGCTGGGGTGACAAAAAAATGAGAGTCGCTGAGAGTCAATAGTGTGCCAAGCCAATGATAAAATATGATTTGACCTAACGGTCATGGATGTACAAAATGAAATTTGATAACTATACTATCACTAATATCAAACTTATTGTTTGTTTAAAACGGTTTTGATTAATCAACTGTAAATACTTAGTTTTTATACCCTTTGCAACTTGAATAACAAGAAAAGTACATATATACAAACAGTATCCTGTATATTCAACAATTTTCTATTCCATAACGAACCAGCTTATTTAAAGTGTAAAATTATTTCTCATACATTTTAGTTATTAACAAATTTGAACTTTTGATTGAAGTTGAATAAAGACAGAAACTATGATTGAAAGACCATAAAGATACGTGCATAAAAAATTTCACAGATTCTTTAGCTTATTTGGATATACTTGATTATGAAAGTCATAAGTACAACATGCACGAAAGAATTGCAAGGCGGTGCCGACTCTGGGATAGCGAGAGTGATGGGTTCTATCTTTTCCTCTTCGAAACGGTAGTCAAGGTATTAAAAATCTTGTTACCAAAAAAATTATGAATTTTGCTACTGCATGCTGACAAGGCACGTGTAAAATGGGTATTTATTAAACACATATATATTTTTTTCTACGTCAAACATTGCTAATAAGTTCATTGGCAATTCTCCACCTATTTTGTCGTCCCACTTTAATGTCGGTAGCGTTGCTTTCTATTTTTGCAATTTGGTAGTTGACTAGTTGAGAGACTACTTTAAATCAAATGACTCTCCTCCTCTATACGTAACTTGTAAAGGTTTTAGATTACTTGTCAAAAAATATAACTACAATTTAAACTATTAAATTGAGAAGAATATAATTTGTATATGGATTGTAGTATCAGCAAAATTAAATAAGCAGCGAGACTATCATCATAGTAAAAATTCCAACACATGAGACGATTTTTTGGAGTCGCTCACCACGACCACCACCATCGCTTTGGCTCAAAGTCATTGCAACAATCCGCGCTATTTATTGTGTTAAGGGCACCCGGTTGGCCGGTTCAATGATGATTGTTTAGAAGGCCTAAAGCGATCATTTATTTCTGATATTAGTTATAAAAATCCATGACATTTTATAAAAATAAATAATTTTCATTGTACGTATTAGCATATTCCACGAGGTGCTGGAATTTAGAGGGCTCATGTGAGTTTTCGGTTAAATCCTCTCGTATTTTGATTGATGACAAAATTCTGCCTAAAGACAAAGTTCCCGCGAGGTGGATTAAAGCTATTCCCATCAAGGTTAATGTTCATGCTTGGAAAGGTTTGTTTGAATAAAATGCCTACCAGACTAAGGGTGTGTTTGTTTTTACAAAAAAACGTCTGACTGCCTCTGACGTCTTACCAGTCAGATCAGAGGTTTTTGTTGTTTGATTTTTCATCGTGAGTCACACACGGTCATACGTAATAACTCTGACTCAGTAAGAGGATGTGAACATGTCTGAGTCTAACTATCTCTAACCCTAACACCTTTTATCAAAAACCTTCAACACATCATCTTCTCCACCTTCACCCCGCCGCCGGCCACCTCCAGCCTCAGTCGGCCACCTCTCATCGCCGACTTCTTCTCCACCTCTACGCCGCCGCCATCTCCACCTCTACGCCGCCGTCATCACCACTTTTAAGGTATTTTTTTACCTGTTTATTTTTTTTTATTTTTTTTAATAATTTTATTATGGGGTTGGTTATAAACTATATGGATTTTTTTGTTTTGGTCAACTATGATGTTTATGATATGGGTTTCTTTGTATGGATCATATATGGGTAGATTTGTGTTTTGCCACAATGTTTCAGAATGTTTTTACGTTTATGTATGTTTATGGCTGAAAGTTTGTTTTTGTTAATTTATGTTTTAGGAAAAAAGTTAACCTAATATAGAAAATAGTCAATAGAATTGTTTATATCTGAACTTGTTAGTTTACAAAGGTCTTGTGAGAAATTTGCGGCTAAATAGGTCATTATCCAACTTACGACGCATTAGATGGTCCAAATTAGTTTCATAGCGGCAAGCCTAGTCTTGTTTATAATTGTTCATTAAGAAGTTGAATGGTACCTTTATAATTGGTATTTAAGAATCTCACCACATGTTTATTGCGTGCATCGTTTTCGCTTTAGGATGTTGTTACTGAATTTTTGTTTTAACTAATTTGTCACAACCAATTATAGGATTTAGCAGTTATAATAGGCGTTTGATTAAAAATCCTTTTTGAGACTTGTTTAGGACTTTGACTGTTAAAAGTTTTCACCTAAGTTGTAATTAATATAGTTTCGTTAATAAAGTTTTCACCTAAATTGTTTTGGTCAACTATGATGTTTATGATATGGGTTTCTTTGTATGGATCATATATGGGTAGATTTGTGTTTTGCCACAATGTTTCAGAATGTTTTTACGTTTATGTATGTTTATGGCTGACAGTTTGTTTTTGTTAATTTATGTTTTAGGAAAAAAGTTAACCTAAATAGAAAATAGTCATTAGAATTTTTTATATCTGAACTTGTTAGTTTGCAAAGGTCTTGCGAGAAATTTGCGGCTAAATAGGTCATTATCCAACTTACGACACATTAGATGGTCCAAATTAGCTTCATAGCGGCAAGCCTAGTCTTGTTTATAATTGTTCATTAAGAAGTTGAATGGTACCTTTATAATTGGTATTTAAGAATCTCACCACATGTCTATTGCGTGCATCATTTTTCGCTTTAGGATGTTGTTACTGAATTTTTGTTTTAACTAATTTGTCACAACCAATTATAGGATTTAGCAGTTATAATAGGCGTTTAATTAAAAATCGTTTTTGAGACTTGTTTAGGACTTTGACTGTTAAAAGTTTTCACCTAAGTTGTAATTAATATAGTTTCGTTAATAAAGTTTTCACCTAAATTGTTTTGGTCAACTATGATGTTTATGATATGGGTTTCTTTGTATGGATCATATATGGGTAGATTTGTGTTTTGCCACAATGTTTCAGAATGTTTTTACGTTTATGTATGTTTATGGCTGACAGTTTGTTTTTGTTAATTTATGTTTTAGGAAAAAAGTTAACCTAAATAGAAAATAGTCATTAGAATTTTTTATATCTGAACTTGTTAGTTTGCAAAGGTCTTGCGAGAAATTTGCGGCTAAATAGGTCATTATCCAACTTACGACGCATTAGATGGTCCAAATTAGCTTCATAGCGGCAAGCCTAGTCTTGTTTATAATTGTTCATTAAGAAGTTGAATGGTACCTTTATAATTGGTATTTAAGAATCTCACCACATGTCTATTGCGTGCATCATTTTTCGCTTTAGGATGTTGTTACTGAATTTTTGTTTTAACTAATTTGTCACAACCAATTATAGGATTTAGCAGTTATAATAGGTGTTTAATTAAAAATCGTTTTTGAGACTTGTTTAGGACTTTGACTGTTAAAAGTTTTCACCTAAGTTGTAATTAATATAGTTTCGTTAATAAAGTTTTCACCTAAATTGTTTTGGTCAACTATGATGTTTATGATATGGGTTTCTTTGTATGGATCATATATGGGTAGATTTGTGTTTTGCCACAATGTTTCAGAATGTTTTTACGTTTATGTATGTTTATGGCTGAAAGTTTGTTTTTGTTAATTTATGTTTTAGGAAAAAAGTTAACCTAATATAGAAAATAGTCATTAGAATTGTTTATATCTGAACTTGTTAATTTGCAAAGGTCTAGCGAGAAATTTGCGGCTAAATAGGTCATTATCCAACTTACGACGCATTAGATGGTCCAAATTAGTTTCATAGCGGCAAGCCTAGTCTTGTTTATAATTGTTCATTAAGAAGTTGAATGGTACCTTTATAATTGGTATTTAAGAATCTCGCCACATGTTTATTGCGTGCATCGTTTTTCGCTTTAGGATGTTGTTACTGAATTTTTGTTTTAGCTAATTTGTCACAACCAATTATAGGATTTAGCAGTTATAATAGGTGTTTAATTAAAAATCCTTTTTGAGACTTGTTTAGGACTTTGACTGTTAAAAGTTTTCACCTAAGTTGTAATTAATATCGTTAATAAAGTTTTCACCTAAATTGCTATAATCAGTTAAAGGGCACACTGAACTACCCCCCCCCCCCCCCCCCCCCACACACACACACAAAAAAGAATATGTTGGAAGCGACTGGTGACTTTTGACCCATGTGTACACTTTTGGTGTCAGCTACCTTATTTTTCAAGTATATATTTAACCCATTTGACGGGGTTACCAATTAAATACAGAGAGAATAGAACCCTTTTCATATAAACGATTGAAATCGCCACCTCTTGCTCTTTCCCTTATATCTGCATTACCCTTTCGATTCCTTGTTTATAGGAAAACTAATGAATACTTCATCTGTTAAGGTAGTAAAAGTTTATTACATTACATTAGCATGTAAAAATATATGCTATGTAATAAAAAATTTAGTGCTTGGTTGTTTGAGCTTTGTGATAGTGTGGTGGCATCTGTTAAGGTGAATATTGATGGTTGTAGACTTGAAGTGGTTCCAGTAAGGATCTTTAAAGTCTGCCCAAATTATAAATAAATTAAATGCCCGTATCTATATAGCAAACAGGCTTATGGGTTCTGGTACTCAATTTATATGATACCAATCTTGTTCTTCTGCTACTTGCTAAGCACTTCTTTAAAGTTTTGAACTTTTTAACCCTTTCGGCTTCTCACTTCATGTGAAAAACTAGAAGGGGGTTAAATAGTTTTACGTCTTTTTAATTTTATTATGAAAACTTAGTTTAGTTTTTAAAACATTGTTTACTTTTAAAACTTTATATGAACTCAAATCTTGAACAATATGAACAACTATATCTAAGTATGAAAAAAATAATAATGATGTAAGCTAAGTATATGAAATCAACACATGCATAATATAAACAATTATAGCTATATACGAGAGATAAGTAAGTAAGCTAAGTAATAAGTTAGAGATGGAAAGATCAAACTGCGAGACAAAGGATTTATAGTGGTTCGGCTACAAGGACACCTTCCTTGCCCTACTCCACTCCCCGAGTCACCTACTCGAGAGTTTTCTTCACTATGTCAACAAGCTCCCTTATGGCGGAGAAAACCGTACACAACTTTCGCTTACACCAATTTACGACACTAATCTAAATATCGAGTCTTAATTATAGCTAGAACCAATCTCACAACTCTTCACACCTTCTCACGACTTCTACACACCACTACTACTACACAACTTCTCACAACTTCACTACTTCTTTTTCACAACACAACTTCTTCTTCACTACTTTTCTTCACTACTAAGACAACTAAATCTACCTATTACAAACACTCTACACATTTACAAATAATTTACACAACTACAAACTATATTCACAAATCTACAATACTTCTGTTAATACAAATATCGCCTAAAAACGTTATTTATATTTTACGATCTTTGCTAAGTTTTGTTAACGACAAAATGTAAACTTTAGTTTCTAAGTAAAATATAATCTTAGTTTTAAAGACTTGCATAAACTAGACTTTTGCTACATTTTACATTTCATAAAACACAACACTTTTTATTTCTTAAAATAGAAATGTTACATCACATTTATGGCAAGTTTTGTCAATATACATTTATGGAAAGAAAGTGTGTTTGACTAACTATATGTTGCTTGCAAGTTTTGTGTTTGACTAGGTGTAATGAGATGTGACATTGTTTGGTTTGCAAGGTGTAATGAGATGTGACATTGTTTGGTTTGCAAGATTTATTGCAAAACCAACAGCAAGCCCGGCGGAACCCTGGGGGTACACGGGCAGAACCCATCTGAGGGTTCCGCCGTATCCGCCAGGCCTGCAGAAGGCTTTGCTATAAATACTAAGCCACAAGTTGATTTTTGGCTTATCACTCTACATCATTTTTACACACATTCATTCATTCTTTCATCTAACCCTTTAACATTTCATATGTGAAGTTTCTTTTTGTAGCAAAGAGATTCACGAGCTCATTAAAAGTAACAAGTATTCAACACAACGTTGCAAGACTTGTTAGCTTAGCATTGTGTAGACTTATATAGTTTACACTTCATTTGATTGTGTATTTTCAGTAGTGATCGGTTAGTATTTTAGTCCTCAAAATACAAAGTGTATCGGGAGTAGTTGTACCCTTGTAAAAGAACTAACGGGAGTGGTTGTACCCTTGGTAAAGAACTCGACATCTAGCTTAGTGTCGGTAAAAGTATAAGCGACGTGTAAGGTTTTCTCCGCCAGTGAAAGGAGCTTGTTGACTAGTGAAAGAAACTCTCGAGTTGGATACTCGGGGCGTGGACGTAGGGCAAGGAAAAAGAGTCCTTGTAGCCGAACCACGATAAATACTCGTGTTATGGTTTGATCGTTTCTTTCATTTACTTGCATGTTATATATTGTGTTTGTGTATATATCTTTAATCAAACGGAAAGTTTCAAAGCTAACTAAACAAGTTAAAAAGATTTTAAATGGTAAACTATTCAACCCCCCTTCTAGTTTTCTACAACTTCTTAACTTGATGTTGAAGGAGTATTCTTCTCTTTTACTTTGTGATGGATTGGATCACTTGAAAAAAATACTTATAATCTTATGATCAAAGGATTTAAAAGGATGTTTTGAAAGGATTGGGACTGAAAATTTTAGTGTAAAAGGTGAGAAAAAATTGCATAAATGAACCTGTATTTATAGGCAAATATTTCTGGTAAAAGGAGCATGCCGGCCTCCTTAAATGGTGGTCGGCCCCCTTAATTTTAAGGGGGCCGCCCTTTATAATTAAGGGGGCCACCCAGACAGAAACGATATTTTTTTGTCTTTTTCTGAGGAAGGTTTATCTAGTGAAATTTTAACTGTTTTTGGCTAAAAATTTGAATTCATATATTTATTATGAATTAAACATTTTTCTTTATATACCAAAAGTGTTTTTCAAAAATATATAAAATGTTTATAACATTTTATAAAATTTTTAATGTCTAAATAAAAATCCATTTGATCATAAAATATATTAGACATTTGTTTATTCATAACTTAAGCGATTTTGTTGGATGAAATGATATTTGTAACTAAATACTTGTTTACGTAATAATTTTACGTTTAATGTTTTTACATTTTGTGATCGTCAAAACATAAGGATATCGAAAAATATTAATAACGTTTTTATGTATTATTTATATCAACACTTCATCATATCTATCAATAAACATAGGTGGATAAAAATCTTTACCCGGTTCAGATGAATAAAGATCCATATCAGCACTCCTCTTTGCTAGTACCTTACCCCTTTTGAAAGTGGACTTGGTTTCTGACCATAGTAGTTGCCCCATCGTCTTTTATCTTTTTTGAAAGTGATTACTTGCTTGAAGTACCTGTTTCCTGGTTAATCTGTAGAACTTGAACCGATCAGTTGACTTGGCCAAGATGGTTGAAGTTTTTATGGGTCCTCGTGCATTTTAAACACACCTGCATATCTACCAAACCCAACATCCTCTAACCATCTACCTACACTATTTACACTGACAAATTCCGATATAATCTCATTATTTTCAACATTGTTAGCACCCTTTTGTTTCTTGAAAGCAGGTTCACTCATATCAGTAACAAAAGTATATGACGATATTAGCACATTCCATTAATTTGTAAGCCAAAAACTAAATAAAATATGTTCTTTTGCGGTGCCTTCTTCACGTTGCTGATCCGCATATTGCTGCTCAACTGTTTCATCTCTACTTGGCGCTTCATCAGGTTAGATTTGTGCTTTTTTATGGGTGTAAAGCTGTAATCTTTCTGTTACTGATGAGTTTATTGTAATTCCATGTACAGTTTCGTGTTTAAAGGTCTCTGTGTTTGTTTTATATATGTTATGTTGTATGTTCATTTTAAACACACCAACTACTGAGTGCTGTCTAGAGTCTATCTTATCAGTCGTGTATGTTCATTGTAGCACCTATGCAAAAAAAATGTACCTTTCTGATTTCTTGTGTACCTTTGTAGTAAAATTTAAATTTAGCATAGGAAAATGGAGTCTTTAAAGAAACTTAAATGCATGTGAGCCGTGTCTGAAGATTTTATGTGTTTTGTTCTTGGTTCATAATTGGCAAATCATCCTGCTGAATTTGATTGTTGACACTGAAGTTTAGATGCTTTAAGATAAACATACTTGACAACTGATTAGGGAAGAGGCGATTGTTATTAAAATATTTTGGCAATTTGTGATTTCAACATGATCTTTACCTACATTGTCGCTAGATGGGAATGTACGGCACACGATGCGAGAATACTAAATGAAGCTTTAGTAGATCCGGTATTTGAGTTTCCGATTCCCCCTACAAGTATTAAGTTTGGAATTGTAATATATATGAAAACCTAGATATCAAAATATCCAAAAATTAATATGTTTGTTTTTTTCAGATAAATATTATCTATGTGATGCTGCCTATAAGCACACGCGTGGGTTTATGGCTCCATATCGCAATGTCAGGTATTGGTTAGGAGACTTTCTTCAGAAACGTGCAATGAACAGTAAAGAAAAATTCAATCACGCTCATGCAAAACTTCAAAACGTAATTGAGCGGGCATTTGGAGTCCTAAAAGCGCGTTTTCCAATCTTGAAGAGTATGCCCAAATTCCTTTTCGTAACACAAAGAGATATTACTATTTCATGTTTTGCTATTCATGATTTTATTCGAAAAGAGGGTTTAGACGATGATTTGTTCTCTCAATACGATCAAGGTGACGTACATGATAATGAAAATGTACATGATGATAATAACGGTGATGTTGAAGTTGTTCAACCAATTGGGAGTGACCCAGATCAACAATACATGATTAACTTACGAGATCAAATCGCGACACAAATTATGCAAAGCTAGGTTTTAAATTATTTGTATTGGTTAAGTAACTTAATTGTTGTTTCATTGCATTAAGCTTATGTTTTATTTTAAGACGATTTATGTAATAGTTTTATTATGTTAAATTTTAGATATGTATTAAGATAATTTGTTTAATGATTTATAATTGTGTTAAATTTATGATAAAAATGTTTTGTTTTAAGTTTACACCATCTACTTATTAATTGTATTTGCAATAGTTTAATATATACTTAAAAAGGGAAAATTAAAACCATTCAGACAATTATAAAAAAACAAACAACAAATTTTTATTCAGATTCAGACATTATAGCCATCTCTTACTAGTAAGGTGTGGTAGTCAGATTCAGATGTGAAACATCTTACTGAAACAAACACACCCTAAATCTTTCGCTAAGAGGATTTGACATCCCATCGATTACATGCTTCCTTTGCAACTCGGCTATGGAATCTACTTATTATTATTATTATTATTATTATTATTATTATTATTATTATTATTATTATTATTATTATTATTTAACAGCAAAACAAATTAGATTAAAACAAAAATTGCTAGCAAGACGCTAGAAATACATAGTATTTCTTAACCAATCAGTCCAACTACTAATCTTACCACCTATAAACTTAAGCCAAGAAAAAGAAAATAAATGAATGCTATCGAAAATGTCACTTTTCCTCATAGAATGAGAGCTAAAGATGACACTATTTCGATAACGCCAAATCACCCATAAGGAGGACACAATAATGATAAAAATACGCTGCTTCTTTGCTAAAGAGGCGAACGACAAGCTCAACCAATCTCGCCAATCATCGTTAGAACCAAATTGAGGCATAGAAATGTCACACCACACACGAACGAGATGCCATATACTTCGAGCAATATCACAACAAAAAAAGATATGATGATTGGACTTCACGCTTTCATGACAGGACGGACATGAAATCTCTTGAATTTCCATACCTCAGGAAGATAGATCATTTAACAAGTGAGGAAGCCTATCCAAGATCGAATGCCAAAGAAAAATGTTAACTTTTCGGGGCAACATTTTTTCCCAAGTCGTCGAAGGAACCAACGATGGCAGAAGACGAGCATCTATAAAACGATGAGTGGCTCCAACTGAAAACATGCCATCATCGGCTAACAACCAAACACAAGTATCTGACTCGGAAGTCATCTCCATGTTTCCAATCTCAGTCATTAACGCATTAAGAGAAGACATGTTACGAGTTCCTGGCTCCGATCTAGACTAATCCCAACGGAATTCTCCATTAGAAATACGATCTATAACCAAACAATCATTGTTTCTCTCCAAACGAAATAACCTGTTGTACCGAAGATACAAGGGATAATCCCCGAGCCACGCGTCCTTCCAAAATCGAACTAAAGTACCGCATCCCACTTGAAACTATAAGGAACCAATCGCGAGGATCCCACTCGATTGCATCTTATTAGTAGACCCAACTATCTTAGCCCATAAACCATTTATTTTGCATCCATGTTGATCAAAACCCTCTTCCTACCCATGTAAAGCCTTAATTAAACGAACCCATAAAGCATTTGGATTAGAAGCCAGTCTCCATTAGGGATGGCACCCGTGGGTAATGGGCACGGGTACCTCTAACCCGTCACCCACCCACGTAGTTTTTTTCTCACCCATCACCCACCCGTCACCCACCAATGGGTACAAATTTCTACCCATGCCCTTGCCCGCGGGTATTTGTTGCCCATGGGTAAACCCATGGGTTAGTGTTATGCAACAAAATTACAAAACGATGATATGAAAACTAACTATGAAACTGCGTAATAAGATACCAATCAATTTTCCAAATACAACTTTGATTATTTGATCTTTCATGCTCTCTTTTTAGTCTTGAAACTCAAACAAACTTTTAGATTAATGTGTTTTTTTTAGACTTGGTGGTAACTGTTAAATGTATAACTGTAACATCATAAATATTTTAATTAGTATAATTAATTTTAACATGGGTTTATGGGTACACCTACGGGTATTTTGACGGGTATACCCGTGGGTATTTTAAATGGGTGTCATGGGTTTACCCGCGATGGGTATGCCTCACCCATCACCCACCCGCCACCCACAGATGGGTAAAGATTTTCACCCACGACCCACCCGTGGGTGAAAATTGACGCGTTTACCCACCCATTTATGGCGGGTACCCGCGGGTTGTGGGTTTTTTCTCGCCCATTGCCATCCCTAGTCTCCATCGCCATTTTTGAAGAAATGCGAGGTTAAATGATTTCAAACTACCAATACTCAATCCGCTTTTATCAAACGAAGCCAAAACATTTGACCACTTAACCAAAGCAAGCTTTTTCTTTTCTTGAGAAACCCCCCCCCCCCCCCCCCCCCCCCCGCCCAAAAAAAAAAAAAAAAAAAAAAAAAAAAAAAAAAAAAAAAGGACGCACGAAGACTCTCCAAGCCTTTTCTTCTCTTGCCCTTTGGCTCGTCAAGTGTAGAGAAAAATCTTGTTTTGGTGAGAGTTCGATGTTATAGTCTTTAACTCTAACAGTGAGTGGCTTATTTGGCTCGTAAATATTTGTTTGCCTAAGCATTGGAAGGAGTTTCTTGAAGGTATTTGTTACCGGAGTTCGATTAACGGTTTGCAAAATATTTAATTTATAAAAAGAGAGTGAAAGTTTATTTTTATTGTTTTGATAAAAAAATGAATTATCAGAATTGGTTCATGAAAAACCTCGCTAAAATTCGTATAATTAACTTCGGTTAATTAAATAAATAATCCTTGTCATTTTTGTAATTACCATTTTTACGGGGAAATTTTAAATTTTCTTTGTATATTAAAATGGTCACGATTACGATATTGTCAAATTCGTCAAACGACAAAACAAGTTATCAACACAATTAACAAAATATTAATTTCACTAAACTTAATTACTAAAACTAATTAATAAACCGGACCCTTAATTATTTCGGCCCACACCACATTCACTATTCCTAAGCCCAAAATCCAATTTTTATATTTTCATTCGATCGACCAAATTCAAACCCTCTCCAAAACGTCTCGTTCACTTCTAAATTATACACACAACCTACGTATATTTTTGCACATCCTCATTTACCTACTAGCCAACTAATAGTGTATCAAATCTCACGTTCATACGTTAAGGTTTGATACGTTTTTAAGAGGCAATTCGTTTAGCTATGAATCGACCCAAACGATTCATACAAAATCCATTTCTTAACCGTTTTAATCCCCGTTTGTTTCTAAATGATCCTAATAATAATACCGAGATGATTTTATACTCAAATGTCGAATATGATCATGTATATACAAGTAGTGAACGATTTTGTAAATTGTTTATGAATATATGGTTATGTCGACATGCATTCATGAGTCACCCAAACATTTCCCATGAAATGTGCACTCACATCTCATTTTATATCTATAAAATTCGTACTAGAAGTCCAAGTTTACTGACATGAGAAGTCCTTGTGTTTATTTGTGTGAATATACACCATACGATCCATTCGAATGGTGATATATACGTACCATGCATGCACATAGTTTCCTTCCATTCTTAAACACTTTTACTCATTCGTTTCTTCCTAAATATCACCTTCCAAACCACAAGTCGAAGGATATACTAGTTGGGACTCAAGAAAAGGAAATCGGGTTTTAATATATATATAACGTTTGGGTTATATATTGGAAACGTGAAATCCTTGTGTTCTACTCGTTTCTACTCGACCTCTATCACCTCTAAGGTGTTTGTAAGTAGTTATCATCCTTTCTCAATCCATTTCACACCTTAAATATTGGTCATGCATCATGTTTATTTTTGTTCGAACGTATATACTTTACATATATATTACACGTACATATTTATTTCTAGAACACGAAACGTGACTAGCCTCTATCTTGGAAGGCCTAGGAGTCACGTAGCACCTATAATTCACTTTAGTTGTAACGTTACGATCATTTCATGCATTCATTTCAAACAATGTTTCACACGTATAAATTTCCAAAATACTTAGAAAATATTTCAAGTTTTCAAAATAATGAAATCGATTCAAACATGCCACAAAACCTATGTATAACTTTCAATTTCACGTAACAAGCACCCAATATTTTTGCTCGACCTAATAGACCACCTAGAAAACTATTAGTTTCATATACACGACTTGTAAAAATATTCACGTTTTGACACCATAATCGAGCCAAAGAGAATCGACATAAGCCAGTTTTTCAAAATCAAAATTTATATAAAACTCTTATGTTTGTCGAATGGGCTTAATCTAAGCCCAACAAGACTTCACGATTTAACAGCCCACTGGGCCCATAAAATATATTTTTAGAATCACAAAGTAAGCCCAAGTTCAAGCCCAAAATAATTTTCATGCCCTCGCCTCTAAATTTTTAAATGGGCTTTTGTTTAGTTCGAATGAGGCCCATAAGCTAAAAAAATGAGCTTTTTATAAAATAAGCTGTTGAAATAAGCTTGAAATTAATAAAAGAAGTCACGGAAATTTTTATAATCACTTTTGCAAAATTGGACTAAAAATGTAACGCGACGACACCTATAGGGACTAAAAGTGAAAACTGTGAAAATAAAGGACTAAAAATGTAGAAACAGAAAGAAAGGATAAAAATTGATAATATAGGATTGTTACAAGCTTATATTGTAATATTGGACATGTAGTGGACTATAATTGTAAAATATATATAAAAAGGACTAACGGTGTGACGCTAACGCCGTTAGTATAAAAAGTGTAAAAATGGAAAAAGGACAAGGACTACACATAATCTATTTGACATTCTCATTTTATTTTCTATTTTTACGGCAACCATCACGTCATATGCATTTTTTTATGTTTTATATATATATTATTTATTTTTACGTTAATAATATATGTAACGATATCTAAAAAGTTAATATTATTACTTACGATTAAAAAGGTAAAACTACGATGGATATTTTGAATAAAGTATTTTAGCATATCATGCATGACATAATAATTTCAATGCACATCATCTATTCGTCATAACGAATAAATCATATTCGTTATTCGTTCGTATTTACCAAATAGTATTTGGTTATATTCTCTGATAAATTATTTATCAGGTTCCTCATCAAAGACGTTTCCAAAATCGTTCCCATAAATCTCATCCTACTTTACTTTTCATCATTTCCAAATCAATCCAGGTGAGTCATAGCCCCATTTTCAATAATTGTTTTAAACTCATTGGGGGAGATACATGCTTACATATACTTTGATAACTTGATAAGTATATGAAATAAAATAAAATACATGATTCAAATTAATTTCCTAATTGATATTAAAATAATATAAATTGTGATTTAAAATATGTTAATATTTCCAATGTGATTATTGTGGTATGTGAAATATATATTTATTTAAGAATTTCTTGACTGAAATATTGATCCTCATATGAAAATGTTCTCAATTTGATTATTGTGGCATGTGATATAAATGTGTTACTGATGATATTTTCAAACTGAATTTTTGATACTCAAATGATGATATTTTCAAACTGAATTTCTGATACTCAAACGATGATATTTTATATTTTCAAACTGAATTTCTGATACTCAAACGATACTGTTTTCAAATTGATTTCTGTGATACGATACTTGATTTCATGATGTTATGCTAAATGAGCCCATAAGTCCTTGATATTGCCTAAGTTAGCTTATCGCCATATAGTCCCTCTATCATGAGCCATTAATCACTGTAATGTGAGCGCGAATATAGTGAACAGATTCGAAACCTGTTTCGGATTGACCTCCGATCCCACTAATGCTTGACGGAATGCCAATTGCAATTGGTTAGCCGCATTAGTCGTGATACACTATATTTGAGTAAAAATAGGAATTGGCAAATCACCTATTACACGGGGGTAAAATCTATCATTGATTTGATAGAACACCCCTTCTGTTAACGTCTTGCGTGTCATAAGGCTTGGTGCAATATCTATAAAGGAAATATATATGTATTCAACATATATTTAGATACAGCTGTATAGGTTTGACCATACGTGAATTGTATATCTGATTGATTTAGTATCATGAGTTTCCAGCTCATATTAGGGTTATTGATTCTTTATTTGAATGTGATTGAATAATAATATGACTTATTGTGAATATACTCGATATTTGTTTCATTACTGTTTGTATTTTATTAATTACAAATATTCCTGAAATCTAACAAAATAAAGGGTTTTTCCTAAAACTCTATGAACTCACCAACCTTTGTGTTGACACTTTTAAGCATGTGTATCTCAGGTAATTTAAAGGAGCAGGACAAGACACGGAGTGGGCATTTATTACTCTGATAAATAAAAATGGTGTAAAAATCAAATTTGTCATTTTTACAAGTCTTTATATCTCTTCATAAGATTTTAAATCAAATGGTTCATCTTTCATCAAAATTTTTATTTAAATGACAAATAATTTTCAAAACGTTTCTTTTAAACCGTTTTATGTGGTTAAAACTTCGATCCTCACCGTAACACCTAAATAAATTTTCCGCTGCGACAAACTTAAATTTTGGGGGTGTTACAGATTAGCATCAGAGCTACAGTTATAGAGAATTAAATGTTTTCAAACATTAAAACTATAACTTCATTTTCAAAATAATGATTTTACACCATAACATTTTATGCCCTCCGTGTCTGCTGACTGCCGTGCTCCATACTTTATCTGTTGAGATTATCGTACATGCTTAATAGTTACTCATATACAATTGTTATTTCATCTGTATTGTTATATCTTTAACATACAAAATACTCATAAAATATTATTCTCGGTTACTACTGTAGCATGTCTTCAGGAACGCCCGTGAATATCAAATCTACTCTCCATAATACTAATACCTCGTCAATCAATAAAAATTCTCCAAATAATGAAGATCCTTACGTACAAATAATAAAATCCCAACCTAATATAGAACTCAATCCGAGATCACCTCCGTCGTCACCTATTCGTTCACCTTTACGTCAAAGAATCAGGAGAACTACCGAATCATATGAAAATTTAATTGGTGGCCAGGCAACATTCGAAGTTGGACAAGGTTCGAGCCAAGAGATATCATGGACGAATGTTGAACCAATTTCTCCGTTACCTTATACTTCAGATTCTACAATACCAAATTCTCCAAATAATTTATCTTCACTTAACTCTCCCGACTACGGTATAAGCACTCCTGAATCAATATGGAATCTTATTTATCGACATGCCGGCATATTGGATGCTCACACTGAACAGCTGAAAGGGTTACGACCAGCTCAATTTGAATGGTACGACCGTAACCTTGACGCTTTGTTCAAGAAGGCGGATGCTGAAAGGCGAACAATATGTGAGTTAGGAATAAAGATTAATGAAATAAAGGACAACACCAACCAGGAACTTGGAAGTTTGGACTCCAGGGTTCGTTGTGCAAGAAGAGAACACGGTCAAACACATGTAAGAATTGGAGATATTGAGAGAACCCTATGGATGGCCAGAAATGCAGCCAGAAACCAGGGTCAAAAGATTGCCGCATTAGAGAGTATGTTGGCAAACCAAATGAACATGTGTCAAGAACGTTTCTCAAACATGGAAGCTGCACAACTTGAACTTGAGAAAGAAATTAGATATTTACGTCAGAGGCGTAACTAATCTTAAGTTTACAAGTTTCCTTGTTGTTCCTAATAAACCCAATAGACTTGGTTAATATTTCTTGTAATGTTCAATAATTCTGAAACTTCAGAACGTGTAATCAAAACATATTGTATAATAACATCCTTTCTGTTATATCTTTATGTTATGAATCAATGTTTTCTTCCGTATCAATCATGCATGTAATGAATCCTCATGTTGCATGCAAAAATCTCATCATTTGATAAGCAAATGATTCTATACAGATTAACGAAGTATTAATAAAAGATCTTGTATCGTTTATTCTGCAAAAATAATCGGTCAAGTTATTAATGTTCTGTTTACATCTGTAATATTATTCAAATCTACCGTAAGATTTCTTACAAATTGTTAAGATTTCTTAAAAAAATTTCCATAATTTAACCTAAAACTTTAAGAATCGTCTAAATACCAATTTTTGAAAGTCGATTTATATTTGAAATAGACAAGTCGGTTTGTTCCTTAGTAATCCCATATCAAGAGTTGATCATTGATAAAATGATACAACAAAGACGTATCTTGAAATTAGATTACAGTAGGGAGTCAATTCAGTCTATCATCAATGAAATAATTAACTTCATTATTTAAATTTTTCTGATATTATGTGGATTCTAATGTTGAGTTTCATTTATGTTTACAGAAAATGGACAACATGAACAATGCATATCAATCATCATCAGAAATCACCATGACTCCTGGAGCTATCCAGAAATTGGTAAATGACATAGTGTCGGTGGTACTAGAAGGGACTACCGTAGTTTATCCGAGAAGAGAGACGGGTATACTTGGTAATCAAAACCCTGCAAGTTTCATGAAGTATAGGCCACCTCACTTAAAGATTCAAGAAGGAATGAGCAACCCTACCATCAACCATCATCAAGGAATTAGGCATGGAATTTTACCAAATGGAAATAATCAAAAGAGGAAACTTCCCGAGGCAGGAACCATCAATCCTATCTACTGCAACATCTTCAATGCTGAAGACCGTTATCGCAAACATCTAGAAGACCGTATGAAGTATCAACATCAGCTGGGACTAAATCAGAAAGCTAATAGAAATTGTCTTGTCGCACCTATTTCTGCAAGTGGTTATCTTGGAACTCTACCTTGGTGTCAAAAATGCAACCAGCATCACACTGGGAAATGTAGGGTTAAATGCACGAAATGTCAGAAAATAGGTCACCAGGCAATTAGCTGCAGGACTAAGGACATGAAAGTACAACCAACAACCATTGTATGTCACGGATGTGGTGGACATGGTCATCATGTGAAATGATGTCCAAACTACAATGTTAATTGGAAAGCCAAGACCTTTACAAGAAAATGAAGAATCTTTAAAGACCTTGATAGTATCAAGGAAATGACAACTAGATTGGAACAGACAAATAAATTCCTGTTGAAGATAAATAAAATCTAGTTTAAAATTTCCTAAGTTGTATTTCTTTCCTGTATTTCACTTCAAGTTACGATGGATGTAACTTAAACAATAATCTTTCTACTGTATCGAAAAATCTCCCTTGTAATATTTCCATAATAATGATAATATAAGTTAATTTTAATTTCCGTCTCATTTACCAAATGACAATATACAATAATTACTCCATAAATTTCTGATTTATATTATGAACCCTAAAATTTTCCACTTTATTTTTAAAAAGAAATTACGTGTTATATCATAAAAACAACACGTTGAACACCATCTAAAACAATTTATAGAAATATATAATTGAACCAAACATCACATCATTTAGTCCTCAATTATACATAACCTGATCAACTATGTATAATTTAGGAAGAATTATGTTATGAAAGGAATAATGATATTATCAAAATTTTTAAATAACAATCTTCATTTAAAAGCAAAATAAAGAGTAAAAATAAACTATACAAAAACAATACATTAAACAAACCACAATAAATACCTATCATGTATCATCACCATTATGATAGGGAATCAACAAAAGTATAAGCAAGAAAACACTAATAATTCACAACAACGGATAAAAGACATCATTAACGAAATTTTTATTTAAAATCCATAAAAATTAATACATAAACAAATAATTAGCATCGGAAGTGCTATCGTTACAATTATTACAATACAAACAAAAGAATCTTCAATAGGTTGATCCGCTATGATAAATAAGACTACCACCAACAAAACAATAGCAAGAGCCACCACAGGATGAATCACTTTAATTATGCTGAAAAATAAATATAAACCAAATATTAAAAACAATAATGAGACGAATTCTTTAAAACAAAACGAGTTTATTCCTTAATCGTTACAAGAAAATAAAAACATAACAAGAATTTAATCCAAAACAACCCTAGTTCAAGATTTTACCCCCAGATTTTGTCGACGGTAATAGCAAGGATAGTCAGGGGTACGACAAACATCAAGATCGCGAACAAGAATCCAAAGTCTTCATCCGGAACGTACGCCAAGTAGATAGCGACAAGGACGACGTTCACAATCGCTAAGATGGTTATGAGATGCGGCATTTTGATGGAAAATGAGAGGAAAATGGTTGATGGAAGAAGTGGAAGTTTGAAAGTGGTATATATAGGTTAGAATGTAACCGTTGGGCACTATTCCCGACCGTTGGACACTATTACTAGCCGTTATTTCACTATTCATGACCACTATTTTTTTTTCAATATTCACAACCCTTAAATACGTCAGTTACCTTATCTTGTTGGGTACAAGTAAACTTAACTGAATTACGTATTCGTAATTTTAGGAATAAAAATCTCCCGACAACCTCTGTTCAAAAATTCTTTACTCAAGTAATCACATTAAATTTGAATTTCGGGACGAAATTCAGAATGACATGTGGGTACTATAAAACCTCGCTAAAATTCGTATAATTAACTTCGGTTAATTAAATAAATAATCCTTGTCATTTTTGTAATTACCATTTTTACGGGGAAATTTAAAATTTTCTTTGTATATTAAAATGGTCACGATTACGATATTGTCAAATTCGTCAAACGACAAAACAAGTTATCAACACAATTAACAAAATATTAATTTCACTAAACTTAATTACTAAAACTAATTAATAAACCGGACCCTTAATTATTTCGGCCCACACCACATTCACTATTCCTAAGCCCAACGAGCCTAAGCCCAAAATCCAATTTTTATATTTTCATTCGATCGACCAAGTTCAAACCCTCTCCAAAACGTCTCGTTCACTTCTAAATTATACACACAACCTACGTATATTTTTGCACATCCTCATTTACCTACTAGCCAACTAATAGTGTATCAAATCTCACGTTCATACGTTAAGGTTTGATACGTTTTTAAGAGGCAATTCATTTAGCTATGAATCGACCCAAACGATTCATACAAAATCCATTTCTTAACCGTTTTAATCCCCGTTTATTTCTAAATGATCCTAATAATAATACCGAGATGATTTTATACTCAAATGTCGAATATGATCATGTATATACAAGTAGTGAACGGTTTTGTAAATTGTTTATGAATATATGGTTATGTCGACATGCATTCATGAGTCACCCAAACATTTCCCATGAAATGTGCACTCACATCCCATTTTATATCTATAAAATTCGTACTAGAAGTCCAAGTTTACTGACATGAGAAGTCCTTGTGTTTATTTGTGTGAATGTACACCATACGATCCATTCGAATGGTGATATATACGTACCATGCATGCACATAGTTTCCTTCCATTCTTAAACACTTTTACTCATTCGTTTCTTCCTAAATATCACCTTCCAAACCACAAGTCGAAGGATATACTAGTTGGGACTCAAGAAAAGGAAATCGGGTTTTAATATATATATAACGTTTGGGTTATATATTGGAAACGTGAAATCCTTGTGTTCTACTCGTTTCTACTCGACCTCTATCACCTCTAAGGTGTTTGTAAGTAGTTATCATCCTTTCTCAATCCATTTCACACCTTAAATATTGGTCATGCATCATGTTTATTTTTGTTCGAACGTATATACTTTACATATATATTACACGTACATATTTATTTTTAGAACACGAAATGTGACTAGCCTCTATCTTGGAAGGCCTAGGAGTCACGTAGCACCTATAATTCACTTTAGTTGTAACGTTATGATCATTTCATGCATTCATTTCAAACAATGTTTCACACGTATAAATTTCCAAAATACTTAGAAAATATTTCAAGTTTTCAAAATAATGAAATCGATTCAAACATGCCACAAAACCTATGTATAACTTTTAATTTCACGTAACAAGCACCCAATATTTTTGCTCGACCTAAAAGACCACCTAGAAAACTATTAGTTTCATATACACGACTTGTAAAAATATTCACGTTTTGACACCATAATCGAGCCAAAGAGAATCGACATAAACCAGTTTTTCAAAATCAAAATTTATATAAAACTCTTATGTTTGTCGAATGGGCTTAATCTAAGCCCAACAAGACTTCACGATTTAACAGCCCACTGGGCCCATAAAATATATTTTTAGAATCACAAAGTAAGCCCAAGTTCAAGCCCAAAATAATTTTCATGCCCTCGCCTCTAAATTTTTAAATGGGCTTTTGTTTAGTTCGAATGAGGCCCATAAGCTAAAAAAATGAGCTTTTTATAAAATAAGCTGTTGAAATAAGCTTGAAATTAATAAAAGAAGTCACGAAAATTTTTATAATCACTTTTGGAAAATTGGACTAAAAATGTAACGCGACGACACCTATAGGGACTAAAAGTGAAAACTGTGAAAATAAAGGACTAAAAATGTAGAAACAGAAAGAAAGGATAAAAATTGATAATATAGGATTGTTACAAGCTTAGATTGTAATATTGGACATGTAGTGGACTATAATTGTAAAATATATATAAAAAGGACTAACGGTGTGACGCTAACGCCGTTAGTATAAAAAGTGTAAAAATGGAAAAAGGACAAGGACTACACATAATCTATTTGACATTCTCATTTTATTTTTTATTTTTACGGCAACCATCACGTCATATGCATTTTTTTATGTTTTATATATATATGATTTATTTTTACGTTAATAATATATGTAACGATATCTAAAAAGTTAATATTATTACTTACGATTAAAAAGGTAAAACTACGATGGATATTTTGAATAAAGTATTTTAACATATCATGCATGACATAATAATTTCAATGCACATCATCTATTCGTCATAACGAATAAATCATATTCGTTATTCGTTCGTATTTACCAAATAGTATTTGGTTATATTCTCTGATAAATTATTTATCAGGTTCCTTATCAAAGACGTTTCCAAAATCGTTCCCATAACTCTCATCCTACTTTACTTTTCATCATTTCCAAATCAATCCAGGTAAGTCATAGCCCCATTTTCAATAATTGTTTTAAACTCATTGGGGGAGATACATGCTTACATATACTTTGATAACTTGATAAGTATATGAAATAAAATAAAATACATGATTCAAATCAATTTCCTAATTGATATTAAAATAATATAAATTGTGATTTAAAATATGTTAATGTTTCCAATGTGATTATTGTGGTATGTGAAATATATATTTATTTAAGAATTTCTTGACTGAAATATTGATCCTCATATGAAAATGTTCTCAATTTGATTATTGTGGCATGTGATATAAATGTGTTACTGATGATATTTTCAAACTGAATTTCTAATTCTCAAATGATGATATTTTCAAACTGAATTTCTGATACTCAAATGATGATATTTTCAAACTGAATTTCTAATACTCAAACGATGATATTTTATATTTTCAAACTGAATTTCTGATACTCAAACAATACTGATTTCAAATTGATTTCTGTGATACGATACTTGATTTCATGATGTTATGCTAAATGAGCCCATAAGTCCTTGATATTTCCTAAGTTAGCTTATCGCCATATAGTCCCTCTATCATGACCCATTAATCACTGTAATGTGAGCGCGAATATAGTGAACAGATTCGAAACCTGTTTCGGATTGACCTCCGATCCCACTAATGCTTGACGGAATGCCAATTGCAATTGGTTAGCCGCATTAGTCGTGATACACTATATTTGAGTAAAAATAGGAATTGACAAATCACCTATTACACGAGGGCAAAATCTGTCATTGATTTGATAGAACACCCCTTCTGTTAACGTCTTGCGTGTCATGAGGCTTGGTGCAATATCTATAAAGGAAATATGTATGTATTCAACATATATTTAGATACAACTGTATAGGTTTGACCATACGTGAATTGTATATCTGATTGATTTAGTATCATGAGTTTCCAGCTCATATTAGGGTTATTGATTCTTTATTTGAATGTGATTGAATAATAATATGACTTATTGTGAATATACTCGATACTTGTTTCATTACTGTTTGTATTTTATTAATACCAAATATTTCTGAAATCTAACAAAATAAATGGTTTTTCCTAAAACTCTATGAACTCACCAACCTTTGTGTTGACACTTTTAAGCATGTGTATCTCAGGTAATTTAAAGGAGCAGGACAAGACACGGAGTGGGCATTTATTACTCTGATAAATAAAAATGGTGTAAAAATCAAATTTGTCATTTTTACAAGTCTTTATATCTCTTCATAAGATTTTAAGTCAAATGATTCATTTTTCATCAAAATTTTTATTTAAATGACAAATAATTTTCAAAACGTTTCTTTTAAACCATTTTCTGTGGTTAAAACTTCGATCCTCACCGTAACACCTAAATAAATTTTCCGCTGCAACAAACTTAAATTTTGAGGGTGTTATAGTTCATTAGATTTATAACAAATATAATATCTATATTGAACTTTTGCAGACAAACTAAATAAATTGATATTTTACCATGTTTAAATGACCACGATAAGTCACTCCCGTAAATAATAAATGAATGAAAAGTGAGTATGTGGAGAGTAGAGTTGAATTAGTAGTTTTTTTATGATAATTTCTTAATTACAATTATTAATATGATGTTTTTTTACATGGGTGCTTCGGTACAAACTTAGGGGCGGAGCCAGAAATTTTTTGTCGAGGGGTACACTTTAATAAATTTTACGGACTACACTATAAATTGGTACATAAGGGGGGCAAATTATGAAAAAAGCTACTCCCTCCGTCCCAATTTATTTGTCCACTTTTGACTTTTGAAGTCTTTCTTTGTTAATTTTGACCCTAAATTTTGTTGTTTGTGTTGCATAATACTTGATGAAACTTATACCTAATGAAAATACATTTAAAACTCAATCCATTGATATATTTTGCATCAAATATTAAATAACACAAAAGAAAATATTTAAGGTCAAAGTCGTAAAAGAAAGACTTCAAAAGTCAAAAGTGGACAAATAAATTAGAACGAAGGGAGTAAATATTTTCAAAAATTTACATTACATTTTTTTTTGCTATGGGGCACTTGCCACTTGTGCCCCTTGTATATCCGCCCATGCGCAAACTAATCGTCCCAAAAATTGATTCCTCTACATTCTCACATTGTGAGAATCAAAATCGAATATTCTTTTAAATCGTGAAGATTTAGAAAATGCAAAGCGTTTTGGATCAACTGGTTGACAGGTGGAATTTATATCGCATCTTAAAAGCGTCTTGAGTAGCGTCTTGAATGCTTTGGTTATACTCATTGGATTGATCGTGAAATTTGTCTTGAGTATGTATAAAGTTCGAGTCCAATATTTGTTCATTTACATCTTCGGTTAATTATAAAAGGGTCGTACCTTTTAGCACTATCATATGCTACGTCTTGCCATCTTAAATAAAAGCATATACTTCACTATAGTTATACTAATATTAATTGTCACGCGTAACTTTGCACCGCCACACACTACGCGGATGCACTACTTTTAATTTAAATATATACAGTAAGCTGTAAAAATTGCTCCCCGACCATTGTACAGGTTGTACGGATACCATATTATAAATTGCAAGCTAGTTGCATTTTAAAAATCAAAATACACAAAACATATATGATCTCACATTCGTCATTATTAGAGCTGCCATAGCAGGTTACACGAACCTGTTAAGGCCAAACACGAACACGACCTGTTAACTAATCGTGTCATTTTTCTCAAACACGAACACGACACGAAAATAAACAGGTGCACCTGTTAAGACCTGTTAAGAACCTGTTAACATGCATATGACCAAATCGAATGATACAAGAACCTGTTAAGACCTGTTAACATGCACATGTTAAGAACCTGTTAACATACATAATGATACATAATGCAAAAGTTCATACAATTTCAAAGACCCACATGAATGGATAATAGAATAGATTTAGGATTTTAAGGTTTTTAATTTTAAGGATTATATATATATATATATATATATATATATATATATATATATATATATATATATATATATATATATATATATATATATATATATATATATATAATAATAATAATAATAATATTAACAGGTCTTAACAGGTCTGACCTGTTAAGACACGAAACCTGTTAAGAACAAGTCGTGTCGTGTCGTGTTAACAGGTTTCGTGTCAAAATTGCCGGCTCTAGTCATCATATAGCTACATTATGACCTGTAGATTTAAATAGAACAAACATGTTTAGGCACATGAAATTGATTTAGCTGAAATATTTATATTTAAACGATTAATTTTGTGCTCGAGCACTACAAGAAATAAGCCATTTGGTGACATGTTTAGCGACTCGAGCAATTATGTCGCAAATTTGCGACCCTAGTAGTGGCATGTTTAGTGACTTACACGTCTTCTAAGTCAACAAAAAAGTCGCTAAAAATACGATGTCACCATTCAAGTCGTTGAACGTGTCGCTAGTTTGTGACATATAAAAAGTATATTGCCACTAGTGTCGCAACAATTGTGACTTCTTGCAACATGTTGTTAACTATGTCTCTAATTTCGTGACGCATTTGAAGAAGTCGCTAAACATGCCGCTAGTTTGTGACCTATAAAAAGTACATCACCAATAGTTTCGCAACAATTGCGACTTCTTGCAACATGTTGTTAACTATGTCTCTAATTTCGTGACGCCTTTAAAGAAGTCGCTAAACGTGCCGCTAGCTTATGACATTCTAAAAACCCATCGCTACTAATGACGCATAATTATGACTTCTTGCAACATGTCAATAACCATGTTTCTAATTTTGTGACTCCCTCAAGCAAGTCGCTATTAACATCGTTAATTACGACATGCTATTTTTCACGTTTTCGTCCATCTTTTACGTTATTCTTTTTTTTTTTTTTTTTTTTTTTTTTTTTTACGTTTTCGCCATTTTTTTTACATTTTTGCCCTTTTTTACGTTTTCGTCTGTTTTTTTACGTTTTCATCAATTTTTTTCTGTAGATAAATACTGTAGATGTGCCTCTTTTTATACAGACATGCTTATAGCAAAACATATATAAAATATTTTTAACAAGATGTATTTTTTTTCCTTGCATATATCTGTAATTACTCCGTATAAAATAAGTTTTTAAATAATAATTGATTAATAATTGATTAAAATAAGCCATTATCCAAAATACAAAACATCATCTCCACTTCCCCCATTTCACCCAATTTCCCAAAATACAAAACATCTAAACCCAGCATAATGTGTCAGCCATCATCTCTGTTACTCCGCCATCATCTCCGTTACTCTAATTGATCTCAGTTACTCCGCCATCATCTCCGTCATCTCCGTTACTCCGGCATCATCTTCATCTCCGCCATCGTCTCCGCCATAGTTACTCCGCCATCATCACCGTTTTTTTATCATCAGGTATACATTTTTTTATCTCCGCCATAGTTACTCCGCCATAGTTAATCACGCATATATTTGTTTTGTGATACCTGAAGGTGTTAAAGGAACAAAATTATTGTTTATTATTGATATTACTGTTATAATTGTGTGTAATAGTTTTGTAATAGTTCTGTGGCATGTTTGCGCGATTGTTTTCAAACATAAGAAGCTGATTTTGTTGCTTTAGTTAGGTGTATGCGATTGTTTATGACGTATAAAATTGTTATTTTAGTTGTTTGATTGTGCATTGTTGAATATAGTACGTGCGATTGATTTAGGCAAGGATGTGTTACGTTTTTTTTTTTTTTTTTTTTTTTTTTTTTTTTTTTTTTTTTACAAATTGTACATATAGTTAGCATCAGTTCTAGGTATTTAATGCAAAATTAGAGTTTCATCATGTTTTTTTGATGTTATGTTAGTGTAGCGTTGAATTGCTACAGAACTAATGGTTTGGTGAGTTGTTTGTCTTGTTTTATAGAAGCCTAGAACTGATGCCATTCACTAGAACTGTGTCTATTCTTGATTTTTTTTCCCATCGTGGCCAAAACATTTGAGCTTGTAGTTGTGAATTGGTGTATTGATGAGCTTATCTCTATGATACAATTGATTTGATTTTTCAGTAAGACTAATGAATAGTGTATGTATAACTACTGTTCATAGTATGCAATTAAGAGATTACTCAATTTAGTTGTTGCTTAATCGACCGAAGCAAAACCGATGACTTCAAGTTGTGTTTGGTTATGTGTTCTATGTAGGAAGGATATAATCAGAAATATGGAGTAGATGATGCACTTGATGCTCAGTCTGGTAACATGTCCAACACATATCGAAGATGGGCAGATCATGTTGGCTCGAAGAATGGGAGTTATTACGGTTTTGGATCTGGGGTTGATGGATTCATGCTCCAAGGTGATAATGATGAAGAGGACTTCAATACTGCCTATAATGAGGACTTTGTTCGCGTTCAAGAAATGGTAGAGCAACACGATGCTAATCAAAGTACCATGAGAGATGAGTTGGACAGCTTAAAAAGTGCACAAGAAGCACAATCAAGAAAAATAGATGAGCTTCTAGAATCTCAAGCATCATACGAGCGGAACCTGAAAAAATTTGTTACTCAAGAAGTGTCAAAGGCAGTTGCTCAAAATGTGGGAAAGATTGTTGCTCAAGAAATTGCAAAGTCTAATCGCCAACTTCTAGAAGCCCTTCGAAAACGTCCGTTATAAATGTTTGGTAGACTTTTAAAACTCTCTTGAATTAGGTGTTCTACTTAACATGATAAATAGTTGATATGCTTTATGTTTGAGCTTTTTAGTATACTTTAGATGGTAACATTTCATACTTCTATATGAGAACTAAATAGTATATTGATGTTCTATGTGATATGGTATATCATATTCTGTATCTTCAATGCTCTTGTTATATTGTTTAGTTTTGAGAGACAACTAAATAACACATGTGATAACAATAGCAGGTGAGCATAGGCCCATCGTAGCAGGTGAGCATAAGCTAAAATTAGCGACCCAAATAGCGATGTGATGTTGCTAATTAAAGCTAAAATTAGCGACCTAAATAGCGATGTGATGTTGCTAATTATAGCAACATGGGTAGCGATATCGACAGCGACCTAGGCAACGAATCGATAGCGACTTGGGTAATGACCCAAATTGCGACTTGTGACACAAATAGCGACCTAACTAAGGACATATGAAAAGAAGTCGCTAGTTAATCTACCGTCAGGTGAAGAGAAGTCGCTACAGGTGTCCTTACAAATAACGACCCAATTAAAGACACATAAAGAGAAGTCGCTAGTTATTATAGCGACAAGTGAAAATAAATCGCTACATGTGTCTCTACATATAGCGACATATCTTTGATGTCACAAAATTTTGCGACTCATTTACAGCGACTCTTTTTACCATGTCACTTAATGCGTCGCTGTGCTCAAATGTGACGCTAACGACGTCACTAAACATGTCACTAAAAGCCTGTTTTTTTGTAGTGAGTATCACAACTTAGGGGTGCTTGGTAGGGGTGGGGAATAGGTAGCATATTTAAAAGGGCCTACATCACTCAATATATGGTGCTTGGTTAGGGAGTGCAAAGGTATTGATTACCCCGTAGTGGGTAATCAAGCATTATAGAGTAAATTGGGGGGGGGGGGGGGGTAAATTATTGATTACCCACCTCACTCATTCTTTTGCATTCTCTTTCCCTTTTCTTTTCCCCACTTTGAACCAAGCGGACCCTTAATAAACACAAAAAAAACTACGACAAAACCAAGTCTATCTACGTTAGACTGAGAGCAAAAAGCAACGTCAAAATACATATTGCAGACAACCAAAAGTGTGAAAACGTAATGTGATAATTTGGTTGTCTTTTTGAAGGGAAATTTCAATTAGTATCTTAGCAAGAAGCTAGGAGCAAGCGAAACAATAACTACAACGTAATGCAACATATGAAACATTAATAATTACCAATAATTCCATGTTTTGATGAAGCTGGTCTTTTCAATAAGTTTATAGTGGATCAGGTGAATTCAATTAATAAAATGTGATGATAGTGCGTGTGTGTATATATATATATATATATATATATATATATATATATATATATATATATATATATATATATATATATATATATATATATATATATATATATATATACACACACACACACTAGCAGGGTACCTGCGCGTTGCAGCGGCGGGTACCTTAAAATTAAATTTTTCAATGAATCATGTATTTTAGTTTATTGTGTTTTTTTTGAAATTAAATTTACGGATATTAAGAATTTCGTTTAGCCAGTGCTCGTTTGGGCTCGAACCCTTTGGCTCGTGCCCGTTTGGCACACACCCGTTCGGGCTCAAGCTCATTTGGTCAATTACCAGTTCGGACTTGGATATTTGTATAATATGCTTTATTATTTGTATTAGTGATATTTAATGCAGGAATTGCGTTTTATGTGCATTAAAGTGGTGTACACTATGCTTCTTCTCTTGTAAGTCTTAAAAAATTACAAGCATTGAAAGCTATACTTGTAACAACAAAGAATTTTTAAAAACACTTAAATCTCTAAGCTATTAATTGTATGTGCATCTTTTCTATTAAAGAAATGTTTTTTTGTCTTAAACATTTTAAAACTTCTAAATATAAATGTATACATTATAAGGTAGTATAGATTCATGATACCTACTACGATAACCAATCGAGTCGGGTCACTTTCAAATATGGAATGTATATCAAATTCACTGTTTCACACAAAGTCATATATACTCTCCAAAAACATCATAATCACCAAAAAGAAAAAAACATTTTAAGCACCAAATAGGCCATGTCAAGCTAGAGTCGTTAAAGTCACTGGCATACGACTCATAGACAACTAATATTAAAGCATGTCATGTCTGTAACATTAATTGATTAACGTGTGTATCATCGTGTCTCATAAAAGTTATGTTAATGTTGTTTTAGCATAGCGTGTGGATTATAATATTTGCAAACCTGAAACTTTTAAAGTTTACGTAATAGTTTTGATTAATTAAATTAACTTTGTCATCGTTACAAAGATTTGCGTGTGCTGATCCGAAAACACATTATTTCTCACTTTGGTGTCATACTGGCATTATTGAATGATCACATGTTTACAGATTTAACAGCTAGTCAAGCAAACGTTGATGAACACATATGTTAAACTAGTAACATTTTCATATCTGAAAAAATTGAAATATCAATTAATTAGCAATAAATATTGTTTCTTAGACTTTAACTATTCTTGTTAAATGGCGTTTAATATCTAATTAAATCTATTAAATTCATCAAAATTAGGAATTGTGGTTATCAAAAATAATAATTAAATTTATCCAGGTGTCATGCCACTTAACTTTCTGAGCTAACTTTCATTATGACATTATTAAGGAAGCACACAAGAAACTCCCATGAAAACTCAAAGAAACCAAACCACGGCACCATAACTCTATAAATACACTACAATTTAGACCAATCGCAAAAAGTGATACAAACACCTAGCATTCACACACACCAATCCAGAAACACACAAATAAACACCTAATCACCTACCAAAAACTCTCCCATAAACACACAAACACCTAAAACTTCACCTAATTTTGGCCAAAAGAGCTCAAAATAAAACAGATCAAACACATTTATGGAAGCAAGAAAAAGATCGTCATCAACAACAAGTTGCAAGAAACACCCTAAACACAGACAATCTCCAGGGATTTGCTCATTATGTTTACGAGAAAGATTATCAAAGATATCACCCTCATCATCACATGCTAGCACAAATGTATCTTCATCATGTTCTTCGTCCTCAGTCTCATCGATATCTTCGGCTTATTCTTCACATGACTCATCCAATGCTTCTTCTTACACTGCATCTCCCATGCAAAGTTATCGAAATAGACGAAAGATTGATAATTTTGATGGAAAAGGGTATCTTTATTTCTTAAGGAAGAATAATGGGGTGTTGATAAAAAGCAGTTCAATGGCATTTGTTAGAGATCAAAGAAATGTTGTGCAAGATCATGAGAAGGTTAAGAAAGTTGGGTTTTGGTCAAAGTTAATGGGGTCAAAAAGGAGTACCGCAAGAATGATGCATTCAAGAACAATGAAAGAAACGTTTTTTTCTAGGGTTTGATTATATGTATTATTTATTTTTGTTCAAAACCATTCTTTTATTCTTTGTGTGAAAAAAGGAAAACCCTTTTTGGGTTGTATATTGCTATCATACTCTTAAGTTAAATATTGCATCAGTTACTTTGTAAATGAAAATGCGGTGGAAACTCATAGGAACGTGGAACCGGGTGTACGAACTGTAGAATAGAAAAAGAAAAATCATTATTTGTTTATTTTACGAGTACTTTTTGACCCACTATGTCGTTGAAAAATACAACTACGTTTAGAGCATACGGTGTGAACGCGGATCGCTCTTGCATTAAGGCTTTTGGCACACACAAAGGTCGTGTTATGATACCATCAACGACACCAAGGAGGCTGAGCCATCGCTTGAGTCATGCCCTTGGCATGAGAAAGAGGAAGAAATGTAGCCGTTTTCGACAGTGTATGCAATGGATAGTTTTCCTCTATTCTTTTCAAATTTCATTTATACAACCAGAGTATCTTGTTTTCCTTCCATTTTACTATCTAAATGATAACCCAAATAACAATTGGGTCAATAGCATCATTGGGAGTTCCCAAGTTCAAAATTCATCATCACGGTCAACACCCGCTACACACTCGTCCACAAATTCAATATCGTCGCAAAATCCCCAATTTCCTCCCTTTGTTACCCAATGCACCATACCACCATTATCACAAAAACAATATGAAATGATGCAACACTCTTTTCTTCATCAACAAATACTTCAACACTCTTTTCACAACCACCACCCGTCTCACAACCATCACAAGAAACTGAGAGGTGGCAATGAAAAGGCAAGTATACAGATATTGTATCAGACGTGTTTACACACAGCCTCATGACTAGTAAAGAGTTATTATATAATTATTTCTAATTTTTATACATTGCAAGGATATCTAAACATGTATTTTTGGACGACGATATAGATTTAGCACTGAACAATTAATAATTCTGAGTGATTCAAAGACTTTCTATAAATTTGTTTTCGTTGTTGATAACTGCTCTGAATGAACAATCTGAGTGACAAAAAAATCACTATATCAATTTTCATGATAATAAAAATATCATTTTTAGTGTTCAAATAATTTTTATGTAGTGATAACCAAAACATTTAATTAAAACTGAAATTTTGAATTGATATACAAACATTCATCAATCATATTATAACCCAGTTTTGTATCATAGTATACACTTCACTTGAATATATACATGAAATTGATGATAGCCTAAAACATGACTTCTTTGTTTATACAAAGCTTCACAAAAATATTTGAGCAATGAGACATGTTTCCCATTTTTAATTGGGTTAATGGCATGTAATAACAACGTATTTTCTTATTTGTGTCATTATCAGATACGAATCCAAAAAAATACCACAATACCCATCCAACTTTCAAATTTTATTTCATTATCAAATACATATTTTATCATTTGTTCAAATATCAGATACGAACTTTTAAAAAAAAATACCACAATATAACTTTCAAATTTTTTTTCATTATCATACGCAAAGAGATGAGTCTTAAACGTTGATGATGAAACAAAATTTGAAAGTTAGATGGGTATTGTTGTATTATTTTGGTTTGTTTCTGATAATGACACAAATGAGAAAGTACGTTGCTACTATATGCCATTAACCCTTTTTAATTCTCAAAAAGTGATATCTACGTTGAAGTTCAACATCTATTGTCTAAAAGTATTATAATATCATCTATTGATATCTAAGTTGAAGCTTCACAAAAACATATTGTTTCAATAGTATTATTATATCAAATATCACATATTGTCTAAAGAGCAATGGTACATCCACATAAAAGTATCAATAAAACGACCCACTTGTTGAGGTGTCAACAGGTGATTGGTTTTCGTGGGATGTGGATCTCACAAAAAACCAATCACCCGCTCACAACTCAGCGAGTAGATTATGTTTGTGGATACTTTTATGTTGGTGTAGCAAATTTCTTGTCTAAAAGTACGACCTAGCAATATTAAAATAGATGTAAAGGAAATGTTGTCAGGTGGCAACACATGAAATGGCGCTGAATGATTTTACTGGCATTTATTGTAGAATCGATCAGCATCATTTTTATCATTCAAAGGTGTTCCATCGCTTTCATCAAACACACATAATACTGCCCGATTCAGCATTCAGTGTTGAATCATCCCATTAAGAATTAATCAAACAGTCCCTTACTATTGAGTGTGTTTGGTATTATGTATTTGCTTTATCAAATGAAAGAAAACGATTGTTAGCTAATATACTCTACGTTAACAGTATACATGTATATACGTTACTTAGGTGGTGTTTGAATTCAACTTAATTGACTTAATGGGAAAAACCTTAATTTATTAAATCATGCGAAAAGTTGTTTGGTTTTCACTTAAAAAAATGATTTAAAATAAAAAATGATAAAGTGAGGATCTCCGCATTAAGTTATCTGTTAATTAACACGACTTAATGAAAAAACTAAAAAAATATAGCCAAATAATTCTTACCTCTAATTAAACACACCGGAAGTTTAATGTATTTATTAGTGTTAAGAAGTTGAGGTTATTCTATTAAGAGAATTAATTTAATTTTAGATAAGGTCACTCACCTAATCATTGGCCGTCATATTGGTACGTTGGCGGACTCATGATGCAATCTCTTTTTGACATGTCTTAGGCACGTGATCAATGTTTCTAGAAGGCTAATTAAAGGTAATTGTTGTAGGAGTGGAGTAATTAAGGGTAAGGGTAAATTAGGGTTCATGTTTGGGGGAAAGGGATGATGTACGTGTAAAGTTTGGGGGCCGGGTAAATGTTTTTTATTATTGTTTGACTGAGTGGTGAAGTGGGTTTGACCATGGGTTAAGGGAAAAAACGGGTCACGGGTAAAAAGGGTTGTTGGGCTTTTGTGTTTGTTAGGCTAAGATATGGATTTGGACTATAGATTTAATATTGGTATTGGACTTGTAATTTAATAATAGGTTTGGTTAGGATTTAGGATTAATTTTGTAGTTTAGGAATATAACAAGGACCTAAGTTGTAAGTTTTTAAAAATCCAAGGGGCAAAGCTGCCAAACTTCAAAAGTAGATTCCAAAGTTATTTTTTGCCAAACTTGAATAGATTAAGGGCTTATGTTGACATTTCTTCAAATTTTATCTTTAAGGACCATAATTGCCAAACTCTGAAACTTGAGAGGCCAATCTTGTAATTTCTCCAAATATCAACTCAATGGTCATTCTTGTAATTCCTGAAACTTCAAGGGACTTCATTTGACTTTCTGAGCTTTTCTTTTACCACAAGCTTCCCCAGCATCGGCTTTTGACACTTTTCCATTTTTCGTGCTCGTTTTGTCATTTTCTCATTGATTTTTGTTTTTTTCTTAAATATCCGTACATGCACGATCACAAACACAAACACAAAAACACAATTTCTTTGGCATTTATGGTTAATTTTTGATCATTTTGGTCTTAATTTGATAAATAAAATGTGTGTGAATAAGCACACACCAGTCACTACAACGAATTTATCATTTTTACATGTTCTTTTCTTCGCACTTTATGAACCGTGAACTTCTTTTAAAGATATTCACACTTAGTCTTAAGATTGTGAATAACTGTTTCAAAATCTTCACATTTAAAAAGTGTAAAGAATTTCAATCTCACACTTAAAAGTGTAAAGAATTGTTTTAAAACCATCACATTTAAAAGTGTGAAAATTATTCATAAATCTTCACACATAAAAGAAATAAAATATTTGCTACAGCCAATTGATTTACACGCATACTAATGTGAAATTTTTGATTCTTCACACTTTAAATTATGTATACTCGCTCTAATAAATCTGTGTATGTTACTATTTTGTAGCAATGGATTATTTTCTTCGAGCCACATCACATATACAATTTTAAAACTCACTAACATCTTCACCCAAAATTGTGGACGTCTACTCTAAGATTATAACTTACATGTTCGGTTAAAAAAAAAAAAAAAAAAAAAAAAAAAAAAAAAAAAAAAAACTCGGTTGCTTGTTTAATAATATATTTACTGTAAATCTACAGGATAAAAAATCAATATAGTCTCATATTTGCCATATATTTAATGAACCAATTTTATCCATGCATCTTTCATCAAAATTAATAAAAAACTATTTTCTACTTTTTTTTTTTAAACAAACATATCTTGCAAACTGTAAATCTTCAAGCTACAAAAAAATACATCATCGCGATGAGAACTAAATTATTTTTCTATAGATATGCACTTCTATATACTTTTGAGGAACTCTTTTTTTTTTCAAAATTTCCGACGAGAAAAATCACATGTGATTTCTATACAAATCACATATAATTCATTTAAAAAATCATATGTGATTTTTCTATCACATGTGATTTTTTTAGGTGGAAATTTTGAAGAAAAAAAATATTCGAAAGTATATAGAAGTGCATATATATAAAAAGATAATTTAATTTTCGTCGCGATGGTATGATTTTTTTCACGTAACAATTAACGGTTTGCGAGATATTTATTTTTAAAAAAAATTGTGAAAGTTTAATTTTTTTTGTTTTGATCAAAAAATGAATGGACATGATTGGTTTATTAGATTTATAAAAAATATGGGACCTATACTTATCTCAACTTAAATCTAAAGTGCCAAACATTTCAAAAATGTTGTCTTAGTAAGAGTAAGGATCAAATGAGAAGATTTCTTAAAATAAGAAGGACGAGAAATAACTATAACTACACATTAGAGATGCATCAATTTGAATTAGATGCATCCCTAATCTTGAGATGCATCAAAATATATTTTTTAGCTAAAAATTAGATGCATATACATATATTAGATGCATTTCATCAAGTTAGACAAATCCTATGTATTTTTCATCATATGCGGGTCAAATTTGTTGCTAGTACTACTTTGCATCGTTTTCACTTCAAAATCACTTTCGAAACTAATTGTGATGCATCTAAATGACTAGAGATGCATCTAATTCAAGTCGATGCATCTCAAATATGCCATTATAGTCATTTCTCATTCTTCTCATTTTAAGATTTCTTCTCATTGGATCATTACCCGTCTTAGTAATTTAAAAAGGCCAAAACACATATTAGTACTCCGAACTTGACAAACAAAATCATTTAGTACCCTAAATTATTAAAGTTGTAGAATGATACCCCGAACTTGACAAACTGGAATTGCTACTATCTTATACAAAATTAAGTCCATAACTTCTTATTTTTTTTAATTTTTTCTAAAAAAAATCAATTTACTAAAGCCTAATGTAATAAAAATGATTTGTAGTTAAAATTAGGATAATTAATCATATTTTAATGAAATTTTGTTAATTTCATTTTTCTCATAATTAATATAATATTATATTTATTATTCAGAATAAATATATATTAGAATTACTGCTTTATAGAAAGTGAATCTATTATACTACTTTTGATATATAGATATCTATATTAGATACTAAGGTGGTGTTTGGTTTTTGGGTTTTGACGGCATAGAATTTGATGTGACTCATAAATATTGTTTGGTATGATATTTGGGATTAGGATTTGACTTTTAAAACCCATAAACTCTACCATACATAAACCCCACCTCTATACATATCTTTTAACAAAAGTCGTCGGACCTACCACTTCTACTATCACATTCTTTTTTATCTAATTTTTTAAGTAATATTTTTTATTATAAAATATATTTTATTAATTTTATAACATATTTTCTCTCACTAAATCCAAATCCTAATCTATAACTTTTCATTTAAATCCAAATTCTAATCTAAACCCATCTACAAACCAAACGGGCCCTAAGTGTTTGTTTCAAATATTTTTGAGACTATAGCAACTTAGCTATTTATTTCTTTATACGCATATGTTAAATTAAAAATTACAAAAGCTCGTACGTAGTTAGTTATAAGTTAATATTAAAGTTATTGTAATAAACATTAAACAATATAATATAAAGATATATTAAAAGTAATGCGTGAGAAATATTTTAGTGATACTACATATATATTCTTTATATTTTATATAATCAATTAAAATATTAGTATATTAATTTAAGGAAAAACGAATAATAATTAAAATTTAGAAAAAATAAATTATTTACCTAGCCAAAGTTTTATTATAAATGATTTGTTAAAAAAGACTTTACTAAATTAATATTTAGAAAGAAAAAAGTAATTAATTGTTGAGATAATTACTATAAGGTAGTAGAAATTTTATTATGTCAAGTTCAGGGTAGCATTCTATGTGAACCAATATAATCTCGATATTGCTTTACAGAAACTTGAAGGACTAAACGTGTTCATTAGAAAGTTTATAACCGCTTGGTAGTTATGACGGTTAAGTTAGTTATTAGTTAGTTAATTTCTGGTTTTTAGTGAAAGGGTGTGTTGATTGGAACATGTCCCTTTGATAAGTCACATCGGTTCATGAACATATATATAAAAATGGAAGGACACCAAACGAAGTAGTGTCCTGCTTTTGTTGTGATCATTGTACGCGACAACAGAAGAGTTAGAAGGAGAAAACAATTGTTAGATACATTTGTTGGTGTCTTGCACACGACAACAAAGAAGGTAGAAGAGACTTGTTGCTTTACAACGCGACAAGAAGAAGAAGAAAGACGTCAAGAAAGAAACCATTGTGTATAAATAATGAGATACACAAGAAGGAAAAAGGCGTTGCTTGTAGATTTGATAAGGTATACCGAGACAAAACAATCAAGGATTGTTTGGAGAGGCATTTAGCAATACGGAACAACAACAAAAATTACGAGAAATAGGCTGATCACTTGTTTATAGAAGGAATACTGACAGGTATTGAAGAGTTGTTGAAGAACACGGTGTGGAATTAAGAAAGAAAGAAGATAGCATTGTGGTACAACGTAAGAAAGGAACAAGCAACAACAGAACGACAAACAAATTTCTCGACGTTGAAATAATACCGTGGGGTATTAGTGAAAAGAAAAAAGCAAACGAATTGCTTTGAAAATACCGAGAGGTATTTGTGAGAAAAGGAATATTGTGAAGCACTTGGAATGAAACAACAACAAACAATAGAGTTTGATTGTGGCCAAGAACACGTTGGGTGTTTTTGGAGAAAGAAGTCGAGACAAAACAAAGAAGGTCTAGGGCACACGCTGGTAACCAAGTCGACACAAAAGGAAAAGGACAACGTGGGAGTGTGGTAGAATAGGAAAGAACATTGGTTGGTCTATTGAACAAATTATCCAACATTAATAAACAACCAAGTTGCTTTGGAGAAAAGACGAGGAAAGAAAAGGACGTGGTTGGTATAATACTCAAGTACCGACACACAAGTGGGAATACGTTTGTGTTTTGACACAATAACGAGGTCACAAATTCAATTTTTTTGGATTTCAATTATACTTTAGATAGTATAGATATTTATTTCATACTATTAGGAAATCCCGAGAACTATATATTGATCCCGTACTATTAGGATTCCCGGATAACTACTTTTCTGTTCCCGTAGTAGTAGCCTAGTAGGATATACCATACTGGTTAGAATTCCCATACGATTAGAAAGTAAAGATTGTAAACTCATATAAGATGGCCGATGATGACACAAATAACACTAACACAACATTGAAACCCGGAACCCCTATTGCACAATACCAATGCCCTAAACTCAAAATCACAAACTACACAGTTTGGGCTATACAAATTAAGGTTATACTAGAAGCACATGGGTTATGGTAAACAATAGAACCTAAGGAAAACACGCAAGTAGATGATAAGAAGGATAAGGCAACGACAGCCCTCCTATATCAAACGTTGACCGAAGATGTGATTTTACAAGTAGCAAGTTGTAAAACGGCAAAAGAATTATGGGAATCGTTAAGAAAGAGAAACGTTGGAGAATAGAGAGTGCAACAAGCACGAATACAATCATTGATGACTGGATTTCAAACCCTTCAGATGAAGGAAGATGATACGGTAGATGCATTTATGAACAAACTAAATGGCTACGCCAGAAGGCTAAAGAATTAGGAAAAACCTTGGATGAATCACTTTTAGTGCGAAAACTATTAGACTCCACACCAGATAGGTTCATTCAAATAGTAGCATCCATAGAACAGACAAATGATCTCGACGACATTACCTTAGATGAGATCACTGGAAAACTTAAGGCATTCGAGGAAAGGATAAAACTCCGAAAGGGACGAGTAGTAGAAAGCCAGGATAACTTATTATTCGCACAAGGCGAACACTCTAGAAATAAAAAACGATTTAATAAATATAGTGGTAGATCAAACTACTCACGAGGAAACTGGCAAAATAGAGGAAACAGAGATAACTCGAATGGAGAAAATTCAACTCACAACGATAAGACAAATAAGAATAAAGGTGAGTGGAATAAAAGGAAGATAAAATGTTTCAATTGCGGTTAACAAGGACATATGAAGAAAGACTATAGAAAACCATCAACAACTCAGGAACAATCAAACCTTATCTTAGAAGACGATGAACCATCACTATTAATGACTACACATGAAACTGATGAGGTTTTGTTGAACGAAGGACAAATACAACCCGGAAAGTATGTTACATCAGATGCTAGCATATGGTATTTAGATAATGGTGCAAGTAACCATATGACGGGAACCAAAAGTCATTTTGAAGATATTGACGAAAGCATCACTGGACGCGTTCGTTTTGGAGATGGATCGTATGTAGTGATAAAGGGTAGAGGTTCAATACTATTAGGATGTAGAAACCAACAACAAAAGATAGTTTCAGATGTTTACTACATTCCAAACCTCAAGAGCAACATACTAAGTCTAGGACAACTTACAAAGATAGGTTGTAAGATCATCATGGATGGAAACAAATTGACTTTATATGATAAGAGTAAGAAGTTGCTGATGAAGGTAGAAAGATCTAAGAATGGACTTTATAGTATTAGATTACAGATAGAAGCATCTATATGTCTCTTAGCAAATGTGGATAACCAAGCATGGTTATGGCACGCTAGATTAGGTCATCTGAACTTTGACGTTATCAACAAGATGACAAGAAAGGGTCTAGTGGAAGGAATACCTAGAATAAATCATGCAGGACAAATCTGTGATGCATGTTTATTAGGAAAACACATTAGAACACCATTTCTAAATCAAGCTAAATTCAGATCAAAGAACCCGTTGCACTTAGTATATGGAGATCTTTGTGGTCCTATAAGTCCAGCCACACACTCTGGAAAGAAACTCATCTTCTTATTAGTAGATGACTGTACACGTTTTATGTGGGCTTACTTTCTAACATCGAAAGATCAGGCATTTACCACATTCAAGGAATTTAGATAGAAGATTGAAATGGAGTTGAAGATGAAGTTAAAAATGCTAAGAACAAATAGAGGAAGTGAATTTACATCTAATGAATTTACCAAATACTATAAGGAGAATGGTATAGCAAGACAATTGACAGCACCATACTCACCACAACAGAACGGTGTAGTAGAGAGAAGAAATAGGACAGTGTTATCAACTACTAGGAGTATGATGAAAGCGATGAAGTTACCCTTAACTTTTTGGGCGGAAGCAGTCAGACACGCCATTTACATACTCAACATGGTACCCACAAAAGTCCTGGAAGATAAAACACCATATGAGGCACTCTACAACAGAAAACCAAATCTGGAATACCTAAGAATATTCGGATGCACAGCTTATGCCAAGATAACAAAACCTCACTCGAAAAAGCTGGACGATAGAAGCATACAATGATTTACTTAGGAGTAGAGGAAGGATCGAAAGCATGTAAGTTATATGATCCGATAGAAAAGAAGAAGCATGTTAGTAGGGATGTAAAGTTTATGGAAACAAAACCGTGGGATTGGGATAACAAAGGAGAAGATACGGATACACAAAACACATTTTGGGCTAGTTTTGTGATAGACGGAGTTGACAATGAATATCCTATAACAGTCAACATAGAAAACAATGATAATATGTATCATGAACCAGATCCAATTCCAGATCCAGACTCACCAATCACACCACCAGCATACACTTACAACCCTAACTCGGAAGATGAAGAAGAAGCTACTTTTAGCTCATTAGGAAGCTCAGAACAGAGATTTGATGATACATCAGCACGAGGTTTCAAAGAGATAAAGGAAATATACAGGAATGCACGTGTAGTTGAGACTGAAAGTCTACTATTCATAGAAGAGGAACCCCGTAACTATAAGGAAGCATCAACATATGAAAGATGGATTGAGGCCATGAAAGCAGAACTGGGTTCGATTAATAAGAATCACACATGGACTCTCACAACATTGCCAAAAAATCAGAAGGCAATAGGATTCAAATGGGTTTATAAGACCAAGAAAGATGCACAAAGAAAGATCATCAGATATAAGGCAAGATTAGTAGCAAAAGGTTATGTACAAGAACAAGGAATAGATTTTGATGAAGTATTCGCACCAGTTGCTAGGATAGAGACAATTCAGTTGATATTAGCACTAGCAGCATATCATGGATGGCAAGTACACCACTTAGATGTAAAATCAGCATTTTTACATGGAGAGTTGAAGGAAGAAGTCTATGTTACACAACTTGAAGGATTTATTCAACAAGGAAACCTAGGAAAAGTCTACAAGCTAACTAAAGCTTTGTATGGCTTAAGACAAGCACCGAGAGCTTGGAATGTCAAACTTGATCAAACCTTGAAGTCATTAGACATTAAGAAATGTAATCTCAAACAAGCAGTTTACACGAAGAGAAGCAAGATTTCTACACTTATAGTTGGAGTTTATGTAGATGATTTGATAATCACGGGCACTCCAAAGAAAATAGACTTGTTCAAATCCCATATGGAAGAAAAATTTGAAATGAGCGATCTAGGATTGCTAGATTATTACCTTGGGATAGAAGTTACACAAACAGGAGGAGAAATTACAATCAAGCAAACATGATATATTAACAAGATCTTGAAAGAAACAAGTATGACGAACAGTAATGATACGAAGATACCATTGGATCCCGGCACTAAGTTGGTCAAGGCGGAAGATGGAAACTCAGTTGATGCAACTTACTACTGAAGCTTAATTGGAAGTCTAAGGTACTTATTACATACAAGACCAGATCTTAGTTACTCAGTCGGACTACTCAGCAGATTTATGCAAGACCCGAAGGATCATCACCTGAAGGCAGTGAAACAAGTAATCCGATACATCAAAGGAACAAAGGAACATGGAATAATATACAAGAAAGAAGGCGGCTGCAAGATTACAGGTTACAATGACAGTAGTTATGGAATCAACACCGATCAAGGAAAAGGAACTACTGGAATAGTATTTTATTTTGGAGAGTCACCTATTACTTGGTGTACTCAGAAGCAACCAACAGTGGCGCTCTCATCATGTGAATCAGAATTTATGGCGGCTACTGGAGCAGCATGTCAAGCCTTAGGGTTAAAACGTTTACTTAGTGAATTAACTGGATGGGAAGAAAAAAGGATAACACTTAGAGTTGACAACATATCAGCAATAACACTCGTAAAGAACACAGTCTTTCATGGAAGGAGTAAGCACATAAACATTCGCTATCATTTCATTCGTGAATGCATAGAGAATGGTCATATTAATGTGGAACACGTTAGTGGAGAACTACAAAGAGCAGATATCTTAACAAAAGCTTTACCAAGACTAAAGTTCGTGACTATGCGACAAATGCTCAGAGTTCAAGACTTAGGCCAAAGCAACGATCAAGATTAAGGAGGAGAATGTGAACCAATATAATCTCGATATTGCTTTACAGAAACTTGAAGGACTAAATTTGTTCATTAGAAAGTTTATAACCGCTTGGGAGTTATGACGGTTAAGTTAGTTATTAGTTAGTTAATTTCTGTTTTTTAGTGAAAGGGTGTGTCGATTGGAACATGTCCCTTTGATAAGACATCGGTTCATTACACCGATTGGAATACTATATATACATGAACATATGTAATGTTTAAATGTTAGACGAAATAAAAGTTATCTAGTTTATTTGTTTGCAATTCGTATCGACTCACACACACTTTGGGACCAATATTTTATACCCTTAAAAGTTCAGGGTACTAAATGATATAGTTTGTTAAGTTTGAGGTCCTAATATGTGTTTTGGCCTTATAGTACGTAAGTAAAAGAAGAAAAAAAATGCATAATGATCATCTCAATAAAACATTGCTCTGAGTTAAAGTATAATGGCATGAGTGTGCAAAAATGAAAATTTATTAAATAAATGACAAAAATTAACAATTTATTAAGGTGAAATTACGTCATATTATTATATATACTAAAGATGGGAACGTTTTACTGTTCAAACACTGCTTCAATGTGTTGTGCGGAACAGTTGACGAAACAGTACTTACATGCTTCAAAGGGTTGTGCGGAACAGTTGACGAAACAGTACTTACATCCATCAAAATACAAAACTAAAACTATACACTTTCCCACATCAAAATACAAAACTAAAACAGTATACCATCCATCAAAATACAAAACTAAAACTATACACTTTCCCACATCCAAATAATAGAAAACAATATTGTTTTTACAACCAAATTTACACAACGAAATAAAAATAAAGAGTACAATTCCGGCAGAAAAAACGGTCGATGGCCGCAACAGCTGAAGATAGATCCACACGATTTATTGGAAAACCAAAATATCATATTTACCAAACAAAGAAAAACATCATATTCGTAAAAAATGAGTCGCGGCAAGAAAAGATAGATCCACACGGTTTAAGGTTAAAAACATTAATAAAATCATTTTTATAAAAGATTTAATCATAAACTCGGTTGAATAAAGTTTTTGGAAAACTAGGGTTTTAAAAATATAAGTTTAAAAATAAAAAGGGTGGCGCGTGATGATGATTTACCGTCGATAACAAAGTGAAAGAAGGTGGTGGCGACTCTCGGTGGTGGTGGTGGTTCACGGTGTTGACGCGTACGGGTGGTTATGGAGGGAGCTGGAGGCTAACGAGCTCCAGAAAGGTAATAAATATAACGATCTATCGATTGGGAAAAGAAAAGGTGTCGCCGGAAAATTGTTCCGATGACTGGCCGGAATCTGCTGGTGTTTTTGGCCGGAAAGTTTGAAGATACCGGCGAGTGGGATAGAGAGAGAAAGGAAAGAAAAATGTGTGTGTGTGTGTTATTAATATGATAAAAGTGAAAAAATAAATAATATAGGGGTTTATATATGAAAAAGTCTAAGGTAAGTTTGGATTAAATGAAAGTGTAGGGTGTGTAATGAAAATACAATGAGGGGCCAAATCTGCCAACATAACTAAACTTCTCGCAAAAATGCTTCGGGGCCCAAACAACATAGCAAACGGACTCGAAAAGTTACGAAATTTGCGCCATTGTTCACGAAATCATTTTTTCCATCAAATCAAGCATAAACTTCGTGGAGTGACGGTGTGGCGGCGGCAGTGGAGTGGCTAACGGCAACAAAAGAATTCCGCAGCAACGCGCGGGTTGCAAAACTAGTTCTCTCTATATTTTATTCTTAACAACATTTTTGCGAGTAACAAGAATTCTAGTTAGAATTAAGATCTCTTTTGTAAGGGAAGGATCGCACATTCTAGATTTTTATTCGAACACTGTAATATATGAGCAGTTAAAACAAGTTACATATATAATAAAATAAAACCCCTATTGGGAATTTTGCATTTCAAAAAATCAATTCATACTTGATTTAGTAATAATTTTATTAAAAAAAATATTATTTTCTTATTAGGTAATATTTTATATTTATCAATAACACAAGGAGAAGATAAATACAAAAAATATAGATAAGATAATTAAAAAAAAATTGTTTATTTTATATTTATCCACAACACAAGTAGAAGATAAATACAAAAAAATATCGATAAGATGCACTTAACAATAGGATTAAAATTTTTAAATAATTATTTCAAAAAAACTTTAAAAAAAACCCGCGCGTGCGCGAGCATTATAACTAGTTAAAACTACAACTAATTAATGCATACATAAAATTGTCTCAATAAAATTAAACGTTTCAAATCAATTTTCTTTTTGAAATAGTGAATGCCACGTACTCTAGTTACTTTCTCTATGAAACCAAAAGCATTGTGCTCTAGAAACAGAAAATACAGGTAATGAAGATTAATGTAGTTTAAAACCAAAATTATTTGGGCCAAAATTACTGCAGAGGCACCTGTGGAAACAGGTTGCCTAGCAGAGGGTTGGTTTTTTTTCTGTTCCCTATAAGGCCACTAAACTTGCTGCAATCTTGCAGCGAAATATAATACATACACGTGTCGCTCCCTCGTTAATTCTAAAAAAAAAAAAACAAAAAAAAACAAACATGAAATTCGAATTGCAATTGCAGCGAAATACAGCCATTGCAGGCCCACTTGCATAAAAAAAAACAAATATTTGTAATTCTCATAGTATTTGCAGCGAATTACCTTTTGCAATTGAGGTGTTTAAAAATTTTAGCAAATTATCTTTTCAACCCTAAACTTTTTAATATTTACAAGTTTTTTATATAACAAACTTTATTCGTTAAATATTTAGCAAATATATAGCGAATTCGTTAATAAAAAAAATACCGTTGCGAAGAGCTCTAAATTACGAACAAAACTAGCCCAATATTGATATGCTTTTGACGTACATACGATTTTATAAAAAATATTGAAGTTTGATATATATATATTGGGCTCGTACTTCAATATTTTTTATAAAATTGTAAATATGTCAAAAGACTATCAATATTGTGCTCGTTTTGTTCGTAACTTATAGCTCTTCACAACGTTATTTTTTTATGGGGCAATTTCATTTATATCCTTGCAAAATTAAAAAAATTTCATATATATCCTTTTGATGCATTAAATGCATTGTACTTTATGCATCAAAAACTAGTAAAAATGATATATATGAAATTTTTGAAAATTTCAAGGATATACATGAAATTTCCCTTTTTTTATTAATAAATTCGCTATATATTTGCTAAACTCTTTAAGCTATATATAAAGATTATAAAGATTAAAGAGTTTAGCAAATATATAGCGAATTTATTAATAAAAAAAATAACGTTGTGAAGAGCTCTAAGTTACGAACAAAACGAGCACAATATTGATACTCTTTTGACATACGTACGATTTTATAAAAAATATTGAAGTACGAGCCCTATATATATATATAGGGGATATGTTGGCTACAATTATTGTAGCCAACTAGCTACAATCCTTCATTAAAATTACATAAGAAATGATTCAGAACCCACAAAAATAAATCAGGGACCCACAGAATATAGCATAAAATTGTAGGGAGTTAGCTACAATAAATTGTAGCTAATATATATATATATATATATATATATATATATATATATATATATATATATATATATATATTATAAAAATCGTATGTACGTCAAAAGCATATCAATATTGGGCTCGTTTTGTTCGTAATTTAGAGCTCTTCGCAACGGAATTTTTTTTATTAACGAATTCGCTATATATTTGCTAAATATTTAACGAATAAAGTTTGTTATATAAAAAACTTGTAAATAATAAAAAGTTTAGGGTTGAAAAGGTAAGTTGTAAAAGTTGAAAGCAATGTGTGCTTTTTTTTAAACACATCAATTCATGTTGTTCGCTGCAAATACTATGAGAATTACAAATATTTGTTTTTTTTTTTATGCAAGTGGGCCTACAATGGTTGTATTTCGCTGCAATTGCAATTCGAATTTCATGTTTTTTTTGTTTTTTATTTGTAGAATTAACGAGGGAAAGACACGTGTATGTATTATTGTTGATACAAAAGTTGGGCTTATCTCGTTTGGACTCCTGCTCTCGTACCAATTAGAACTTTAGTGCTTGTGAAATTACCTGCTCACTAAGAAAATAAACAATACCGTTAGGCTTATCGTGGGATTGTCTCCCACGATTAGACTCCGGCGTGAGAGTAAGTAATCGGTTTTAGGGTTTGATTGAAGAGTTAGGGATTGTGTAAATCGTACCTTTTAATGAGAATATATCATTCTATATATAGGGCGCAGAAACCGTGTAGGTTTCTTGTTCCTTACTCTTCGCACTCGTGGTGCTTATCCGGGGTAAGGATATCTATTCCGTAAATGGAAGATCCTTATCCTTTATCCGGGCATTTTGGTTGGGCTTTGGGCTTCGTGAGCCCAAGCCGTTGGTATTTATGACCCAAGTCATTTGTCATGATAGCCCACTCGTGGTGGGTTTGGGCTTAGTAATGCCTATAATTTGGGCTCGTAGCCCAACTATAGGTTATACGTCATCATGCCCCCCCCCCCAGTCTAGTGTGCGCGGCTCGTAGCCGTGGATACTAGACTAGTGAGACTAGCGGTAAGCGTGGCGGGAAGAAATTAAAAGGGAAAAAGTGTTGTACCGTTCGTCTCCCAGCCACACGTTTTGTTAGTGGGATCCACGTGGCATCCCATTTAGGGTTTCTTGGTTGTCTATATAAATCACCGCCCCCATTTCACTGTGGTTCACATAGTCAAAACTATTTTCACCATTTGCAAACCTTTCCAAGCTTTTCTCTCTTCGATCTTCTATTCTTATTAGGTAACTGCGCGTGCGCAATTTTTAGTAGACCGTATTTATATCTTGAAAATGGTTGCTCAGTTACACGAGTTCCGCTCTAGGTTGGATGAGGATGACGTACGTCAATTTTCTTCTGACTACTTCATTCCTCTCGACATCCATCCTGAAGCACCAGATGTGGATACGTGTATTGCCGATTTCCCCGATGGGAAGATCGGTTTGTATACACGCTTTTTTGATTACGCGAATTATCGCGTACCCATTTCTGTATTTTTGAGCAACGTGCTCAATCACTACAAACTCCATATCTCACAGCTGCACTGTATAGGTGCGGCTAAGATATCGAATTTTGAAATAAATTGTCGGTTACTTGCTATCAATCCGACAGTTGACCTATTTCGTGCGTTTTACCACACAACGTGGTCGCATGGATGGGTTTCTTTTGCAAAACGCGCAGGGCGCCTCCAATGTTACACCGAGAAAGTAGATTCTTTAAGGCATTGGAGAGAGTACTTTTTCTGGGTGGATGATGTTGTATTTCCATCGCGCTTTGAGTTCTATACTCAAGGGTCATTGCCAAGGGATGAGCGTCCTATCCCTGGTTCTTACAGCGCCGCGGATGCGGACATAATTGATAATAACCGCATTCCCATTAACTCCTATCTTGAGGAGTTCTTGGTGCATATGGGGCTGAGTCGCAATTATTTTGATGGTGCGGACGAAGTTCCAACCTTCATTGATGAGAACAGCCAGGGTGGGTGCTCATCCTTTATTGCCTCTATAATGTAAGTATTTTGTTTATTTTGCTTGAATAACTAAGTTGTTCTTGTTATTTGTCTTTTGTCTATCACAGAGATGGATCTGTTCGCTGTTGTAAAGCTGAAGGAGCCCAAGCGTGTAACAGTGGGGGTGCGTCCCCTGAGGGAAGGTGAGCAACCCATTTTACAGGCCACGGAGGGGCACCTGATAGTGTTTGGGCCTGTTGAGCGTGAGGATTCTCCCCCCGCAGCTGTGCTTGTTGCACCAGTGCAGGTTGTTCCACCTACTGAAGAGAAGTCTCCTGTGGAGGAAGAAACGCATGTGGAATCATCCAACAGCGTGGAGATCTTGGAGCCAGTTGCAGAGGTTCGTAGAGAGAAGCGCAAGGAAGCGTCTTCTGGTGGTTATGGTACTGGTACCTCCAAAAGGAGGCGCCACCTGATTGCTGATGAGGAGTCAGCTGCGCCAGATGATATGTCCGTTACTAGCGCGGAGAAGAGTCAGGCCAAGTCTCCACCACTTGTGTAAGTATCTATAACTATAATCTTATTTATTTGCCATATCCGCGTACTAATTGTACCTTCTTCGTGTTATAGGGACCATGCTGCAGATGGTGATGCGGCTTTTGCTGATCGTGCCGCATCACCACAGACTGCTAATGTGGAGGAGCCTTTGAAGGCGGCGGCGCAGATGTCTGCGCAGGAGTTGGTGGAGGAGCTGGCTGGTGTTGCTGCTCGCCAGGCTGAGTTGGTCACTCAGCTAAAGGCGCGGTCCATCGTGGAGGGAGGCAGCCTTGCTCAGAAGGATGAGCAAATCGCTCAGCTCAAGGCGCAGGTGGCTGAGGCGCAGGCAGAGGTATTGGCTGCCGATGAGCGCGCCAATAAGGCCACTGAGGAGAAGCTAACTGTTATGGCTGAGCTGCAGCGCGAACGTGGAGAGTCGCAGCAGTACAAGGCTGACCTCGCCTGGGGGTTAAGTACCTGGAAGAGAAGAAGATGGAGTTGTGCAATCAGCTTGCCGCCTTTGGCAAGAAGGTAGAAAACTCCGTAGAGGCGCAGGAAGAGAAGCTGCGCAGGCTGAGCATAGAGTATGATGAGGAGTTGTATCCTCATCTTATGTCTACGATTGCGGAGCGCAGGTACTTGTTGTACATTCCTCGTTAATTCTTGTATCTTTTTTGATTTTCTAATGCATTTGTTGCTGTTTGTGCAGGTGGTTGATCAGCCATGGCTTGCGCCTGGCTGCCATGGGCACATTGGAATCCCCAGAGGTCGTGGGTGCCTTTGGTAAGGTTGTGGAAAGCGCCGTTGCTCGTGGCAAGGCGCAGGCTGTGGAAGAGCTTGCTGAGGGTCAACTGCTGAAGGTTCCCCCCGCTGAGGTTCCTGACTATAATGCTGGTGCCTTTGATGAACTTGTGGAGGCGATGGAGGGAATGAGGCTCTTCGAGCTTCCGTACATTGCGCAGCTGGAGCGCGACCAAGATTATCCTATCAGATTGATCATGCAGGGATTAACTCTTGGGAGGCACATAGCAGAGAACGCAGAGGCTGAAGCTGACTTTTTCTTGAAGCCTGATGAGTCTCAATTGCAGGTTCCAGTGTTCGCGCAGCCGCGTGACATCCTTTACCCCTTCGCCCTTGAGACGGAGGTCCATCTGAAGGAAGTTTTGGAGCGTCATGCAGAGAGGGCGGCCAAGAAGAAGGGTGTCAAGGGAAAAGCCACTCTCTGCGGTGTAGGCGCTGCGCACATCCCTAGATCAGATGGGGTTGCGGTCAGTGTGGCAACCGTGTCCCCAAAAGATGCGTTGATTTTGAAGAAACTCCAAGAGGCTGGGAGTTCTACTGATCAAGGACGCAGCCCTCAGCGCTGCCGTAGTTTGTAGATATTTATGTATAACTTGTAGTTATTTGTTGTAAAAACTCATGGTTTTTGGTAAATAAAAGTATTGAACTTTTTGCACGCGTATATCGTTTTGTACTTAGATTTTTTGTCTTTAGTATGTGAAAGACTTTTCCAGAGGTACGATGTGCATATAATATCTTGTATTGAGCCCATAACTTATGCATTAAGTCCGTAACTTAATAAACGTTTATGTTAGCAATACGTACAAGTAGATGTGTAGCGTGCTACATTTTATAATTTTTAGAGACCAAGTGTCTTGGTTACTTAGTTCATCTAAACTTGTTGTTGCGTATTCATTATGGGGTACGTACTAAAGTCATAGTCTTGTATGAAGTTAGTGAGTTTGTTTATGAATTTAGGAGTCAATTGTTTTGAATCCGTGTGGTGGAGTGCAGCGTACTGCGAATTCCACTATTTAGGAGTCAATTGTTTTGAATCCATATTTTGTTAAACGCGCACAGTGTGCGATAAAGTGCATCCATCATGGGATGTACTGTTAACTTACTCTAACGTCTTGATAGTAAGGTGTTTAACAGGGACACGTGTTCCAATGTTGATGGGTTTGCAACCCTCTTACTCAACGAGTACTTTAGTAGGTTTACTCATCCTGTCTGCCCTCGTGTGGTCTTAATATGTGCATGCACGCCATGTAGGCAAAAATATAAACAGAATTGAAACATAAATGAATAATGTAAGCAATAACGTTGAAATGTGTTGTGGAGTTAGCTAGAAACCACAACGTTTTATTAATTCTTGCAAGTGAAAAAGGACAATTTCCAAAAAAAAAGTAAATACACCAACATTTATTGAGCGCTTACTAAAGTGCAGAGGTGTCAGTGTGTGGGCCGTGGCCTAAAGGTAGCATCTCTTGAGATTGCAAATGTTCCAGGTGCGTGGTAGCTCGTGGCCTTTCATGTCGCGCACTTTGTACGCACCATCGCCTAATGCCTCTGTGACCTCGTAAGGTCCTTCCCATTTGGGTCCGAGCTTGCCCGTGTCTTCCGCGTGGCTTGCATTGTTGGCACGGTATACAAAGTCCCCTGGTTTGAACGAAGTGTTTTTCACTCTTGCATCATAATACTTCTTCATCTTTGATTTAGCTTTTGCTTCGCGGATAGCTGCCCTTTCGCGTCGTTCCTCCAACAGATCTAAGTCAATGCGTCGTTCATCATCGTTTGTTGTGACATTAACTTCCGATGTACGGATTGTTGGCATTCCAATTTCTGCTGGTATAACAGCTTCTGTCCCGTAAACAAGAGAAAAAGGTGTATCGCCGTTGCTGACTTTGATTTCTGTGCGGTGGGGCCACAGAACATGCGATAATTCGTCCACCCATCTTCCTTTATGTCTGTCCAAGCGCGCCTTAATTCCTTCACCCAGACTACGATTCGCGCATTCTACTAATCCATTTTTTGTGGATGTTTAACTGATGCGAAGTGCTGTGTGATGTTTAACTGCGCGCACTAGTCTTTGAATGGGTTGTCACAGAATTGTTTTCCGTTGTCCGAAATAATCTCTCCAGGTAGGCCAAAACGGCATACAATATTGTCCCAAACGAATCGTTTGACCTGGTTACCTGTGATACTCGCTACTGCTTTTGGCTCGATCCATTTGGTGAAGTAGTCAATGGCGACAATGAGGAACTTAAGCCCTCCTGCCGCGACTGAAAAGTGTCCCGCAATGTCAATTCCCCATTTATAGAATGGCCATGGTGAGGTGATGGGTGTTAACTCATGTTGTGGTCGACGCGGAATGGGTCTGTGGACTTGGCAGTCGTTGCATCTTCTGATCATGTCCCGTGCGTCGCGGTGCATGGTGGGCCAATAGTGCCTGGATTGCAAGGCACGCGCTACAACAGACCGTGGTCCTGAGTGTATGCTGCAAGATCCAGAGTGGATTTCCCGGAGTACGTAGTCTGCCTGAAGGGGTCCGACACACCTAAGCCATGGTTGTAGGAATGAACGCCGATATAGGATACCATCTCGAAGTTCGAATCTCTGCGTTGTGCGCCGTATCCGTCGAGCGTCCTTTTGTTCTTTGGGGAGTGTTCCCTTGCTGATAAAATCCATGATGGGTGTCATCCATGTAGGATGTTCTTCTTCTATCACTGTGGATACGTCCATCTCAGAGATGGATTTGTTCTTCAAGGTTTCCACCAATACCTGTTTTGACAGGTGTGCGAAGCTTGTGGATGCGATCTTACTTAGCGCATCTGCTTTTTTGTTTTCTCCTCGTGGGATTTGTTTGATGGAGAACTTGTCAAAATTCTTGATCAAGGACTTGGCCTTATCGAGGTATTGGATCATGTGTTCCTCTTGGGCCACATACTCGCCTAACACGTGGTTAGCTACTAATCGTGAATCCACATTAGCTTCTAGGTTGCGTATGCCCATTTGATTTGCTATGCGGAGTCCAGCCAGTAATGCTTCATATTCCGCCTCATTGTTTGTGGCTATGAATTCGAAACGCAGTGCGTAAGTGTGTTCTGTTCCATTTGGGCTGGTAAGGATAAGGCCTGCGCCTGACCCTTCTGCGCACGAGGATCCATCCGTAAATAGGACCCATGGTTCTTGTAATGGTACATCAACCGTTGGTGATGGAGTATCAGCATCTGGCTTCTCGATAATGAAATCAGCCAATATCTGTCCCTTGATCGCGGTGCGCGGTCTATAAGAAATGTTATGCTCACTCAATAACACGCTCCATTTTTGTAGCCGCCCTGATGCATCAGGTTTAGAAATAACCTGCTTGATGGGTTGGTCCGTAATTACGGCTATTGGATGCGCTTGGAAGTACCTACGCAGTCTCTTAGCCACAAATACTAAGGCCAGGACCAGTTTCTCCATAGCGGTGTAGTTAGTCTCTGTCTTCTTGAGGGCTTTGCTTACGAAGTATATAGGTGTTTGAACAGAGTTTCTGTCTGTCAGTAGCACCGCGCTGACTGCTCCATGGGTCGCTGAAAGATACATGATCAGTTCTTCCCCTTGTCGGGGTGCGAAAAGCTTTGGTAGGTCTGCTAGGTTTTGTTTGAGCTGCTGGAAAGCTTCTTCCGCTTCTGGATTCCATCGAAAATCTCCCTTTTTTGTACACTTCGTGAGTGTTTTAAAGAGAGGAAGTGATTTGTCCGCTGATTTGGACAAGAATCGATTTAGCCCAGCTAATTTGCCGTTTAGTGACTGGACTTCTTTTAGTGTGCGCGGTGAAGGTAGTTTGATGACCGCTCTTGTTTTTTCTGGGCACGGTTTAATACCATCGGGTTCTATTAGGTATCCAAGAAACATGCCTTCTGTTGCTCCAAAATTGCACTTCTTGGGATTCAACTTCATGTTTATTCTGCCCAATGTCTTAAACGTCTCCTTTATGTCACGCACCAATTCCTCTTCGGTATGGCTTTTTATGACTAGGTCATCAACGTAGACCTCCAAATTGCGGTCCACTTGCTTCTCAAATGCGTTATCCACTAACCGTTGGTATGTGGCTCCTGCATTTTTTAAGCCAAAGGGCATTTTTGTGTAGCAATACACCCCTTGACTCGTGTGGAAGGCTGTTTTTTCTTCATCCTCCTTGGCCATTTGAATTTGATGGTATCCTTTGTATGCGTATAGGAAGCATTTGAAAGGATATCCGCACAAGGATTCTACTTTCCAATCAATTTCTGGTAGCGGATAGCAGTCTTGTGGACATGCTTTGTTTAGATCGGTGAAGTCCACGCACATTCTCCAGCTACCATCACTTTTCTTTACCATCACTGGGTTGGAAAGCCAATCGTGGTAATAAACTTCTTGCATGATGCCTGCGTCCACGAGCTTGTGTACTTCCTCCAGGATAGCTTTTGCGCGTTCTGGAGCCTGGCCCCGTTTTTCTGTAGTATTGGAGGATATCCTTGTCGGATTTCTAGTTTGTGTTCCGTGATGGCTCTTGGCACTCCGGTCATATGTTTGGGTTCCCATGCAAAGATGTTTATGTTCTTTTGCCATAATGCGCACACAGCTGCTCTGCCCTTGTCGGACAGCGATCCCCCAATTGATATCTCTTGGTCAGGATAATCTGGGTGGATTGCAACTTTCAGGTTTGTCACCTTGGTCGTGTGTTGTTCTGGAGCGCGCGGTACTTCATCTGTCACTATGTTGCATTCTCGTGGAGATGCGGCAGTGTTGTAGAGGGTAACGATTCCTCCTTCCACTGGGAACTTAAGCATCCCATGTGCTGTGGATGGAACTGCGCGCATGGCTGATATCCCTGGTCTCCCAATGATGCCATTGTACGACGAGGGGGACCTGATTACCATGAAGTTCATCAACGCTGTTGTGGAATGGTATTCATTACCGATTACCACAAGTATGCGTAATTGTCCCATGGGCCAAATCTTTTCGCCTGTGAATCCAGTTAGCGACGTTGTGGCCGGAATTAACTTGTTTTGTATATCAGGTTTTAGCCTTTTGAAGCAGTGTTCGTACATGATGTCCGCAGACGCTCCTCCATCGACATACATGCGGTGGATATCGTGACCTCCCGCTTGTATCTCGATGGTGAGTGGTTCTACCACTGCGTTGTCCGCAGTGAGAGTGGGGAAAGAGATTTGGTTTCCCTTGGAAAATCTTTGGCTGACTTTTTGTTTCGTATTTCGCTGCCATGATTGTATCATGTATATCGTATCAGCCTTGTTTTTTGGTATCTCCTTTTTGGCCCCATTCTTTTGTCTATCTTTCCCCTCTTTGATGTTTTTAACAAGGTGGTCCATCTTCCCTTCTCTTACTAATTTATCAATTAGCTGACGTAGTTGAACGCACTCGTTAGTAGTGTGACCCTTCTGTCCATGGTATTCGTAGTATCCTCCTCCGATGCGCTTTTCTTCTGGAGTGCTCATGGGTGGAGGTTTTGGAAAATTTGCTCCTTCTGTCGCGAATATTTCCTTAGGGGTTTTTGTGAGTGGGACATACTTGTCGTTATCCCTTCCACTACCTCGGTTGCGGTAATTCCTGTTGCGGTTGCCACTTTGGTCATTGGATTGTCTCCTAGACTGTTCTTGTGGTTTAAAGGTTGGGTAACCTTTTTTGCTGTCTGCCGCCGCCGCTTCCCCTTGGATGAAGGATCTGGTGTGCTTTGTTAGCTCATCAAAGCTTTAGGGTACTTTATCGTTTAGCTTCCGTATCAGCTCTGGGTTATTGATCCCGTTCATGAACCCTGAGATTTTTAGTACCTCGGGGCATGCCTTAACTTGCATGCATTCATCCTTGAAGCGCTCTGATTGATGTTAAACCACTAACTTATATTGTCCAAAGAATGGTCAACAAAGTCAAATAGCCTAGGTCAAAGCTCCGGGTAATATAATGTATCACCAGGTCGTTAAATCCCGTTGAGGTGTGAATTGTAACTTAGCGTGCTTTGTGATCGGGTGTTTATTCACAGAAAAGGGTTGTTATGAGAATTATTTGGAAATTATTGAACAAAATATCTTAGGAAAGCTACGTGATTGATTACGGGAATTAAGATTAGAAAGATTTGAACTAAAACCTAAAAACGTACGTTTTAATTAAAAACGTACGCAGACGAACGAAACAAAAAGTACAACTGATGGACGGGAAGGGTTACAAGTGTAAAATTATTATTTTTACAATCCTAACAATTTAAGAAAATTTTAAGAAAAATAAAAATTATTTTTACACAATTTAATTATTAATTATTAATTAATTACTAATTATCTAATTATTAACTAATTAAACTAATTAGAATTATTAAAAATACTAAAAAGGGTTAGAAAATTAAGAAATTTTTTATAAATCTAATTAACCATCATAGGAATCCTAAAAAATTATAAAAAGTTTATTTTATGTATTTTTAAACTAATTTACTAATTATTAATATAATTATTAATTAATTACCAATTAAACTCTTTATATTATAAAAAATAGAAAATGAACAATATAAATTCTAGAAAAATTTATAAAAATGTTTTAACTTAAATAAAAGCTAGAAAAATTATAAAAACTATGTTGTACTTTATAAAATCTAATTATGCTATTTAATTACTTAATATTAATTAAACTAAAATTAATTATAAAAACCACTAAAAGACAAAATAAAAATCTGGAAAATTTTCTAGAATTACTTTAACCTAAAATAGAATTAATAAAAATATAAAAATGATATATTGCTTATAAATAAGCTAATAAGAAAATTAAAATGATAATTTCTATTAAATGGAAGCTATCACTAAAATTAAAGTTGGTTTTTTGGTTTTTTCTTTTTCCAAACTGATTATACACTAAAAACAAAAACTTTTTATGAAAACACTTTTAATGTAACCAAGAAATAAGCACTTTGAGTGCTTATTGATCCCCACAGTTGACTTTTGTTGACTGTGGAAGGATTTTAGCTCAAATGAAGGAAGGTGGGGTCCACAATGATGAATATTGGTCTCTCTGAGTTATTTGAACAAAGATAAACAAGTTTCAACCACTTAAGTTGCCTGAATAAGCCACAAATCACAAATAAGCTGTTTGCTTATTGAGATTCTGAGACAGATTGGGACAAAGTTTGGGAGTCAATCCAGGTGGGGTCCAATGGTCAAGTGGTCAAACCAAAGGTCAACAGGTCAACTCTGGTAGGAGGGGGGTTGAGAGAACCCAAAGGTGAAGTGTGGGACCCACTGGGTTAACCACAAGACACCACCAAAGTTGGTTGGGTGGTTTGGGTCTGCTGAGACAGGGCAACTTCCTTGCCCTGCAGGTCAGTTACAAGGGCAATTTGGTCCAGAGAAAAAAATCAAAAAAATATAAAAACTATGAAATTCACTAGTTCAGATGGTAGGGTTTACACGCAACAAATTTCAGATCCCAAATCACAACACAAAAATCAGATTAAATCTTGCCATTTTGATGAAAATCTGAGTTTGCAAATTTTGACTTTTTCAAATATCCTTGCACTTTGACTTTAATGAACTTAGATGCTAATTTAGAGATCAAATATGTTATGATAACCTATATGAAGACCAAATTAAGTAAAAACACCCACTTATGATAAGGTGTGATAGGTTTTGGACTTGAAAACTCACCACAGTTAACTGTGGTGACCTCTTCCTTGTGATTTTGACTTTTTGCTCACTTGGTTACTGATTTTATGGTTAGTTTATCCTAGTTAACTCTAATGTAGCAAGTATAAACCAGAAATAACAACCTAAGTTCCTTGAGCCTACTTGAAAGGCTTATGCCAAACACCCCTCTTGTTGACAGTTATACATGAAACTTGAATAAACAGATACCACAGTGCAATCTACTTAATGCAACTTATCTAATAAATGGTAAATAAGCACTTTAGACAGAATTAAGCAACTAGATAACACTAATAAGCCTAAACACAGATTATGCACAAAATACTCTAAGGATCTAAGATTTGAAAAGAAAAAAACTTTGAACCTTCCCTAGCTTTTACTAGGGCTTCTTTCTCAGCTACTAGCTCCTAGCTTATCAATGATAAGCTAGGTACAAGTCCTTCCACCAATTCCATTACTTGGTGCTTCCATTAGCTTCCCACAATGAGCAAAGGTACCATGTGCTTTATTTGTTACTGATTTTTGATTCTTTTCTGTTTTCTTTTCACAATTTTAGATACTAGGTGGGATTATAAGTGCTTATATAAAACTTATTTTCAATAATTAACTTGGAAATAGAACTAAAAGAAAACTTGATAAAACTGAAAATTGCAATTGATGACTTAAAAGATAAGAACTTTCATTGATTAAAACTGGTTACAAAAGATAAACTAAGTACTTTTACACTAAAATTAACACACTACATGCCCCAAAAGGCTTACATGAGCCAAATACTTATACTACGATTAAAAATAATTCACTATCTCTTCCACATGGCTTCCTGGTCCACATTGAGAGTTCCACTTGCTTTTACGTTGACCATAGACCAAATCCCAGCCGTTAATTTCATCCTTGCTTCATCCTGGCCTTTGAATTGAAAAATGGCGCCAAAACTTATACGGGGCAAGATTGAGTGGTTCTGGTGAGCTTCATTTATTGTGGTGGTGTGGGTTGGTGTGGTAGATGAAGGGGAATTAATTGTGGGGGCTGGAGGTTGGAAAAAGGTGAGAGGAGGGGGAAAGTATCCCTGGTTTTACGCTGGGGTGTTGGGGGGAAGGAGATGGTCAGCGGGGGAGGTTTGACCGAGGGGTTTTATATTTAAAAAGGGAGTGGGCCGGACCTTGTGGTGGACTGGGCCTAGGGGGTGGGATTGGATTAATGGTTTAGTTTTGGGTTTTGATATTAAAAAAGGGTCCGGTTTGGTTTGTTGAGTTACAAGGACCATTTTTGCAATTTTTCCAAACTTGAAGGATTGAAAGTGTACTTTCCCCAATTTGCTTCCAAGGATCAATATTGCCATAATTCCAAAGTTCACAAACCATTTTTCCATTTTCCAAATTTCAAAATTTCCCAGGGACCTATTTTGCCATTTTTAAATTTTCAGGGACCAAACTTGTAATTTTGGAAAACTTGTAACCCAAGTGTAATATTTTGTGAAATTGACTTTCAAAACCTTGGGTTGACTTTTCCTTTCAAAATAAATGCATAGGGACTAAATTTGACAAGTTTTGAAACTTTGGGGGACTGAAACTTCCAATATTGCAAACTTTGTACGTTTTTTTCTTTGTTTTTGCTCATTTTGCTTTTAAAACACATAAAACACAATCCCTGGGATAATTCAAGTATTTTGATATCTTTTTGATTGTTTTTGTATGTTTTGGCAGTTTAATTACGTCAAAAACGATGAGTGTTTGAGCACTCATCACGCTCCATGTAAGCGCTTGTGGATTCCCCTTGGCGCTGTTTCACAGGGTTCTTTGCGCACTTCTTTCGTTGCATGAAATTTAGGCGGAATGCTTTCCGCAACTCTTCAAACCCATTTAAGCTTCGTCGTGGAAGCTTGTTGAACCATGTTCGTGCATTCCCTACTAGGGTAGAGTTGAACATGTGGCACCACACAGGTTGTGGCCAATTTTCAGTAGCAGCTGCTAACTCAAAAATTTTTAGGTGATCATCAGGATCACCTGTTCCATCATATGTTTTAACATTGGTAGGCATGCGCCTTCTTTTGTCATCTGAGAAATCGCTTATGCGTCGTGTGAACGCATCAACCTTCTGGCGACGCCAGGGAAGGGAAATATCTTCATCCTCCTCGTACCGACGTCGGTTTTTAGATTTCCAATGTCCCGTCTCCCTATCCTCGTTGTCCGAGGAGCTGCTAGAAGAGCAGTTGTTCCTTCTGTGGCGCTTGCGCCATTTTTCCTCGGAGTCCGAGTTTGAAGGACTTTCACTTGGGGAGTGGTGTTTCCCAAGCCTATCTTGGATTCTTCTGCTTCCTGACCTTGAGACGCTTACGCTTGGTGAACGTTGTCGTCCAAGTCTATCTTGTATCCTGCGGCTACCAAGCCTAGCGTGGACATTAGTGTGCCGCACGTTGTCTTCGTAATCCTCCGAGTATTGAGAGTTAGATTGTAAAACCCTAAATTTTCCATTCGTCTGAAATTCCTATTTTGCCCCTCTAAAATTTTTCTTGAATTTTAAGAACACAAATAATAATACAAATAAAATATGAAATTTCCTAACTTAAGTGTAATAAATCCTTTGAATTACCTAGCTTACTATACCTTACATTTACAATTAACAAATATATTTTCCTAAAACACCACTTATATATAACGCCACCCATTTTGTCATTTAACTAAAAAAAAATCAGTCCATGTGCAAGATAAGCTTTAGAATTGGTCAACCAAATCTCCGAAAATCAAGAATCAGTTATACATCCTAATTTAAAATACACGGTTTCCTTCCTTAGTCCCTAATTCTTTTATTCGACACAGTCAAAATAATAATAATAATAAACACCCACATTCTCTCGAATCTCACCTCTAGTTCACGGCATCAAGGAGGAAAAATAACAAGAAGGTTTGGTGTTGGTTTGGTTCGAAGGTATTAGCCTTTTGGTCCATTTGATCTGTTCCAATATCGTCTTGAGGTATTCCTATTCGTCCTTGTGTTTCTTGAAGTCGACTTATGTGAGTTAAAATGTATAAAACAAACTGAATCTATGTGGGTGCATAATGGTTAAACTGAGAATACATATTAAATAATCAGGTCACATAAAATGATAAACGAATGAATTAAGAGTAGCATGAAATCAAAGTTGGAAGCATGCTTAAAGATCATAATAAGTAGATTATATGTGATATTATGTTTCGTAAAATCTGTAAGTGATCGAACCAAATACAATTAATCGCTGCATGAATTAAATAATTATAAAACCTATTCAGGTCGACTTTGGTTTCTGTCCTACTGTGCGGACCTGTTGTGGTTCGCGTCTAGATCTGGTCATTTAATGTTCTTGTAATCTCCTATTAATAACAAGAAGATGGAAAGTGGAATATATATATACGTATAACATGCAACCTAAAATCTATATAAATCGTAAAATATATTTGCATGTATACTTTCGAATGGTAGTCACATGAAATGGTTGAATATGTCATATATATCTGTGTATGAAATGAGCTAAAAGCATGCATGTATACTAACTAGAGTCACCACATAAAATCATAAAAAAAAAAAAATGGATTACGCAAAGGGGTAAATTGTTCGGCTTAATGATACACAAGGGAGGTACTTGTCTCGGCATATTTTAACAAGAGGGTATCATGGACTTGGTTGTTTTCAAAATATTGAAAATCTTGGGTTGTCACGGTATAAATATTAATATCGTGGGTATGTTACTAAATTATAATGACGGGTCCAAAATTATTATATTAATTTATTAAAACTAACTTTAATATAATTTTATTTGACTTTTAATATTTTATTTTGATAATTTACATTTATGACCCTACACTTTACTAAATTAACAAAATTAACTATAAACTATTGCATTGGTCATTTTAACCTTAAATATTATAAACTGTCAATTGTAACTTTAAAGTATTAAATTACTAATTCGGGAAACTTATTAAATATGCAAACCTGCTAAATCTGAAAATTTACTAAAAATGGAAAGCCGACTAAAATGAGTAATCTGATTTAAAATAAATATTAATAAGACGATCATTAATTTGTGTAGATTCGCTGAAAAAGGAGTTTTGCTTCCGACCTTTCTGTTTTCTGTCATGTTTGCACTTGCAGTTTAAGGTACAGATATTCTGACCTTTCTCAAAAGGTTTCTCATGATCTCTTTCATATTCTGATCCGTTAGTTCCCGAATTGATGCCATTGCTATGATCCCCTTTACTTGAACCTTCTCTGTTGATCCCACTTGATATGACCTCCGTTATGAACCTATGCTATGAAAACCTTCTTAATGATACCATGGAAATGTTTTGAGAAGAACCGATTTGAAAAGATGTTTATAAATGATGCTAAATTTCTTTTTAAAAGAAAGGTTATTTAACTTTCATGAACACTATATTTTGAAAGACCATTTTTATGAAAACTGTTTTAAAAGATTATTTAAATTGGACTTTTAATAGAAACTTTTGAAACGGACTTTTGAACTGAACCATGAATTGATTTTTGAATATGAACCTTGACCTGATAAACTCTGATTGGACCTTGAATACTATTTCTGATATGAACCCTTTGTTATGAACTGCTATTATGAACCTTTGATATGATTCTGAGATACACCTTTGCTATACGACCTTTTGTATGATATGAGACCTGACTCTTAGTTTGATACCCGAGCCATTTCTGTTTTCCCTACCTATGGAGGTACCATAGGCGTGTCTGTGATGCACCACTGGCATGACTAGTGTGTGGCCCTAGTGATTTGGCTACACCGTCCCCTTTCTGTTATATGATATGCGCGCTTTATGATATGATTTGTTATGGCCACTATGATTTCTGCGGGGGCGTATGGATGCATCCTAGATCTGTTCTGTTTAGTGGATTTAACTATGATTATGATTATGATATATGTCTGGTGACTGGTACTGTGTGCTATACATGCCTTTCACAATTTCTGGGAGTTCGCTACTCCACCCATTTGAAGAATGAGGACACCCCTCATATTATCTGATTATCTGAGAGGACTCCCCTCTATATGATTATGAAGAATTATGGTATTGACGGCTTATATGATATGATATGTTTCTGGGCTCGTGGTAGATGACTATCCTTTATTCTTTCTATTCTATTACTCTTTTATCTATTCCTTATTCTATTTCCCCAATGCACTATATTTCAGTTCTGTTTCGTTATCATTGCTTTGTATATGTATCTGTTCACTGGGCTTTTTAAGCTCAGCCGCATTTCCTTTTCCTGCGGCAGGTTTTAGTAGGAAGCTGGGTTTTGGGAAGAGAGTGTGACTGGACTTAGAAGACTATGCTTTGGACTAGAGAAGATTAGATGAAGTTTCACTTCATTAGACATAGTATTTATTGTTTTGTAACCTTGTAGTTTCAGATTTTCATTTGTAACCCTGAATTTCGTTGTATGTATGAATCATATGCTTGTGTTTGTTCTGATATGTCACTGTAATGTAATACTTCTACCCTTATCGGGTTGGGGTGTTACAATTATGGTATCAGAGACCAGGCTGCGATTCGTAATACATTTACCCTTGACCTGTGAAGTTTGGACCCCTAAGTTTCCACTGTAGGCGATCATAAGACAACCTTTGAAACTTTACATTAGGATTCCCCATAGGAACCTAAGTTATTACCAGTGAGGAATGGGTAGACTAAGACATTTATGTAAGTATCATTTGCTTTCGCATCACTCTGATCGTGCCTTTGCTCTTGAATAAGCCTTATAAGGACCCTTGTTTCAGAAGTTAGAAGTTTTGCAACTTAAGCTGAGTAACCAAGTAAGTTTGGAATACCTCGGGAGGCTACCTGGATACCTTACACATTTAAGTTTCACCTGCAGATTTTAATCTCCGCCTCCGATTTGTTTGATAAGCTGTTTGACACCTTTTCGACCACATCGTAGGTCATTCAACCACAATGTGTTCGACACATTCTGTAAATTCATTACTTATGCTGGGTATGAATGTATCATCCGATACTACTTAACTCTGTATGATCCATTGTTACTCCTATGAGAATTTTGGTAATTATGAACCACGAATATGAGAAGTTTTGTTTCCTCTCTTTGAATGATGAACCTTGTTCTGCCAACCGTTTCCTTTGGAAGGGTATGATGTAAATACTATCTCTATATGGATTTGTTAACTAAGCATGATGATGCTGATAACTGAGATTCTGTACTTCTCACAATTGACGATTATACAATATTCGTATTACCAATGATACACATCCTACCTGCTACTTATGCTAAGAAGCTAAACGAAATTCCCACACATTGAACTGTTCGTTTATCCATCCCAACATTTTTGTTGAACCATGTACTTGACTCTGATATATGAACTATCTGTATGATTTGACGACTGTATTCACTCTATGAATCCTTTGACTTTGAGATGTCTGATTGTACGGTCTTTTGGACTGAATGGCTATTCGTGAAGATACCGTAGACTACCATATCTGAAATGTGACCTTAAAAATCTGCTTCACCCTATTCCATTATGATGACTCTCTACATCTGCTAAAATTTCTGTCACTACGGAAACACCTACCCCAAACTCATGTGATTATCAAGTTTCCCTGAAAACCATTATTATCAACCCTTAGAAAGTTCGGCTATTGGGAAATATTTTCTCATACGAAGATTTTCCGGTATTCTCTGATGAACCTTTTGGTACTCCTTCCTGCTTAGGAAGTAGAGTGGGCATTGAACTGATCTCAGTCGAAGAAACCATGGTGCTATAAAAGTTGAGTATTTGAAGGAACTGATGGAATATGATTTTTGTTAACCCTTGTGATTCTCTTTGGATGCTCTCGTTTGTTTATGAAGAAGAACAAGAGAAGTATGCGATGACATATCGACTATCGTGAACTTAAACGTACCACCATCAGCAATCATTATCTGTTTCCGCGTATCAATAATTAATTTGGTCTTCCTTTGAAACTCCGCATCTGATTGCATCATTTTAGATTTGAAGGACTGAAGAAGCAACCACAAAAACTTCTAAGAAGGGGGTTAACTAACCGAGAGTAACCGTTGGGAAGTATTTCAGTTCCTGAAGAAGAAAGAAGGCGATGTGAAAATTCCCTGAGATGATTTCTGAAGTTTCCTTTGCACTCGTTATAACATTTATGAACTTGAATGATGCCAATGGTGTTGGCTAGAATAATCATGTTTTTCGCGTGTTTTGGACAAATTGTCATAGTATGACATTGTGTTGTGTTTTAAAACGAAAGAAGAACATAGAGATTATTGGTGAGACGACCCTTTGTTCTGGAAGAGAAATTTGATTGACGTTCAGAAAGCATAATAGACAACACTACCCTGTATAATGTAAAGACAGAGCTTTTACAAGAAGGACCAAGATCGAAGATCGTTATCGGAGTTAGAAACTTGGTGGAAGAGTCGTAGAAGATGGTTGCGACAAGCACTACCATGGAAGAAGCATACAAGAAGAAGTGAGGAACTGGGATAGTGCTCAATCATACATCATGCAACACGTGAAGATTTCAGTTTGGGCACCAAGACAACTAGACCAAAGAAGACGAACCATTCAACACACAACCTGGAGTCGACAACAACATCATGTACCTTAAAACCTGGAGCCATGACAGAAGACCTGTCGAAGACACGCAGTCTTGTTTCTCTATTCATTTTAGTTGTACTAAGATGAATTGAGAGCAGAAGCAGACCTGCGGATGGAGGGATGCACAGTGATCGTGTCAGAGACTGCCGCTACGACGCCACAGTACCAAGAAGAGTTGCTGAAGGATTGAGGAACCAGACTCGAATTTTAAATTCTCTTAATCATGAGGTAAGACGGACAAGAATAAACAGACTACTCCAACTTGGAAGAAATTTTGAAATTTGTATTTGAGTGGACGGATTTTGAAGCGAACATTGTGTTTAGACGAGATGATTCTGTAAAGGATTGACGCTATTGATGACGTACCTTAATTTTGAATGACATTCTCGGATCTCCGTTACTCTTCGAGTAATTTCGTTCTCTTAGTTATGTTGTTTGATTTTGGTGACCTCTGAGACTGTAGGTGGACTAGGTGGATTTAAATAAGTTTGGGTGTTCACGACTTGAGATAAAGTATGATCATCATGAGGGCATATGTATATGATGCCAGTATTATGACGCCTGGCCAACGTGATAATACTTACATCATATAACGTGCACTTATGGTGGGCATGTGATATTTCGAGGAGTGCCTTAGAAGCTTTAGAATTCTGGCATCTGATCAAGATCATCTGAGTTTAGTGAGACTTTAGGTTCATTCTACCTATACGTTTGGTATGCTGTCCTTGTTATACGATTCGATACGTTTGGACTCTCGACACGTGTTTTGCTGATCCTTGCAACTTCTGATAAGAATCTTAGGTTCCATTATGAAATTTCTGCCGTTGACGATATCTAACGATATGCTTTCTGTCCGTATACGATTCGCATTCGTGAAGTTGTTCATTATGATTTGCTATGAGTAAAATATGTGATTGTGGACTTTGAGGAAATGAGACCTGTTTGTTTATGAGAATACCTTTGGAAGGTTATCTAAAAGCCGAGACTATCTGAGAAGCTGAAGAGTTAAACCGTATATCACCCCATGTTTGCTACAATTCAATGTATTCTCATCTGATTCGCCTAATCAATTCGATGAAAATCCTATGTATTTTTATACCTCTTCCTGGAGAATTCGTTTATCATCCGTTATGTTTGGTACATTATCCTTTTGATTCAAATTCAATATGATATGCCCTTCTGAGAAATCTGAAACTGTTTTGACAATAATTACGAGTCATGAGAAACTTTCTGTTTGTGAAGATTCCTTTGGAAGAACCTCCCCGAGCGCGAGGATAATTGTGACGATCTTTTGCGATTTGCTACGACTCCGTCTAACTTTGCGACTTCAAATTTCGCGGACGAAATTTTTCTTTTTAGAGGGGAAGAGTTGTAAAACCCTAAATTTTCCATTCGTCTGAAATTCCTATTTTGCCCCTCTAAAATTTTTCTTGAATTTTAAGAACACAAATAATAATACAAATAAAATATGAAATTTCCTAACTTAAGTGTAATAAATCCTTTGAATTACCTAGCTTACTATACCTTACATTTACAATTAACAAATATATTTTCCTAAAACACCACTTATATATAACGCCACCCATTTTGTCATTTAACTAAAAAAAAATCAGTCCATGTGCAAGATAAGCTTTAGAATTGGTCAACCAAATCTCCGAAAATCAAGAATCAGTTATACATCCTAATTTAAAATACACGGTTTCCTTCCTTAGTCCCTAATTCTTTTATTCGACACAGTCAAAATAATAATAATAATAAACACCCACATTCTCTCGAATCTCACCTCTAGTTCACGGCATCAAGGAGGAAAAATAACAAGAAGGTTTGGTGTTGGTTTGGTTCGAAGGTATTAGCCTTTTGGTCCATTTGATCTGTTCCAATATCGTCTTGAGGTATTCCTATTCGTCCTTGTGTTTCTTGAAGTCGACTTATGTGAGTTAAAATGTATAAAACAAACTGAATCTATGTGGGTGCATAATGGTTAAACTGAGAATACATATTAAATAATCAGGTCACATAAAATGATAAACGAATGAATTAAGAGTAGCATGAAATCAAAGTTGGAAGCATGCTTAAAGATCATAATAAGTAGATTATATGTGATATTATGTTTCGTAAAATCTGTAAGTGATCGAACCAAATACAATTAATCGCTGCATGAATTAAATAATTATAAAACCTATTCAGGTCGACTTTGGTTTCTGTCCTACTGTGCGGACCTGTTGTGGTTCGCGTCTAGATCTGGTCATTTAATGTTCTTGTAATCTCCTATTAATAACAAGAAGATGGAAAGTGGAATATATATATACGTATAACATGCAACCTAAAATCTATATAAATCGTAAAATATATTTGCATGTATACTTTCGAATGGTAGTCACATGAAATGGTTGAATATGTCATATATATCTGTGTATGAAATGAGCTAAAAGCATGCATGTATACTAACTAGAGTCACCACATAAAATCATAAAAAAAAAAAAATGGATTACGCAAAGGGGTAAATTGTTCGGCTTAATGATACACAAGGGAGGTACTTGTCTCGGCATATTTTAACAAGAGGGTATCATGGACTTGGTTGTTTTCAAAATATTGAAAATCTTGGGTTGTCACGGTATAAATATTAATATCGTGGGTATGTTACTAAATTATAATGACGGGTCCAAAATTATTATATTAATTTATTAAAACTAACTTTAATATAATTTTATTTGACTTTTAATATTTTATTTTGATAATTTACATTTATGACCCTACACTTTACTAAATTAACAAAATTAACTATAAACTATTGCATTGGTCATTTTAACCTTAAATATTATAAACTGTCAATTGTAACTTTAAAGTATTAAATTACTAATTCGGGAAACTTATTAAATATGCAAACCTGCTAAATCTGAAAATTTACTAAAAATGGAAAGCCGACTAAAATGAGTAATCTGATTTAAAATAAATATTAATAAGACGATCATTAATTTGTGTAGATTCGCTGAAAAAGGAGTTTTGCTTCCGACCTTTCTGTTTTCTGTCATGTTTGCACTTGCAGTTTAAGGTACAGATATTCTGACCTTTCTCAAAAGGTTTCTCATGATCTCTTTCATATTCTGATCCGTTAGTTCCCGAATTGATGCCATTGCTATGATCCCCTTTACTTGAACCTTCTCTGTTGATCCCACTTGATATGACCTCCGTTATGAACCTATGCTATGAAAACCTTCTTAATGATACCATGGAAATGTTTTGAGAAGAACCGATTTGAAAAGATGTTTATAAATGATGCTAAATTTCTTTTTAAAAGAAAGGTTATTTAACTTTCATGAACACTATATTTTGAAAGACCATTTTTATGAAAACTGTTTTAAAAGATTATTTAAATTGGACTTTTAATAGAAACTTTTGAAACGGACTTTTGAACTGAACCATGAATTGATTTTTGAATATGAACCTTGACCTGATAAACTCTGATTGGACCTTGAATACTATTTCTGATATGAACCCTTTGTTATGAACTGCTATTATGAACCTTTGATATGATTCTGAGATACACCTTTGCTATACGACCTTTTGTATGATATGAGACCTGACTCTTAGTTTGATACCCGAGCCATTTCTGTTTTCCCTACCTATGGAGGTACCATAGGCGTGTCTGTGATGCACCACTGGCATGACTAGTGTGTGGCCCTAGTGATTTGGCTACACCGTCCCCTTTCTGTTATATGATATGCGCGCTTTATGATATGATTTGTTATGGCCACTATGATTTCTGCGGGGGCGTATGGATGCATCCTAGATCTGTTCTGTTTAGTGGATTTAACTATGATTATGATTATGATATATGTCTGGTGACTGGTACTGTGTGCTATACATGCCTTTCACAATTTCTGGGAGTTCGCTACTCCACCCATTTGAAGAATGAGGACACCCCTCATATTATCTGATTATCTGAGAGGACTCCCCTCTATATGATTATGAAGAATTATGGTATTGACGGCTTATATGATATGATATGTTTCTGGGCTCGTGGTAGATGACTATCCTTTATTCTTTCTATTCTATTACTCTTTTATCTATTCCTTATTCTATTTCCCCAATGCACTATATTTCAGTTCTGTTTCGTTATCATTGCTTTGTATATGTATCTGTTCACTGGGCTTTTTAAGCTCAGCCGCATTTCCTTTTCCTGCGGCAGGTTTTAGTAGGAAGCTGGGTTTTGGGAAGAGAGTGTGACTGGACTTAGAAGACTATGCTTTGGACTAGAGAAGATTAGATGAAGTTTCACTTCATTAGACATAGTATTTATTGTTTTGTAACCTTGTAGTTTCAGATTTTCATTTGTAACCCTGAATTTCGTTGTATGTATGAATCATATGCTTGTGTTTGTTCTGATATGTCACTGTAATGTAATACTTCTACCCTTATCGGGTTGGGGTGTTACAATTATGGTATCAGAGACCAGGCTGCGATTCGTAATACATTTACCCTTGACCTGTGAAGTTTGGACCCCTAAGTTTCCACTGTAGGCGATCATAAGACAACCTTTGAAACTTTACATTAGGATTCCCCATAGGAACCTAAGTTATTACCAGTGAGGAATGGGTAGACTAAGACATTTATGTAAGTATCATTTGCTTTCGCATCACTCTGATCGTGCCTTTGCTCTTGAATAAGCCTTATAAGGACCCTTGTTTCAGAAGTTAGAAGTTTTGCAACTTAAGCTGAGTAACCAAGTAAGTTTGGAATACCTCGGGAGGCTACCTGGATACCTTACACATTTAAGTTTCACCTGCAGATTTTAATCTCCGCCTCCGATTTGTTTGATAAGCTGTTTGACACCTTTTCGACCACATCGTAGGTCATTCAACCACAATGTGTTCGACACATTCTGTAAATTCATTACTTATGCTGGGTATGAATGTATCATCCGATACTACTTAACTCTGTATGATCCATTGTTACTCCTATGAGAATTTTGGTAATTATGAACCACGAATATGAGAAGTTTTGTTTCCTCTCTTTGAATGATGAACCTTGTTCTGCCAACCGTTTCCTTTGGAAGGGTATGATGTAAATACTATCTCTATATGGATTTGTTAACTAAGCATGATGATGCTGATAACTGAGATTCTGTACTTCTCACAATTGACGATTATACAATATTCGTATTACCAATGATACACATCCTACCTGCTACTTATGCTAAGAAGCTAAACGAAATTCCCACACATTGAACTGTTCGTTTATCCATCCCAACATTTTTGTTGAACCATGTACTTGACTCTGATATATGAACTATCTGTATGATTTGACGACTGTATTCACTCTATGAATCCTTTGACTTTGAGATGTCTGATTGTACGGTCTTTTGGACTGAATGGCTATTCGTGAAGATACCGTAGACTACCATATCTGAAATGTGACCTTAAAAATCTGCTTCACCCTATTCCATTATGATGACTCTCTACATCTGCTAAAATTTCTGTCACTACGGAAACACCTACCCCAAACTCATGTGATTATCAAGTTTCCCTGAAAACCATTATTATCAACCCTTAGAAAGTTCGGCTATTGGGAAATATTTTCTCATACGAAGATTTTCCGGTATTCTCTGATGAACCTTTTGGTACTCCTTCCTGCTTAGGAAGTAGAGTGGGCATTGAACTGATCTCAGTCGAAGAAACCATGGTGCTATAAAAGTTGAGTATTTGAAGGAACTGATGGAATATGATTTTTGTTAACCCTTGTGATTCTCTTTGGATGCTCTCGTTTGTTTATGAAGAAGAACAAGAGAAGTATGCGATGACATATCGACTATCGTGAACTTAAACGTACCACCATCAGCAATCATTATCTGTTTCCGCGTATCAATAATTAATTTGGTCTTCCTTTGAAACTCCGCATCTGATTGCATCATTTTAGATTTGAAGGACTGAAGAAGCAACCACAAAAACTTCTAAGAAGGGGGTTAACTAACCGAGAGTAACCGTTGGGAAGTATTTCAGTTCCTGAAGAAGAAAGAAGGCGATGTGAAAATTCCCTGAGATGATTTCTGAAGTTTCCTTTGCACTCGTTATAACATTTATGAACTTGAATGATGCCAATGGTGTTGGCTAGAATAATCATGTTTTTCGCGTGTTTTGGACAAATTGTCATAGTATGACATTGTGTTGTGTTTTAAAACGAAAGAAGAACATAGAGATTATTGGTGAGACGACCCTTTGTTCTGGAAGAGAAATTTGATTGACGTTCAGAAAGCATAATAGACAACACTACCCTGTATAATGTAAAGACAGAGCTTTTACAAGAAGGACCAAGATCGAAGATCGTTATCGGAGTTAGAAACTTGGTGGAAGAGTCGTAGAAGATGGTTGCGACAAGCACTACCATGGAAGAAGCATACAAGAAGAAGTGAGGAACTGGGATAGTGCTCAATCATACATCATGCAACACGTGAAGATTTCAGTTTGGGCACCAAGACAACTAGACCAAAGAAGACGAACCATTCAACACACAACCTGGAGTCGACAACAACATCATGTACCTTAAAACCTGGAGCCATGACAGAAGACCTGTCGAAGACACGCAGTCTTGTTTCTCTATTCATTTTAGTTGTACTAAGATGAATTGAGAGCAGAAGCAGACCTGCGGATGGAGGGATGCACAGTGATCGTGTCAGAGACTGCCGCTACGACGCCACAGTACCAAGAAGAGTTGCTGAAGGATTGAGGAACCAGACTCGAATTTTAAATTCTCTTAATCATGAGGTAAGACGGACAAGAATAAACAGACTACTCCAACTTGGAAGAAATTTTGAAATTTGTATTTGAGTGGACGGATTTTGAAGCGAACATTGTGTTTAGACGAGATGATTCTGTAAAGGATTGACGCTATTGATGACGTACCTTAATTTTGAATGACATTCTCGGATCTCCGTTACTCTTCGAGTAATTTCGTTCTCTTAGTTATGTTGTTTGATTTTGGTGACCTCTGAGACTGTAGGTGGACTAGGTGGATTTAAATAAGTTTGGGTGTTCACGACTTGAGATAAAGTATGATCATCATGAGGGCATATGTATATGATGCCAGTATTATGACGCCTGGCCAACGTGATAATACTTACATCATATAACGTGCACTTATGGTGGGCATGTGATATTTCGAGGAGTGCCTTAGAAGCTTTAGAATTCTGGCATCTGATCAAGATCATCTGAGTTTAGTGAGACTTTAGGTTCATTCTACCTATACGTTTGGTATGCTGTCCTTGTTATACGATTCGATACGTTTGGACTCTCGACACGTGTTTTGCTGATCCTTGCAACTTCTGATAAGAATCTTAGGTTCCATTATGAAATTTCTGCCGTTGACGATATCTAACGATATGCTTTCTGTCCGTATACGATTCGCATTCGTGAAGTTGTTCATTATGATTTGCTATGAGTAAAATATGTGATTGTGGACTTTGAGGAAATGAGACCTGTTTGTTTATGAGAATACCTTTGGAAGGTTATCTAAAAGCCGAGACTATCTGAGAAGCTGAAGAGTTAAACCGTATATCACCCCATGTTTGCTACAATTCAATGTATTCTCATCTGATTCGCCTAATCAATTCGATGAAAATCCTATGTATTTTTATACCTCTTCCTGGAGAATTCGTTTATCATCCGTTATGTTTGGTACATTATCCTTTTGATTCAAATTCAATATGATATGCCCTTCTGAGAAATCTGAAACTGTTTTGACAATAATTACGAGTCATGAGAAACTTTCTGTTTGTGAAGATTCCTTTGGAAGAACCTCCCCGAGCGCGAGGATAATTGTGACGATCTTTTGCGATTTGCTACGACTCCGTCTAACTTTGCGACTTCAAATTTCGCGGACGAAATTTTTCTTTTTAGAGGGGAAGAGTTGTAAAACCCTAAATTTTCCATTCGTCTGAAATTCCTATTTTGCCCCTCTAAAATTTTTCTTGAATTTTAAGAACACAAATAATAATACAAATAAAATATGAAATTTCCTAACTTAAGTGTAATAAATCCTTTGAATTACCTAGCTTACTATACCTTACATTTACAATTAACAAATATATTTTCCTAAAACACCACTTATATATAACGCCACCCATTTTGTCATTTAACTAAAAAAAAATCAGTCCATGTGCAAGATAAGCTTTAGAATTGGTCAACCAAATCTCCGAAAATCAAGAATCAGTTATACATCCTAATTTAAAATACACGGTTTCCTTCCTTAGTCCCTAATTCTTTTATTCGACACAGTCAAAATAATAATAATAATAAACACCCACATTCTCTCGAATCTCACCTCTAGTTCACGGCATCAAGGAGGAAAAATAACAAGAAGGTTTGGTGTTGGTTTGGTTCGAAGGTATTAGCCTTTTGGTCCATTTGATCTGTTCCAATATCGTCTTGAGGTATTCCTATTCGTCCTTGTGTTTCTTGAAGTCGACTTATGTGAGTTAAAATGTATAAAACAAACTGAATCTATGTGGGTGCATAATGGTTAAACTGAGAATACATATTAAATAATCAGGTCACATAAAATGATAAACGAATGAATTAAGAGTAGCATGAAATCAAAGTTGGAAGCATGCTTAAAGATCATAATAAGTAGATTATATGTGATATTATGTTTCGTAAAATCTGTAAGTGATCGAACCAAATACAATTAATCGCTGCATGAATTAAATAATTATAAAACCTATTCAGGTCGACTTTGGTTTCTGTCCTACTGTGCGGACCTGTTGTGGTTCGCGTCTAGATCTGGTCATTTAATGTTCTTGTAATCTCCTATTAATAACAAGAAGATGGAAAGTGGAATATATATATACGTATAACATGCAACCTAAAATCTATATAAATCGTAAAATATATTTGCATGTATACTTTCGAATGGTAGTCACATGAAATGGTTGAATATGTCATATATATCTGTGTATGAAATGAGCTAAAAGCATGCATGTATACTAACTAGAGTCACCACATAAAATCATAAAAAAAAAAAAATGGATTACGCAAAGGGGTAAATTGTTCGGCTTAATGATACACAAGGGAGGTACTTGTCTCGGCATATTTTAACAAGAGGGTATCATGGACTTGGTTGTTTTCAAAATATTGAAAATCTTGGGTTGTCACGGTATAAATATTAATATCGTGGGTATGTTACTAAATTATAATGACGGGTCCAAAATTATTATATTAATTTATTAAAACTAACTTTAATATAATTTTATTTGACTTTTAATATTTTATTTTGATAATTTACATTTATGACCCTACACTTTACTAAATTAACAAAATTAACTATAAACTATTGCATTGGTCATTTTAACCTTAAATATTATAAACTGTCAATTGTAACTTTAAAGTATTAAATTACTAATTCGGGAAACTTATTAAATATGCAAACCTGCTAAATCTGAAAATTTACTAAAAATGGAAAGCCGACTAAAATGAGTAATCTGATTTAAAATAAATATTAATAAGACGATCATTAATTTGTGTAGATTCGCTGAAAAAGGAGTTTTGCTTCCGACCTTTCTGTTTTCTGTCATGTTTGCACTTGCAGTTTAAGGTACAGATATTCTGACCTTTCTCAAAAGGTTTCTCATGATCTCTTTCATATTCTGATCCGTTAGTTCCCGAATTGATGCCATTGCTATGATCCCCTTTACTTGAACCTTCTCTGTTGATCCCACTTGATATGACCTCCGTTATGAACCTATGCTATGAAAACCTTCTTAATGATACCATGGAAATGTTTTGAGAAGAACCGATTTGAAAAGATGTTTATAAATGATGCTAAATTTCTTTTTAAAAGAAAGGTTATTTAACTTTCATGAACACTATATTTTGAAAGACCATTTTTATGAAAACTGTTTTAAAAGATTATTTAAATTGGACTTTTAATAGAAACTTTTGAAACGGACTTTTGAACTGAACCATGAATTGATTTTTGAATATGAACCTTGACCTGATAAACTCTGATTGGACCTTGAATACTATTTCTGATATGAACCCTTTGTTATGAACTGCTATTATGAACCTTTGATATGATTCTGAGATACACCTTTGCTATACGACCTTTTGTATGATATGAGACCTGACTCTTAGTTTGATACCCGAGCCATTTCTGTTTTCCCTACCTATGGAGGTACCATAGGCGTGTCTGTGATGCACCACTGGCATGACTAGTGTGTGGCCCTAGTGATTTGGCTACACCGTCCCCTTTCTGTTATATGATATGCGCGCTTTATGATATGATTTGTTATGGCCACTATGATTTCTGCGGGGGCGTATGGATGCATCCTAGATCTGTTCTGTTTAGTGGATTTAACTATGATTATGATTATGATATATGTCTGGTGACTGGTACTGTGTGCTATACATGCCTTTCACAATTTCTGGGAGTTCGCTACTCCACCCATTTGAAGAATGAGGACACCCCTCATATTATCTGATTATCTGAGAGGACTCCCCTCTATATGATTATGAAGAATTATGGTATTGACGGCTTATATGATATGATATGTTTCTGGGCTCGTGGTAGATGACTATCCTTTATTCTTTCTATTCTATTACTCTTTTATCTATTCCTTATTCTATTTCCCCAATGCACTATATTTCAGTTCTGTTTCGTTATCATTGCTTTGTATATGTATCTGTTCACTGGGCTTTTTAAGCTCAGCCGCATTTCCTTTTCCTGCGGCAGGTTTTAGTAGGAAGCTGGGTTTTGGGAAGAGAGTGTGACTGGACTTAGAAGACTATGCTTTGGACTAGAGAAGATTAGATGAAGTTTCACTTCATTAGACATAGTATTTATTGTTTTGTAACCTTGTAGTTTCAGATTTTCATTTGTAACCCTGAATTTCGTTGTATGTATGAATCATATGCTTGTGTTTGTTCTGATATGTCACTGTAATGTAATACTTCTACCCTTATCGGGTTGGGGTGTTACATAGATGCTGTACCAAGTCTATCGTGAACATTGGTGCGCCTCTCATTGTTTCTGCGCTCATAGTGGCGCGGTGGAGATTTTTCTTGGTTAAAGTCCAGCCGGTTTTGTAGATCGCGGCTTGACCTTCTTCTTGCTTCCTCTTGCATGAGACTAGTTAAAGTCTCATAATGCTGGGACACGAAATCATTTAATGTCACCTCAGGTGCATCCTCTTCTACTGCGAGGATGTCCGTCTCCGCATGGGGTTCCCTCTCTCTATTAGGTGCTCCTGGTGGCACAGTGTTGTCCACTATGGACGCCACTTGGTGGGGAGTGGTAAAGAGAGTGCGCTGAATGTCCTCAGCGCTTGAGACTACGGTAGTAGTTCGGGTTGTCCCCAAAGGCAATTCTACCGTGGTAGGGATTGTAGTTACATTCGACTCACGATGACTAGGCGCACTGGTTGTTCCAGAGGTCGGCTTAGGAGTCGAATCTTGATGCTTCTTCCTATGTGAATCATCACGTGTTTTCTCCGGCTGCGGAGTCCGCTGACCTGAGTTCTTGTTTCTCGGCATTCTGGTCTTGAGTTCTTAGTGTAGGGTCCCACGGATGGCGCCACTTGTTGATACAAAAGTTGGGCTTACCTTGTTTGGACTCCTGCTCTCGTACCAATTAGAACTTTAGTGCTTGTGAAACCTGCGCACTAAGAAAATAAACAACACCGTTAGGCTTATCGTGGGATTGTCTCCCACGATTAGACTCCGGCGTGAGAGTAAGTAATCGGTTTTAGGGTTTGGTTGAAGAGTTAGGGATTGTGTAAATCGTACCTTTTAATGAGAATATATCATTCTATATATAGGGCGCAGAAACCGTGTAGGTTTCTTGTTCCTTACTCTTCGCACTCGTGGTGCTTATCCGGGGTAAGGATATCTATTCCGTAAATAGAAGATCCTTATCCTTTATCCGGGCATTTTGGTTGGGCTTTGGGCTTCGTGAGCCCAAGCCGTTGGTATTTATGGCCCAAGTCATTTGTCATGATAGCCCACTCGTGGTGGGTTTGGGCTTAGTAATGCCTATAATTTGGGCTCGTAGCCCAACTATAGGTTATACGTCATCAATTATATTTCGCTGCAAGATTGCAGCGAGTTTAGTGGCCGAACAGAAAAAAAACCAACCCTCTGCGAGGCAACCTGTTTCCACAGGTGCCTCTGTAGTAATTTTCGCATTATTTGGAGCTTTAAAATGATTTGGTTTCATGTAAGTGACAGATTTACGATCTAGTCGCCAGTTGTTTCCTGCCAGACTTCATGTTGTTTAATGAATAAATTTTTTTATCATAATCGATATAAAGCTCTTTAGTAGTATTTATTATTTAATATGGGTTTGGTTATCTTCACCCACTCTAAATTGATAGTAATATCCTTTTAATATCTTTTATTATCTTACAATTTTTATAACTTTATTTTTATTATAAAAATATTAAATAAAACTAAGGAACGGAAAATATAAAGTTTTACAAGTCAAAAGCAGGAAAACACAAAATATACGGAGCAACCTGAAAATATACGCTAGCTCTTGTTTCTTCAATGATTTCCACGACTCTTCAAGCTCCTTTATTTTTCGTCGGTTTTTACGGTTTTGACGGCTTCAACCTGAAAAAGGTTGTTGCTAGCGAAATAACAAATGATGCTGGTGGATCACGAGAGGAGGAGGATGATTTCTTCCTGGCTGCGTCACGACCTCGTGGTCGTGATTCTCTAGTATCATCCTCCGCATCATCCTCGTCATCCAAGTCTTGGAAATTCGCGGGACCTTGTGTTGACCCTGAGGTAGTTGTAGAACCCTTTGATTTCTTACGACTATTCGATCGGAAAAGAGGCATCTCCCTCTTCCAAGCATCATGACCCCTCAATACTTTCCAACACTCCAACAAATTGAACTCATGACCGTAACGCACATGATACTCTCTAAGAGCTTTTTCTTTATCGTCTGCATCATTCTCACCACTTCCATGAGTATCCTTGATATTATCCATAATGACACAAAAATTCGCAACCCTACCACGAATCCTAGTCTTCTATTTGGACATGATCGAGTCGTATGTCCGGTCTGAACCAGCTTCCTTTTGAAAGTAGTTTATCACCAACTCCCAAAAGCAGTGCCGGTTCATAGCGTTTCCTTTTATGTCATTTTCCGAAATACTCCCTCCGTCCTAAAATAAATGTCCAGTTTTACTTTTCACAGTCAAAATGGTTTAACTTTGACCTTAAATATATGTATTTTTTGTTATATAATACTTGATGAAAATTATACCATTGAAAAATACACTTAAAACCCAATCTATTCATATATTTTGCATAAAATATTATATAACACCCACAAAAATAGTTAAGGTCAAAGTTAAACCAGTTTGACTCTGAAAAGTCAAACTGGACATTTATTTTGGGACGGAGGGAGTAAAGATGAAAGCTTTACAAAGCGCGATCTCTTCCGCCTGTGTCCATGGTTCGACCTTTTTGTTCGGTTCGGGTTGTTTGCCTTTGTCCTTCGCCTTTGTAGCACGCCGCGAAGGCTTCTTTGGCTTGACGGGTGATGTCTCTTCGTCATCATCATCTTCATCAACGGGCATGGAACCGTGGAAAGAACCGTGGTAGAAACCGTGACCCGAACCTTGCCCCATCGAAGCATCTTGACTCATGTAGTTTTGGGTCGAGTATTGTAGAGTCGGATAGTCTCCCGAATCATCCAAATTCATATCAAGATTACTACTACGAATCGGAGAATAATCTTGATACGGTTGGGAACAATGCAAGAAATCCATGTTGGGACGATACGACGACCCACTTGGTTCTTGGTGATAATCCGTATTAGAATGTTGCGGTGGGACAAATGGTGTATTAACGTAAAACGGGTTTTCATTTGGATTAGGTTGTGGTAGTCGTGATGAGTATTCAAAAGCGGGTGGACGAAAGTGAATACCCCGTTGTTGTTGTGGTGTTATGCTAGTTAATTCAAAGTTATTTTGCGGAGAGAAATTCATATCCAGTGCATGTTGGGGTAGTCAGGATCGTCGGTTTTTTGGTTGTGGAGTGTTTTTCTTTGACATTGTGAATATTGATGAGATTTTGGTTGAATGTTGTTTGAAATTGTGTTTTGAAAGTGGGTTTGATGTGGGTATTTATATGATAAAAAGTCGTAAATTTGAAAAAAAAAATTAATTAATTTTTATACAAACGGTCAATTTTTTGGTTTTTGTCAATTGCATTAACTTTCAAACGGTAAAATGAGAATTGAGGAAGCTTTTTGTTGTTTCATAGTCGGTTGTATTTCCAACTGATTAAGTGTTTTGTCTTGCCTCAACTGATATTTCGACTAAGCCTCAAAGTGGCCTCAAGCGATTTGCAAATCGGTTGTCTTTGTCGCTCGACCGAAAATTAACAACCCACTGTGCATAGCCTTATTTAGGGTGTGATTGTTTCAAACTTGGGAAAATGAAAAAGGAAAGGTAATGACAATGGTGTAGAAAAGGAAAGGGAAAGAAAACATTCTCCCTAATTTATTGGATAATGACCCACTATCCACTATTGAGTAATAAGTCATTAGATAATACTTTATCAAACACTTTTTTTTTTTTTTTTTTTTTTTTTTTTCTCATTCATCATCTCCATAACTCTGTACCAAACATGCCTTTTACTTTGTGGTTCTAATGTGATACTGTATTTTTTTAATAGAAAAAAGAAACATCTAAATAACAAAATGAAACAAAGTTTTACTTTAATTTACGTGATTGTTATCGCCTGTTGAAGGATAGGCTTTGAGTGATTGTTATCGCAAAATTGATCATTAATGATCATTAATTCCACAACATCCAAGATTACACCTGTTCAAGGATAGGCTTTGAGTGATTGTTATCGCAAAATTGAAGTCAAGGTAATTTTATTTATTTTCAAAACATCAAGTCAAGGTAACATGCAAGAGGGGTTTGTGAATAATACCAAATGCATCCTCACCAAATAGTAATAGTAATAAGAATAATAATAACTAACCATACAATATCTATCCCAATTAAGGGTCCGCTTAGTTCAAAGCGGAGAAAAAGAAAGGGTAAGAGAATGCAAAGGAATAAGTGAGGTGGGTAATCAATACCTTCCCCCCCCTCCCAATTTACTCTATAATGGTTGTTTACCTAGTACGGGGTAATCAATCCCTTACCTCTAACTAACCAAGCACAAGTATTTGAGGGAGGTGGGCCTAAATCAATACATTACCCATTCCCCACCCTCTCTTAAACCCCCACCAAGCACCCCTATGTTCTCATGATAGGATTAAAAGCGAAGAGAAGGATTGAGAAGATTTTAGTCTCCTCTCACAACTGAGTTTTTATTTTTGGTAGTTCAAACATTGCTTGAGGTTAATGTGGTATCTCAGCCATATTACATTATACTTCAACTTTTTGTGATTAATATATATTTTTCCGGGGTAATCCGTTTTACCAAAAAAAAAAAAAAAAAAAAAAAAAAAAACGCGCATGGAATTTTAAAAGGCTTTGTATTTTTAAGTATATCTTATAGTAAGACGAGACGTTACGGTGTATCATCACCACACGTGAAGCACTTGCTTCACACGTGAAGACGATAACGGAAGGACAAAGTTGGCTCGTGAAAGACTTGTTTTGGGGTTAGTTAAGTGGTCTCCTTCATACACAGGAAAGAATGAAAATGGGAGTAGCGATCCACCTTTTTATTATTATATTTTTGTTTGCGAGTGTGTGGTGGGTATATTGTGTGTTATGTCTATATAAAGTACTCTTCCGTCTCAAAATAAGTGTTCAGTTTGATTTTTTGAAGTTTTTCCTCTTCAACTTTGATCTTAAATATTTTTATTTTTGTTGTATAATACTTGATGAAAATTATACAAATTTACATTTAAAACACAATCCATTCATATCTTTTACGTCAAGTGTTATATAACACAAATAAAAGTATTTAAGGTTAAAACTGAATAAGAAAGACTCCAAAAAGTCATACTGGACACTTATTTTGAGACGGAAGTAGTATATGTGTTTGGTTTGATGGTTACCACTCGGCTGTTAGATCATGTGTTCGGTGATGTGTTGAAATTATAATGTGATGCTAAGATGAAAGTGATTAAAAGGTGATCGTTACACCCATGCTAAGAGATGAGATACGTCTATATATTTACTTTCCTCCAATACTTATCATTTCCCTCTGATCATTTAAAAATATATATTAAATTTGTTGTAAAAATAAAAAAACTATATAAAAATAAGAGTTAATTATATAAATCGTTTTTGTGGTTTACACATAGTTCCACATTTTTTCCTCATCTTAGTTACTTACCCCAGTCGTCTATGTGGTTTACACTTTGTAAAATTAAGAGTTAGTTACATAAATCGTCCATGTGGTTTACTATAGATTTAAAAAGACTGTTTTGCCCTCACATGCTCAACACATGACCAAACTTAATGAAAAATGGTAATGACCATTTGGTCAAAAGACCGGTCTGTTACAAAATGACATTCACAGGACGACTGTTGGTTGTTATGTGTAAACAGTTCCCAGATTAGGGTTAAGATAATCAATAAAGGTATCGGATATTCACTTGAAATCGTGGTATCACTTTCCAATAGAAACTATTCGACCCTATGCCTGGGTTACACGAATATCTCTATGGGATAAGACCAAGTGATGTTCTTGCTTTAGGCACAAACCAAGAACCAGATGCGTATTGAAGTGTTTAGGGTTTTGTGTTTAGTATATCGTATGATAACTTATTTTCATGCATAATGATGTGATCTCTATTTATAATAGAGAATACTCAAACCCTAGCCCATGGTATTATGTATAATTAACGGCCCATTAATTATATCATAATAATTTCCATAATTATAGGATCAGTGGTTATCAGTGGAAACATTATCACTAGCAGTGGTAATAACAACCCTTGCAGTGGTAACAACAACCCTTGCAGTGGAAACAATAACCCTTGCAGTGGTAACAACAACCCTTGCAGTGGAAACAATAACCCTTGCAGTGGTAACGTTAACACATCAGTGGAAACACACTAGCAGCTGAATCAACTAGCAGCAGATTCACAACATAACCACTATTGAGTCAGGGGATTCAGTGACCAAATGGGTGTATACTCCATACCTCCAAACCCATTACCAGGTGTGAATTGATCCCTCAAGTTCACTAAATTTACCAACAATCCTCCCCAAATTTAGTTCACTACCTTTGCATGAAAATTCAAACACAAACCAAAACAAGTGCATAAATGAAAATATCATGAGGATTGAATTTCCACATTAGTACATATACTTTCAAATATTCGAGAATCAGGGTGTTCTAAGAATTGAACCCTTCAACCCATTTGAATACCTGATGATAAATACACACAAGTTTTCAAACACTAAAATACTCCTGACACTATACAAGCCATGTGTCCATATCCAATTCATAAATGTTGTAAAAGCTAAAAGTCCAAAAGCTTCCTGAAGCGGCAAAACTTCAACATTTACATAGGTGGTTCATATTTAATTCATGCTCCTGCTTAGCACTTTTTCAAAGAAAATTAACCATTAAGAAGTGAAGACTTCATCCTCCTTTCAGCAGGTAACAAGCACAACCTTGGGATGTTTGTAATACATGTGCTTCAGTCCACTAAATGATCAGCTTTCCACATTGAACTCAGCTTCCAAGTTTCCTTATAAGGGAGTTGGGTATCCTTGCATTCAGTGACTAAGTTGGACTTAAACCCATCCCTGTAGCAGACTTCAAAACCAAGTCTCTAGCCAAACCATTCGTCAAGTGATCAGCTAAGTTTTGTTGAGATTTAACAAACACTATAGATACCACCCCATTCATGATAAGCTCACGAATCATGCTATGCCTAACACCTAAGTGTCTAGACTTCCCATTGTACATCTGGCTATAAGCCTTTGCCAATGTAGCAGCACTATCACAACGGATAGAAATAGGTGCTATAGGTTTAGACCACAATGGAATCTCAAGAAGCAAGTTTTTCAACCATTCAGCTTCTTTGCCAGCAGCAGCTAAAGCCACAAATTTAGATTCCATGGTTGAACTGGTAATGCAAGTTTGTTTCTTGGATGCCCAAGAAATTGCACCTCCACCAAGTAGAAATACCCAGCCATTTGTAGACGAATTGTCTTCAGTGTTACTGATCCAACTTGCATCAGTATATCCTTCTAATACTGAAGGATAACCAGTATATGAGAGACTATAATCCATAGTTCTCTTCAAATACTTAAAGACCCTCTGAATTGCTTGCCAATGATGAGCACTAGGATTACTAGTATACCTGCTCAATTTGCCCACAGCAAAAGCAATGTCAGATCTTGTACAAGTCATGGCATACATCAAGCAGCCAATCACCCTAGAATACTCAAGCTGAGATACAGCTTTACCAATATTAGGCATTAGCTTCTTACTTATATCCATAGGAGTACTCACTGGAGTACAATCAAAGTAATTAAATTTCTTTAACACCTTCTCAATGTAATGAGACTGAGATATAGAAATTTTGCTACTTTCATGTTTAATCCTAATGCCAAGGATAACATCTGCCTCCCCCATATCCTTCATGGAGAACTTTGATGACAAAAATTCTTTGGTAAGATCAACTTGATTTTGGTCAGTGCCAAAGATCAACATGTCATCAACATATAGACAAATGATGACTCCTTTACCAGATTCATCAAATTTGCTATATACACATTTGTCAGCTTGATTAAGTAAATAACCACTAGACAAAACCACTTCATCAAACTTTTGATGCCATTGCTTAGGTGCCTGTTTTAGTCCATAAAGAGACTTAATCAGTTTACACACCTTGTTTTCATTGCCAGGCATGATGAAGCCCTGAGGTTGGTTCATATAAACCTCCTCATCTAAATCACCATTCAAGAAAGCTGTCTTCACATCCATCTGATGAATAATCAAATTGTGAATTGATGCCAAAGCAATTAGCAATCTTATGGTACTGATACGTGCCACTGGAGCATAAGTATCAAAGTAGTCTATTCCTGACTTTTGTTTAAAGCCTTGAATAACTAATCTTGCCTTGAACTTTTCAACAGTTCCATCTACCTTCATTTTCTTTTTGAAAATCCATTTGCTACCTAGAGGTTTGCAACCAGGTGGTAGATCAGTCAACACATAAGTGTTATTGCCCATGATAGAGTCCATCTCATCATTAATTGCTTCTTTCCAGAAAGCAACATCCTGGGACTTCATTGCTTCTTCAAATGTTTTGGGATCATCCTCCACAATGAAGCAATAGGAGTATTGGTCAGAGACCTCACTCCTTGTACCTTCAATTAAGTATAATTGAAACTCAGGTCCAAATGACTTTGGAGTCCTGACCCTATTGCTCCTTCTGAGCTCAGGTTCAGGTTGTTGTTCCACAACCTCAGCAGGAACCTCATCAGCAGGAACCTCATCAGCAGGAACCTCATCAGTGGGAACCTCTGAAACACCATTGTCATTGGTTCCATTTGGAATCCTTTGACTTGGTCTAGGGATAGATGATAATCTGTTCTCATCAAAGATTGCATCCCTTGATTCAATTATTGAGTTAATTGAAACAGACTCATTAGGTTCTATAACATAAAACCTATATGCCTTGGAATGCTCAGCATATCCAACAAAGATGCATTCAATGCGTCTTTCACCCAAAGTTTTCTGCTTTGGATCAGGGAGTCTTACAACAGCCCTACAACCCCATATCCTAAGATAATTAAGGTTAGGTTTCTTTTTAGTCCAAAGTTCATAAGGGGTAACTTTGTTCCTTTTGTTGGGAACCCTATTTAAAAAATAGCAAGATGTTAACATAGCTTCACCCCAGAAACCTTGACTCAGCCCTGAATAGGACAACATGGAATTAACCATCTCCTTCAGCACCCTATTTTTCCTTTCAGAAATACCATTTTACTGAAGAGTATAAGGGGCAGTCGTTTCATGGATTATTCCAACAGACTGAAAATACAGAGTATCCATGTATTCACCTCCCCTATCAGTCCTTAATCTTTTGATCAAAGAACTTTGTTGCAATTCAACTTCAGTTTTAAATACTTTAAATTTATCTAATGCTTCATCTTTAGAATGTAATAAATAAACATGACAAAACCTAGAAGCATCATCAATAAAATTCACAAAATATTTCTTATTCCCCAAAGAGGGAGTAGCATGTAAATCACAAAGGTCACTGTGAATTAACTCCAAAACTTTAGTTTCACGTTTTACTCCTTGAAAAGGTTTCTTAGTTATCTTATTCAACATACAAGTTTTACACTTTTCAGTGTTCATATCAAAAGCTGGTATTAACCCATCCTTAGACATATCTTGCATTCTTTTAAAATGTACATGGCCAAGTCTTGCATGCCATAGGTTTGAATCATAAAGTTTAGATGTAGATATAAAAGCAGAATCAATATTATCATGAACAATATTAAGTCTGAACATTTGATTACACAAATAACCAAAACCAATAAACACACCATTTTTAGACAAAATAAACTTATCAGATTCAATAACCTGTTTATAACCACAATTATTTAAAACACTACTAGAAACCAAATTCTTTCTAATATCAGGAACATGTAAAACATTAAATAAAGAAACAATCTTTCCAGAACTAAACTTCAAATCAACACATCCTTTTCCATGCACCAGGGCAGTTGACTCGTTTCCCATATGAAGAATAGAACCATCATTCATTGACTTATATGTCTTGAACCAGCTTCTATCTTTACACACATGAATTGTTGCTCCAGAGTCAACCCACCACGCAACATCATCATCCTGCACAAAGTAAATGTCAGATATATATGTAACATAATAAATCTTAAAAGACTTATTAAACACATTCTGACCTTTCAGAGAATTGGTGTTACCATTCCCTCCACTTGTGCCTGATCCATTGGATTTGTTTCCAACTTTACCACCCTTGCAATCTTTCCTGAAGTGTCCAGGTTTCCCACACTTCCAACAAGTCACCTTAGGTTTCTTGTTAAGATCAGATTTGGTGTTATCTTGATGCTTACGCTTGCCCTTGTTGTCATTGTACTTGGTGGAGTTGTTATGCTCCACCATATTGACAACTGATGGACCAGTAGCAGTGCTACTCTTTGGCTTGTCAATGTCTTGAGCTTTGAGTGAATCCTCAATGCGCAAGTGACTGCCCAACTCAACAAGAGTTAACTCCTCCTTCTTATGCTTAAGCATATGCTTGAATTCTTTCCAAGAAGGAGGAAGTTTATCGATGATACAAGAGACTGAAATAGCCTCATCCATGTTCATCTTGTGTTGTGTGAATCGACCAAGTATACCAAGAAGTTCATTGTATTGTTCCATGACAGGTCTAGAATCAACCATTTTGTAATTGTTAAAATTACTTACAAGGAACTTCTTACTTGATGCATCCTCAGCCATATACTTGGCTTCCAAGGAATCCCATAGTTCTTGTGAAGTTTCAACATTCTGATAAATATCAAATAAAGTATCAGACATACCATTGAGAATTAAACCTCTGCAAACATAATCATCATTCTCCCATTTGCTTCTTGCTCTCATCTGCTCCATAGTAGCAGCTTCTCCAAAATCTTCTGGAATCTCAGTAGTAAGAACATACACCACGTTCATACTGGTCAGCAAGAATTGCATCTTCTTCTGCCATCTTCTGAAATCCACACCTTCAAACTTTTCCAACTTGGAAAAGTTAGCAGTTATTTGTCTCATAGCAGCAGCCATTGATTATCACTAATAGTTTCTATTGATTGTTGGTTGTTATGTGTAAACAGTTCCCAGATTAGGGTTAAGATAATCAATAAAGGTATCGGATATTCACTTGAAATCGTGGTATCACTTTCCAATAGAAACTATTCGACCCTATGCCTGGGTTACACGAATATCTCTATGGGATAAGACCAAGTGATGTTCTTGCTTTAGGCACAAACCAAGAACCAGATGCGTATTGAAGTGTTTAGGGTTTTGTGTTTAGTATATCGTATGATAACTTATTTTCATGCATAATGATGTGATCTCTATTTATAATAGAGAATACTCAAACCCTAGCCCATGGTATTATGTATAATTAACGGCCCATTAATTATATCATAATAATTTCCATAATTATAGGATCAGTGGTTATCAGTGGAAACATTATCACTAGCAGTGGTAATAACAACCCTTGCAGTGGTAACAACAACCCTTGCAGTGGAAACAATAACCCTTGCAGTGGTAACAACAACCCTTGCAGTGGAAACAATAACCCTTGCAGTGGTAACGTTAACACATCAGTGGAAACACACTAGCAGCTGAATCAACTAGCAGCAGATTCACAACATAACCACTATTGAGTCAGGGGATTCAGTGACCAAATGGGTGTATACTCCATACCTCCAAACCCATTACCAGGTGTGAATTGATCCCTCAAGTGCACTAAATTTACCAACAACGACTGAGGTAGTTAGTTAAGATGAGAGATGAATTGTGAAATTGTGTGTAAACGATGATTTATGTAATTAACTCTAAAAATAAATAGTATTGTAATGAATTAAAGTTAATAAAAAGAAATTAGTAATGCACTAACAATACATTCCAAACAAATTCCTCCATGCCATCCTATAAAAATGGTACTCTAGAGCACAATGTAAATGTGCGGAGCCACACTAATTTGTATTGATTTTTCCTCGCTCTAAAGAAACAATACCGGACTACCGATCAATCACCATGACTATTCAATCATCTAAACACCAAGGTCTTTCCTGTTTCAACTAGCTAGCTACTGTATCATCCTGATCCGTAAAACCTCTTGCCTTGTGATTATCATCATGATTACTATTTAATCTTATAAACGGCATGTTAACTGATTTAATATTTATCATGTTAAGATAACTCCACGCATAATATTTCAAAAGTATCACTGGATATGGAATAACATGTTTAACAAGAAGTTCAGTGTTATTGCATGACAGTGTTCACACTAGTCGTGCGCGGGTTTTTTTAATTTTTTGAATCATATATTTTTATTTATTAAAAAACAAATAATTTAATTTTTGTTTTGTTTGATTTATGATGTTTAATTATAGTTTTTATTATTAAAGATAATTATTTAAAAATTTTAATCCTATTATTAATTGCTTATCTATATTTTTTGTATTTATCTTCTACTTGTGTTAATTGCATCTTATCTATATTTTTTGTATTTATCTTCTACTTGTGTTATGGATAAATATAAAATGTTACCTAATAAGAAAATATTTTTTTTAAATACAATTATTACTAAATAAGGTATGAATGCATTTTTTTTAAATGGAAAATTCCCAAATAGAGGTTTTGTTTTATTATATATAAAAGATATATACAGTAGTACGTTGTTTTATGTATGCTTCGTGTAGCTGTGATACTTATGCATGTATTTCCCTAATATGGTGCTAACATTTTGATACTAATGTTTATCAATTTATAGTTCATAGCTGGATAATTAGTATATGATAGATCTTTATTTCGTAACTACTATCAGCGTTACTCCATCTCGACGTACTTAAACAGATTAAATCAATTTGCTTAGTTCATTTTCTTTTGGTCATACTAAATAGCAACTTTGAGGGTTTCATCATTTTCTGTTGCTTTCTTTTCCAACAGATAGCCAGAAAAAAACTTTAAAGAGCTCGAATTATAAGCTTTCACCACTGGATGTCTGTTTGGCATTTCCTCAAGCAAGACCAGCGTCAATCTTTCCACCTTGCAGTGAGATTTATTGATGAAACTATGATAATTATCTACTGCTAGCCCTTGGTTTTGCACTGCCTGAACCTGCTAATGTTTCTTATATATGTTTTGAATGTTAGCCTCAGACTATTTTCACTTTGCTGACCTTCTGACTCCTGAGGAGCAAGCTTTAAGACTGAAAGTACGAAAGTGTGTCGAGAAAGAAGTTGCTCCAATAATGACAACGGTACTTTCATATATTGTTCTCAATACATAACACTAAGGTTTAGTAAACCAAACTCTCCTCGGGAAGTAGTCTAATTAATCCAAAATGGGGGAGTCTAATTATAATTAAGCCACCAAATTTTGAAAGGCCTCCGATTTTCCTTAGACACCACGTATACACATGTGCATAACAAACCATGTGCGTGTAGTAATTAATTATTGGGCAAAATACCTATTAATGTACTATACTTGCCACAAATGTTACTTTCGTGTACTGAACAATTTTTTTTTTCCTTATATGGGTATTAAACTTTCATTTTTGGTCTTTTTGATATACTTTGTGACATTTTTGCCCCTGGATTTTTAATAATTTGAGTGGCAAAAACGTCACAAAGTACATCAAAAAGATCAAAAAAATAAAAGTTTAGTACCCATATAAGGAAAAAAATTTGTTGGTACACAGAAGTAACATTTGTGACAAGTATGATGCATTTTGAAGGAATTTGCCCTTAATTATTCAAGGCTCCAAGTTACAAGCCAGTGCAAGACCAGTATAAGGTTTATTTATTTATTTATTTATTTTTTTTTCAAGTTTTAAGATCGTTGTTTCTTTCATTCGGCTCCTTATACATAAAAATCGGACCAATGCTCTTTTTAAATTTTTTTGCTAAGAATAATGGCTATCTAAGATTGTGTCATTTTGTATTATATTTTTCTGTTAGTTCCCTTAATAAGAATTAACCTACTAAAAATGAGTTATCCTACAAAAATAAATTTGATAATCACATTAAAGATTGGGAACATTGCAAAACTGACATAAAAAATGACACGTATTTCCAACTTGACTCAACTTTGTAGCATATTGCTAAAACTAGAACACCGAATCACGTTCTATTAATTCAAAAATCCTCATTATTTCAATACTTCCCGTAAGTATCCAATGGGTTTGACACGCTCAGACGCCCCTCCATAAGATTAATTATTTTCATGGTCATGTACACCTGTATACTAGAATCTGATGTTCAGTTTTAATGTCTAAATGCAGTACTGGGAGAAGGCTGAATTTCCGTTTCAAGTTGTTCCAAAGTTAGGTGATCTGAACATATCTGGTGGAATTATTAAGGTAGTTTGGTTATATAGCTTTTTATACATATACTACTACTTTACGAACAGTATTTTGCTGTAATAGTTGTATTCGTCAGGGTTATGGATGTCCGGGTTTGACGGTCACTGCAGATGCGATAGATATGGCAGAAATAGCAAGAGTTGATGCAAGTTGCGCCACTTTCTTATTAGCACATTCTTCTTTGGCAATGCTCACTATATGTAAGATCTCAATTACGTACAATATTTAGATGTCATTCTTTATATCTACTTGTAACTATTAATGAAATCTCCTAAATCCTTTTTAATCTTTCAACACTATATATATGCTATTGTGGTGAAATTTATTTTTTAATCATTTTAAGCACTCTAATTATTGATAAAAATGGCTAAAAGGTGACCAGATTCAACCGAAACCTGTTTCACATGTTGCCCAACAGTAAACATGTCCACCAATTCGAGCCACTTCTATCATAAGTTCAATCAATGATTGAACGATAAATCTTGTAACCTTTTTATATGTGAAAGAACAGATATGTGCGGATCAGAAATACAGAAACAGAAGTATTTGCCATCATTAGCTAAACTTCACACAGTTGCTTGTTGGGTGAGTGAGAGCCTTTCATCTAATTTAGAGATGGGCTAAATAACTATTTTCTGCTAATTGAGTCTAGTTTTGTTTTGCTTTAGGGTTGGGCTGAGCCTGATTATGGAAGTGATGCAACTGGCCTTACATCAACAGCAACAAAGGTTAATTCCTGTGATGACTCCACTGCTGTGGTTCCGATTCCTTGTTTTTAGTATTTATTTTTTAATGCTGTGCCTGATTGTTATGAGTTGGTTCCTTATTATTAGGTGGAAGGAGGCTGGGTTCTTGAAGGCCAAAAACGATGGGTTGGAAACAGCACTTTTGCAAATGTTTTGATTATATTTGCTAGTAACAGAGACACAAACAATATAAATGGGTAACAAAATTTTTGTGATCATGAAAGAAAACTTTCATGTACTTTTTACTACTCCACGTTAAGTACGTGCTTCCTAATTTGTTAAAGGTTCATTGTAAAGAAGCATGCACCTGGGTTAAATGTTACAAAGATAGAGAATAAAATTGGGCTGAGAATGGTTCAGAATGGAGATATAATGTTAAATAAAGTATTTGTCCCTGATGAAGACAGGTTACCTGGGGTCAACTCCTTCCGAGATACAAGCAAAGTACGATGATAATGATTTCATTTACAATATCAATTGGTTTTAATTTTTGTTTCATCAGAGATTTAAATTATTAATCCTTCTTTACAAGCATGTCTTTAATTACTTTGTCACCACTTTACCTATTGATCTATTTACTTTTACATGAATGTGCACAGGTGCTTGCTTTTTCCCGTGTCATGGTTGTATGGCAAACTATTGGCATTGCAATGGGTGTTTATGATATGTGCCATAGGTATTCAGATCCAATATCTATATGTCTCACTTGAGATATATTACCTGCTTCAGAATGCTTCCTTTTTTTATTTTTCTATTAAATTTTTTTTATCATGATAACTATTGTTCGTCTTGTGGTTTACAGATACTTACAAGAGAGGAAGCAGTTTGGAGCCCCTTTGGCAGCTTTCCAAATCAATCAACAGAAGCTGGTCAAAATGTTGTCTAATATCCAAGCAATGTTTCTCATGGGTTGGCGCCTTTGCAAATTGTATGAGAGTGGTAAAATGACTTCTGGTCAAGCCAGCATGGGCAAGGTTCAATCTCTTGTTATTTTTTTCTATTTACTTCTTCTTAACAAATGATACGCCGCACGGATGTGGTTTGTTGTGTTGCTCTAATGCCGGCTGCTAATCAACTATGTAGTCATGGGTCACCTTGAGGGCTAGAGAGTCAGTTGCACTTGGTCGTGAGTTACTTGGTGGGAATGGAATAATAGCCGATTTTTAGTCGCAAAGGTAATTATAATCTTAACTCATCAATCTATGATTATGGCTGTGAGTTACTTGGTGCAAATGATAATGTTTTTAGTCGCAAAGGTAATCATATTTTTCACTGAAGATGTTGACTGGTAACTAACCGCAATCAACTTCCTGTTCCAATTATTAGTTTTACATGGTTTTCATCCTGCGTACAATAAGACAAGCTTTATGGCCTTAAAATTGAAGCTGAGTGATATCTTTTGTTGTTTCAAATTTTTTGTAAAAATTTTAACAAATATCTCCTTCGGTAATGACATTATTTTTAATGAAAAACTTATGATGGCACTTTTTTAAGTTCATATTTCTAGTATAGCAGCAAGAGCCATATTTTCAGCGTTTGCTAGTACTTTTTACAAAAGAAACCAAACTTAATGGTTTATTCAAAACCTATCTACTGAGCTCAACTTGTCTCTTGCCAAGCTCAAATTAACTAGGCTAAGCTGAGTTCAACTTTTGGCTTTCTTCATATACGCTTGGTCCATTTGGCCTTGTATATTATCCCCTCTTTAATTACTCCCATATGACATGTAATCTAGTAGTCAAATGAGCTATCTGAAACAAAATTAGACCCTTCAGACAAAATTTCTTTTGAACACGGGAATAGCGATTAGGCACGTACACGGTACATCAGAGCCAAAGAAAATATTTCCCCCAATAGGTAGCTTGAACAGGGATACCTCTTCGTTTTATCTATTCAATCTTTATTTTTTTCTGCGGTGGTTCGAGGGACTTTTCTCTTTACATTTGTCATCTTTGGTTTACTGGGGAAAATTGTTGGTAGTTTTTTTCCTTCCACATAAATATAAATCTATCCTAAAACCTTCTAAAATATAGTGTTTCTCCTTGTTGGTGTCAGGCGTTTGGTGATTTGGAGCCGATCTACTCATATGAGGGAACCTATGACATTAACACCTTGGGTACGGCTAAGGAGATAACTGGCATTTCGAGTTTTAGGCCACCTGTTTCAAGGAAAACTGAAATTAGCCACTTGTAATTTGTCTTCTGCGTGGAGGAAAATGATCCTTAGCCGCTTGTAACACCTTGGGTACGGCTAAGGAGATTATGGAAGTTTGGGTTTGTGTTCCCTATGGACGAAATACTTTGATGGTTTTATCTATGGCGTGTAATACAGTGTATGATTTGTGATAGCTATTGTAACTTTGATTTGTGCTTCATATGCAGGAAGTACTTTAATATTTTGTGTGGGATTCGTAATAGATTGTAAAACTTTTGTTATGGATAAGTAATAGCTTATGAATCGCCAGGTCCAATCTGCCTTGATCAAACGCAGTCATAATTTTTGTTTTCCGAATAGCAGATAAAATAGAAAACCAGTCAAGGAGGTAGAAGAGTTCAAGATCTCCATCTTTTGGTAAATACTTTTTCAAAACACCACGACTTGGTTAAGAACTTCAAAAATTTTGAGTAACACACATAGTGTGCTAAACTAGCTTTCTATGATTTGACTAAGCAAGTATACTAATGACATATTCTAGTGATCCTTTCGACAAGCTATTTGCACATGGAAACTAAGGGTGAGCAAACGGACCGGATGGACCGGACCGACCGACAAAACCGACCGGACCGGACCGGACCGACCACATTCGGTCCGGTCCTCGGTATAGGCTTTTTGGCTAATTCGGTCCTCGGTCCGGTCGGTCCGGTCCGGACCGACCAAAAAACCGAAAAAACGTGCCAAAATATGCCTAATTGGACCGGACCGACCGAAGACCGGACCGGACCGAACCGGACCGACCACATTTGGTCCGGTCTCGGTCTATGGTTTTTCCAGTTCTCGGTCCTCGGTCCGGTCGGTCCGGTCCGGTTTTTGGACCATGCTCACCCTTAATGGAAACCCGTATCCTTAATCAATGTGAAACCTCCTTGAGATCTACACTTTGTTTTTAGAAATAAAATAGTACGTTATATGCAATCATGCCAATCTATAGCTAGCATGGCGTTTACATCAATTAAATCAGCATCGTTTTTTGAACATAACTAAATTTGCGTTGTTGCAAATATTATTAAAAGAAATTTCATGTTTTGTTAAATATTGAGTAATTGTTAGCTTTGAAAAGTGTAAATAACATCTTATATGTAATGAACGAGGAATTTGGTTTTCGCGTGTTTCGATGGAGCCAAGTCTCATATTCGTCCCAAACAATTGCTCAAACAGGGCGTAATGCGGTGTAGCCATTTTATTAGACTAGAAAGGTGCCCGCGCGATGCGGGGGCGGATTATTGGGGTGAAGAGGAGGGAGGTGGGGTGGTGGAAAGTGGTTGTTGAGGTGGTTGTTGATGTGGTTATAAATTGTTGGGGGTGATTGTTAGGGGTGATTGTTTCCATAATTAGTAAGTAAAAGTCTGAATTTTTAAGCATTTCTAATTATATAATATTCTCAAATACAATATATAGCAGTATAGATATGAATTACCATGTGCGCAGTGACGGAGCCATTTTGCTATTCAAACGGAAAGTGAAACGCCAACTAATACCCACGTCTATAAACACATAATAGTCATTTATCTTGTTGGATAAAACCTCTACAACAAACCCGAAATTCGATTGCGGAAAGCTAGATCGCGAGTTGTATCGAGCACAAGTAGCAACACGAGAGACTACAAAGACTTGACAAGAATATGCACACGATATTGTTAGTTTATGGACATTATTTTAGCAGTCGTATGTTATGATCGAACTCGAGATCACAGGATTGCACACTTTACGTATGAGACTCGATGTTTAAATAATTAATATAAAATGTTATATTTAATTATTTAATTCACAATAAACAACTAAAGAACGTTAGGTAATTAATGTAAATTGACTAACAGTCGGTAAATGTCAACGGGATACGAAGAAAATAAAACAAGACAAGAGAAGGTTCTAGATATCTTGTTTATGGCCAAAACAATGGAATCCCACATCAGAAACCATTGTAAACTTGATCTCAAGCATAAGGGTATAAATACATCCCTATGTATTCATCCCTTGACACACTTGATTTCAATAGAAGGCCAGACTTCTTCTTTTCCTCTCTTGTTCATAGGTCAACGACCGAAACCCCAAGAAAAGGGATTTGCGAGTAACCTTGAACATTACAAAGTGTTTGGTAAATCTATTGTGATCAAGAACTAGCATTCACATCGAATCGCTAATAGTACGTGTGTACAAGAACGTGATATAACCACACTATTGGTTATATCTTGGATTGAATAACAAAAATGTAAGGGGTTATTCTTATAATCCACATAAACCCTAATTAGGGTTCATGAATTGAAGGTTCACTTGATTCTTGTTCGTGCTAGAATCACAAAGGTATGTTTACTATTTATTATTGATTAATTAATTACATGTTATATGATCTTGTTATAACGCTTCCGCATATGCTTACTTGATGTTATTAGTTTATTTATATGCATGTCATGATTATATAATTCCAACAGTGGCATCATGAGCCGTTATAATGTGTAATTAATTATCAAAACGCATAAAAATTGAATCTTGATTTGTTTTATTACATGTTTTGTCGATTTTGGGTTTTCATTATCCTAACCCTAATTTTTTTAATGGGTCGATTTACCCTAATAGACTTTTAGGGTTTTTGTTGGGATATGAAATATCAAAGTACTTCTGGATGTCAAAGTACTACTGCATGAAGAAAAAAGTCAAAGTACTGCTGTTATTGAAGATTGCTTAAAGTACTTCGAAGGATACAAGGACTGATGTGCAATATTAGACAAGGATTAATGTGTAATATTAAGAGAATATTCTAGAATTAGTTAGGGATAATGACTTGTCGTTCAAGGATTACATGTTGTAAACCGACTTAAGGTTATCTATATAAAGAGCCTTAAGAGGTATTAGTCGATATATGTTTTAGAAGTTTTACAATTCTTAGAAAAGTTTAGAAGTCGATCAAAGTTAATAGTTAGGGATTGTTAGTGAATATGTGTAACAAAGCAGGTTCAAAGTTTGATTAATATAAAAGTTCTTCTTAAGCTTTGTGTTAGTAGATTCCGCATACTTTACAAAGTTAAACAGTGTTTCAATATTAATAGTGTTGAGTTTACTCAATAATGTTAAACCCTTACAAGCTACAAAGTAGTTTGATCAGAGTATATCGATCCAACAAGTGGTATCAGAGCTTGTGTTGGAAACTCTGATTAAGAAGACAAACCTTTAAAACCTTTAAACCAATTTCACTACAAACCCTTTTAAGATGTCGACAGATGCTGCACCTGCTCCCTCAATTACTGCAGTTAGAATTCCTATTGTTAAGAAGGGAGAATACAACATATGGGCCATGAAGATGAGGCAGTACATTGCCATCACAGACCATGCCTTGTGGGATGTGATTGTCAATGGTAACATGCAAGTCGAAGAACCAGTTGAGGTACCTGGACAACCAACACCACCAAAAATACCTGTACCTGCTGCTACCAAAAGAAATCAAGACAAAGCTCTCAACATACTGCTTTCTGCTATTCCTGATGGTCACCTACTAAAGTTTCATGATGCCAAACAACTGTGGGCTGCAATAAAGAAGAAGTTTGGAGGTAATGATGCTTCCAAGAAGATGTATAGGAATTTACTGAAGCAACAATTTGAAACTTTCACTATTGGTGAAAGAGAAGGTCTTGATTCTGCATATGAAAGATTTCAACATCTTTTGAGTATGTTAGAACTATATGATGCTGAGGCATCAGTTGAAGATGCTAATTTGAAGTTCTTAAGAAGTTTGCCATCAGCATGGCATGTAGTTGCTACTATGATCAGAGGACAATCAGGGCTGGATACTATGGACTTTGATGATCTTTACAACAATCTGAAGGTGTATGAGCATGAGATGAATGGTACTACAGGATCAAGCACACAACAGAACATTGCTTTTGTCTCTTCTGAAAAGAGAAGCAGTACTTCTAACAAAGGTACTGCTTACCCTACTCAAAGTACTGTGAATGAAACACAGGTTCCTTGCACAACAATGGTCACCACCAATTCATCACAATCACTAACCCCCACCTCAGATGAAGTTCTATGTTCATTCTTTGCTCAACAAGCATTTATGCCTGTCACCTATCAAGAAGATGTATTGCAAATAGATGATGATGCTTTGGAAGAAATTGATATCAGATGGCAAGTTGCTATGCTCACTGCAAGGATCAAGAAGTATGTGAACAAGACAGGAAAAGGCATCAACTTCAGAGCTAAACAAGGCATAACATTTGACAAATCCAAGATTGAATGTTTCAACTGTCTAAGGACTGGTCACTTTGCAAGGGAGTGCAAATTTGCAAAGTATCAAGCAAACAAGATGATTGAACCACCCAAGCCTGAAAGAAAAGAGATTCTAATTACTGAACCAAAACCAAAAGCTTTGGTTGCTCAAGAGAATCTGTCAGAGATTGATTGGTCCAATGAGTTTGATGATGAACCTGTAACCTATTCAACGGTTACATTGGAAGATTGGAGCACGGCATTTGATGAAGAGCCTGGATATGCAGCTTTGGAATCAAGAGATGAGTTAGGAAGCTTTGATTGGAGCATGGAGTTTGAAGAAGCAACAGTTTAGCTTGCTATGGTAGCTACTTCACCAAGTCCATCCACCAAATCTGAGGTATGCTCTAAGTGTAATGATATGTATCAAAAGTTACTTACTGAGTATGTAGCTGAAAGAGATAAATTTCAAAAAGCTAGGGCTGAGATAACAGGTTATCAATTAACTTTAGAGTCAATGGAGGCCAAAATCCTTACACATGACAACAATGAGGTAGCATGGCTTGAAACATATAAACAACAGGATTACCTAGTTAAGTTGAATGAATGGAAACTAGGTTGCAAGGTGTCTGAACTAGAGAAAGTGACTGCTGAAAGGGATAAGTTGTTAGAAAAACTTGCTGTTTGGAATGAGGCAGGTGTGTCACATGTTCAATTTGTTGAAAAGCAAAGAACATCTAATATTAAGACAGGTCTAGGTTATGATAGTAATAAAGGAATACCATTTAAGAGCGAGGAACTAAATCTTACTGTTGATACCTCCACTAGTGATGAAGAGTTCCTAAGTCTAGATGAAAACACTTCTAGTGATGAGGAATCCCCTAGTCAAACACCTCCTGTATTTCAGAAAGAAAAGGGTTATAATGCAGTTCCTCACCCCCCATGTAGCTTTCAACCACCTTGAAAAGATGTTGATTGTTATGGTGTAGATAATCTAGAGTTTAGGAAAAAGCTTAAAAGTAAATTTAATCCTGAAACTTTAGAAAAGTCTGTTGAAGCACCTAAGGTTGAAGAGATCATGTTTCCAAAACAAGCAGTACCTTCAAACACTTTTCAAAGAACTGCTGATCACTCAGCAGTACCTCAAAGAAAATTCTTTCAAAATACTGCTAATTTTAGAAACACTTATGGAAGGGGATTTGGGGATATTGGTCCAAAGGTCTGTTTTGTTTGTTATAGTCCTAATCATTTGATTAAAGATTGTAATTATCATTTAGAATATCTTAGTAAATATCCTAAGACCAGAACTGCACAACCAAGTTATAAAGAGAATAGGCCAAGGGATAACAAACCAGCTTGGAACTATACAAATAGGGTTAACCACAGTAATTTCTCAAAAGACTTTAGGTACCCTCATCAGAAAAGGTCATACTCCAAACCCTCAATACCTTCACAAAGTACTGATAGAAAGTACCCTAATGTTTCTAGCAAACACTCAAGTGTAAGATCTAGGAGACACAATTCTTACAACCCTAGAAAGCCTTACAACACAAAACAAGATGCTAGGACACAGAACCCAACTCCTAAAGTTAGTACTAAATGGGTTAAGAAAGAAAGTACTGCTGGGGAAAAACCAGTACTTTCAGAAGTAAAGGGTGAAAAAGGGAAAAATGATCTTGAAAACTCAACAGTTTTGGAAACAAAAACCTTAATTCTTGATCATGCTTTCAAAGACAGTGGTGATTACATACTCAAAAATTTTGAGTATGTCACTCCACAAGGGGAACACAAGTCAGTAATGGCTTGGGTTCCTAAAAATAACTAACCTTTTCATGTAAATGCAGAGCAACCCAGAGGAGGAGCTTAAAGATCATCTTATTGTAGATAGTGGTTGCTCTGGCAGTATGACAGGAGAAAAGGAGCTCTTGTCAGATTTTAAAGCTTATTATGGAGGAAAAGTTGCATTTGGGAATGATCCTGATGGAGGAAGAATAACTGGCAAAGGAACTATCAAGGCAGGAAACATTGATTTTGAAGATGTTAGATATGTGAAGGAGCTCAAATTCAATCTTTTGTCAGTCTCTCAGATTTGTGATAAGAAGTACCCTGTGTTATTCTTTGACACAGAATGTCTTATACTTTCTCCTGATTTCAAGTTAGAAGATAGAAACTTGGTGTTACTAAGAGCACCAAGAACTAATGATGTGTACAGCATAGACTTGAAGAATGTTAATTCTGCTGAAAAGGCAACATGTTTGATTGCAAGAGCATCTATGGAGGAAGCACATCAATGGCACAGAAGACTAGGACATGTTAACTTCAAGAATATCAATAAGCTGGTCAGAGGTAATTTAGTTAGAGGTTTACCTTCTAAAACATTCAAGAATGATCACACATGTCTTGCTTGTAAGAAGGGTAAACAACACAAGGCCTCTTGTAAGAAGATTAATGAGAAGACTATTAGAGAGCCTTTGGAATTGCTGCACATGGATCTGTTTGGACCTGTTTCTGTTGTTAGTCTGAACAAAAAGAAGTACTGCTTGGTTATTACAGATGACTGTAGCAGATTTAGTTGGGTCTTTTTCTTATGCTTTAAAGATGAAACTTTTGATGCTATTCATGATCTAATAATAGCACTTGAAAATCAGTTAAGACTCAAGGTAAGAGGCATTAGATGTGATAATGGGACTGAGTTCAAGAATCAGCTTATGGATGAATTTTGTGCCAAGAAAGGAATCAAAAGAGAGTTCAGTATTGCTAGAACTCTGTGGAAAACTAGAAGGGGGGTTGAATAGTTTTAGCGTTTTAAAAGCTTTTTAACTTGTTTAGTTAGCTTTGAAACTTTTCGTTTGATCAAAGATATATGCACAAACACAATATATATAACATGCAAGTAAAGGAAAGAAATGATCAAACCACAACACGAGTATTTATCGTGGTTCGGCTACAAGGACTCTTTTTCCTTGCCCTACGTCCACGCCCCGAGTATCCAACTCGAGAGTTTCTTTCACTAGTCAACAAGCTCCTTTCACCGGCGGAGAAAACCTTACACGTCGCTTATACTTTTTCCGACACAAAGCTAAATGTCGAGTTCTTTTACAAGGGCACAACCACTCCCGTTTAGTTCTTTTACTAGGGTACAACAACTCCCAACACTCTTTGTATTTTGAGGACTAAAATACTAACCACTCACTTCAGAATATACACAAACAAATGACGCGTAAACAACACGAGTTTACACAATACTAAGCTACCAAGTCTTACAACGTTGTGTTGGAAACTTGTAACTTTTGACGACCTTGTGAGCTTCTTTGCTACAAAAGGAAACTTCACATTTACAATGTTAAGATGTTAGAAAGAAAGATGAGTGTGTGTGTAAAAATGATCTCAAGAGTTTAGCAAAAAATCAAGTTATGGCTTGGTATTTATAGCACAACAAACTGTGTGCTCGGCGGATCAGGCGGAACCCTCAAATGGGTTCCGCCCGTGTACCCCCAGGGTACCGCCGGGTCTGCAGTAGGTTTTTGCAATTACTCTTCAAACCAAACAAGGTCTTGTCTCATAACTTCTATCAACCAAACAATGTCACATCACTTAAAGTAAGTCAAACATGATACTTGCAAGCAACGTGAAAGCAAGTCAAACACATAACTTGCCATAAATACATAATGACAAAACTTGCCATAAATGTGATGTGACTATTTCTAATTTAAGAAATAAACTTGTGTTATGTTTTATGAAATGTAAAATGTAGCAAAAGTCTTGTTTATGCAAGTCTTAAAAACTAAGAATATGTTTTGCTTAAAACTAAAGTTTACATTTTGTCGTTAACAAAACTTAGCGAAGATCGTAAAATATAAATAACGTTTTTAGGCGATATTTGTATTAACAAACTCCTCAACAAAATGGAGTTGCAGAATGAAATGGTTAGTCGATACTCCCCCTAAATGGAGTACCAATATGGGAAACATGGATTTTGAGACCTACAAAAAAATGGTTAGTTGGTGATATATATAGTTAAGCTTGTAGTTACCACACACAATGCAACCACAATGACAACACAACATTGATCAACCAACAATGCACAAAAGTAAGTAGAAAGAAATTTCATTCCAAGTAAAATTTTGACTTATAAAAGTCAAAAGACAAGAAATGCTAACTATTCTTCTACTTAGTAACCAAAAACTAAAAAAAATAACCAAGAAAGTAAAAAAAAAATCCTACATTCCTAAGTTGGGGCAAACGGCCTCCAAGGGTTGTTTAGGATTTGTTGGGGTGGGAAAGTGCATCCAAACGTTCAATGACATGTTGGAATGCAAACCGGGTTTCATTTTGGAATTGGTGAAGCAAGGTTTTTATACTTTCACCCATTTGCTCACAATTTGAGCAAACATGGGGATGGTTGGGTGAAAATGGGTTGGTTTTGGTTTCTTGGTTTAGGGGTTGGTTTGGTTTTGGTTCTTGGGTGGAGAATGGATTTGGTATTGATTCAAGCAAGGTTGTTTAAAATTCCATTGCTTGATGAAGTTGATTGTCAACCATGCTTTGTATTTCCTTATAAGAAGGAAAGAAAGACTCATAGGTATGGGCTTGAGAAGGAGGTGGAGTTGGGTGATCATGGTGTTCAAAATTTGGTTCTCCATAGAGAGGACCATGGATTTCACGGTAGATTGGGTGAAATAACAATGGTTTGGGTGGTTGGTACACTTGTTGTGGTGGTTGGTTAAGTTGAAGATCTTCATCAAGGTCAAGAATTGACCTTGGTGAGTGAGTTGCAAAAGGTGGTGGTTGATTATGTCTTGGTGGAAGATCATTTAAATCTTGGACATATGGGTGTGGTGATGTTGGAGGAGACCCAAAAAGTTCCATAGGTTCAATTTTTGGTAATGGTGATGGTGATGAAGTCTTTGATGGTTGAGTTGGAGCACTTGGTGGAGTTGGGTCAATAGGTGATTTAGTAGGTGGTGGAGTGTGCTCATTTGGTTGTTTGGGTGATGGAGATGGAGATGCAAGATTCAAAAAGTGTTCATTTTTGATGGGTGATGTGAATTCATCCGAGGATGAGGAGCTAAGGTTGATGGATTGGTTTGACCATAGTGGTTTTACACTTATCCAGGCGGTTCTATGGATGGGTCGTGATGGTTGAGAGGTGTTTGTTGACTTGGTCATTGTTTAAAATGGTTTAAAGTTTCAGAATTTGTGATGAAGAAGGTGTGGTTTGAGAGTGTTTAGGATGGTTTAATTTATAGTGATGAAGATTTGTGGGAAGGAGTGTTTGGATTTGATGTTAGTCCATACAAAAATGGTGGTTCCTAATGATTTGGAAAACTTAATTGTGGGTTGTCATGTCATGGAAGTCAATCCAATGAAAATGGTGAAGTGAGAAGACAAGTTTTTGCACTAAATGCATAGTGGTTTTGGTAGATTTTGGTTGTATAAATTTCAGGGATTTCAAGGATCCCTTAGAAGGGTTCCTTCCTTTATGTTTGAGGGGTCCTTGAGGTTGTTATGGTTAAATTTGAATTTTGGCGGGAATTGGTTTTGGTTAAGTTCATGGAAGAAGGAGTATCCTATTATGCTAAACACATTGCAAGTAATGGGTTTCTACCTAAAAGGATTGGATTTTGTTGTTTCAATGTTGAATTGGCGAAAAAGAAAATAGAAATTCTGCAGTCAACTGGCGGCACCCTGGAAATACACAGGCGGAACCCAAATTAGGGTGCCGTCTGGTCCGTTGGGCCAAACCTGGGTTACCCAGATTTTGCACTGGCGGAACCCAAATTTGGGATCCGCCGGATCCGCCAGGCCTGAAAAACTTCACAGTCCGCGTTTTTGACCCGCGAAACGATTTTCAAAATTTTCGAAAACTCCTAAAACCAAAAATATCATTCATATCTGGTTAGGAAATGCAAAAATTAGACATGTAGACACTCATATCATAAGACTTTGACCGGGGGCTAGCGAAATTCACTAAACTTAGTGAAAATTTGATAATCATGAAAATTTGACAACTTGCCAAAAGTTGTCTTCCTGCAACATTGTTAGTTAAAACATGTTCCATAGTGTATCAAACATTGTACTAACACACAAATATTGTTTAAACTACCAAATTGTTCCAATAGCACCTTGTGCCAAACACTCCTAACACACCCGCACTCATTGTTTGTCGAGCTTCTTCTTCATTTTTCCAAGGAATCTCCCGAGGTTTTTGAACATCCCCTTTGTTTGCTTGAATTCTTCCGATTCATTTGCAATAGCCGGGAGTTGAGAGTGGTATTCTAGTGATGGGAGCCTAGAGTTTGGCAAATTATCATCTTCACTCATTGAGGAGGAGGATGATGAGGTAGGAGGATGTGGGCGTTTTCCTTGAGCTTTGTACATTCTCTTATCACTAAGTGGGACAAAGGTATGTGGGATGAGAGAGTAGTCAAGACGAAGACGGTTAGGAGTTGGTGGAATGGGTGAAATGAACCTAAAGAGACGGGTCAAGAGCATTCCATACGGCATAGCCGTTGTGCCATGCACGGGAATGTCGGCCATTCTCTTAGCCATGTAGTAGGCAAGATTGAAAGGTTGCCTAGTGGACAAAGAGTAGAGCATGTAGCATAGGCAAAGGTTGATATGGTCTCGGTTTCCTATGGTGCTTATAACATTTGCTCTAAGGACTTCCTCCCATTTCTTGAATTGGGGTTTGAGTTCGTTCATTTCCATTCCATATGGGTCCTTATCGACCTCATTCCCCGAACGGGTTCTCCTAGTGGTGGTGGTCCTAACAAAGAGGTGGTCACGGAGTATGTCTTTTGAGACAAGGGGTGTGTCATAAGGATGGATACGGTCTTGGAGGTTGTCAAGAGTTGAGAGGGAGTGCAAGTCGGAATAGAGGCAAGTACCACGGTTTGGAACACCTAGGATTTGAGCAAACTCCTCAAGTGTGAAGGAGTATTGGTGACCGCTAACCCTAAAGTGGATAGACATATGACCATAATCATCCGTTGAGAGGACGCATGATGCATAGAACTCTAGAATGAACCTAGGACAAATAGGCTCGTCGATATTCAAAAGACACTCAAAGTTTATTGTGGAAAAATCGGCGTAAAGGTTTGTGCCTTCTAGGAAAGATGGGTCTATGGTTCTACCCTCATGGACATAGTGTTTTTCTAGGGCTTTGAAAACGTTTACTTGATTTGCGGTAAGGCCTTTGGTTTTGTGGTGTTTTGGTAGGTACTTAATGGTGTCCTTGTGGTCGTAGTGGGCTAGAGGAGGCATGATGATTCCTAGAACAACAAAATTTCACATTTTAGTTTACGTAAACCACTATTATAATGTGGAAGTTCTAGTGTGTGCCTATATGAAAACAATATGGAGGTGCGGTTATCTTGACTCATTTTGATGCTTCAAAATCGTTTTATGCAAGTTTTGTTATAAAACAAAAGATAACCCAAACGCTCCTAGTTCAATGTAGCTTCGTTTGAATGTACCCGAAAATACATATTGGTTATGTATTCCCTTTAGCATTCAAGAGACATTATGCAAGTGATGTTTTAAACATAACGTTTTGATTTTGTGTTCTCAATGTGAGACGAAAAAATATTTGTCCTACTTGTGAGAAATTTTTGAAAGGATTTGACATGGGGTGTTTTAGCAAACATGTTTATACTAATTAAAGATGCAATTCCTAACTATGGGAAACATGATTAGTTTTATTAATTACCTAATCTCATGCATGAATTTCTTAAGTTAATGCATAACCCCAAGTTTTTGTTTTTGTGCAAGAAATAGAATTCCTAGACTCAGATCAGGATTGTAATAATGTTTAGAATACTTACAATGATGATTGATTAGCAATGTAAATGAATGGAGGACCAAGAATTCGTAGGTGTGGATGAGTGGTGAAGTGAATAGTATCAGCCTTGAAGTGGTGGTTATGAGATAATGGGTGTTTGGTTAAATATAAACAAAGAAAATGATTCTGCAGGTCGACGGACACGGCAGATCCCAAATTTGGGTTCCGTCCGTTATGGCTCAGGGTTCCGCCGACCCTGCTGAGAAAAATTGTTATGGATTTGTTTTGATTTTTGTGATTTTTGTCTAATGTCCAGAACTACAATGTAGGTTCCATGAGTCCTAAGCCTAGCCTAAGAAGGTTAAAAGGTTCACGTTTAAGAGGTTTGGTGAGGATGTCGGCTATGTTGTCTTCGGAAGAAACTTTCTCAATTGAGATATTTCCTTTTTGAACGTTGTCGCGAAGGAAATGATGACGGATTTCAATATGTTTGGTACGAGCATGTTGAACCGGGTTTTTGCTGAGATCAATGGCACCTTTGTTGTCACAAAGAATTGTGATGTCGTTGAGTTGAATTCCGTAGTCGACAAGAGCTTGCTTCATCCAAAGAGCTTGTTGACATGCCTTTCCGGCCGAAACGTACTCGGCTTCCGTTGTTGAGATAGCAAGAGCCGTTTGCTTCTTCGAGAACCATGAGGTGAGTCAATGTCCAACAAAATTACAAATACCACTTGTGCTTTTTCTATCGACATAGTCACCGGCATGATCCGAGTCGGCATACACTATGGTGTCTATTCCCGTTCCATTGGGATACCATAAACCTAAATGTGTAGTGCCCTTAATATACCTAAATATCCTTTTAACAGCTTCAAGATGGGTAGTTTTAGGATCTTCTTGAAAACGAGCACATAGACAAACACTAAACATAATGTCGGGTCTACTAGCCGTAAGGTAAAGTAGACTACCAATCATACCTCTATATTTAGTGCTATCTACGGATTCACTTTCCTCATCCTTGGTGAGTTTCGTTTCCGTGGACATGGGAGTTTTGATAGGTTTCGAATCTTCTAATCCGAATTTCTTAAGCATGTCCTTAATGTATTTAGATTGGTTAAAGAAGATACCATCTTCAAGTTGTTTAATTTGGAGTCCTAGGAAAAAGTTGAGTTCTCCCATCATACTCATTTCAAACTCGTCATGCATGATTTTTGAGAAATCCACACATAATTCTTGACAAGTTGATCCGAATATAATGTCATCAACATAGATTTGGACTATGATAATATGTGAATCTTTCTTCTTAGTGAAGAGAGTATTATCAACTAAGCCCATGGTGTACTTATGGTCAACTAAGAAGGTTTTAAGTCGATCATACCATGCTTTTGGAGCTTGCTTGAGTCCGTAAAGAGCCTTTTTAAGTTTGTAAACATAATTAGGTTTTTCAAAATCGATGAAGCCCGGTGGTTGAGCAACATATACTTCTTCATTAATGACTCCGTTTAGAAATGCACTTTTGACGTCCATTTGAAAGAGTTTAAAATTATGTGCACACGCATAAGCAAGTAAGATTCTAATTGACTCGAGCCTAGCTACCGGAGCATAAGTTTCATCGTAGTCGATGCCTTCTTGTTGATTATATCCTTGTGCTACTAGCCTAGCTTTGTTTCTAGACACAATTCCATTTTCATCCATTTTATTACGAAATACCCATTTCGTTCCAATTATTGTTTGACTCTTTGGTTGAGAAACCAATATCCATACATCATTCCTAACAAATTGGTTTAATTCTTCTTGCATTGCAATTACCTAAGATTCATCCTTAATGGCTTCATTAATATTTTTTGGTTCAATGGTTGACACGAAACAAAAATAATTACTTTCATTTTGGACTTTTTATCTTAGTGTTCTTTCATTAATGTTGCCTATGACGCTATCTAATGGATGACTTTTAGATTCTTTGACATTAACAAGTTCCTTGTTTAATAGTTCATCTTCCTTGTCATTATCTAAGATTTCTTGACTTTCAATTGCTTGGCTTTCAACTAAGTCATCATCTACCAAAGGTGATGTCTTAGAGGGAGGTGGACTTTTGTCAAATGTTACGTTTAACGATTCCTCGACTCTTAAGGTTTCTTTGTTTAAAACAATGTAAGCTTTACTACTTTGTGAATATCCAAGAAATACACCTTCATAAGACTTTGGGTCAAATTTGGTGAGATAATCCTTGGTGTTAAGAATGAAACATTTACTACCAAACACTCTAAAGTATCCTAATGTAGGCTTTTTACCTTTGTAAAGTTCATAAGGAGTTTTATTCAAAAATGGTCTAATTAGGACTCGATTTAGAATGTACGTTGATGTGTCTACGGCATTACACCAAAACTTTTGTGGAATATTTTGTTCATTAAGCATTGTTCTACTCATCTCTTGTAATGTCCGATTTTTACGTTCTACTACACCATTAGATTGAGGAGTACGTGGAGCCGAAAAGTTATGAGTAATTCCATTATTATCACAAAATTTTCCAAATTGAAATTCATTATCAAATTCACGACCGTGATCCGTTCTAATAGACACAATATTAGACCCTACTTGATTTTGAATTTTCTTACTTAGAATCTCAAATTTATCAAAAGCTTCATTTTTACTTTTCAAAAATTTTGTCCAAGTATAACGTGAGTAATCATCTACTATGACCAAAGTGTAGAAGTTACCTCCATAACTTTGTATAGCGGATGGACCAAATAAATCCATATGTAAAAGTTCTAGACACCTAGATGTAGAAACCAAGTTTTTAGCCTTATGGCTACTATGGACTTGTTTACCGACTTTGCAAGCATCACAAAAGTGTTGGTCATATTTCAACTTGGGTAGGTTTCGAACTAAGTCTTTGGAGGAGAGGTTTTGGATAAGTCTCATGTTAGCATGTCCTAAACATCTATGCCATAAAGTTGAAGATTCATCTAATGAGGTAAGACAAAGTTTGTCTCTAGATGTAGAATCCAACTTCATGACGTATACGTTGTTCTTAAGGACACCTTTGGCTATGGTTATACCATCTTTAAGTATTTTACTACCGTTCTCACTAAAAAGAACATTATACTTATTACGACAAAGTTGACTAATACTAAGGAGATTAAATCCTAAGTTATCAACATGAGCAACATCATCTATAGAAAGGGAGTCATGAGAAATTGTACCTTTTCCGATGATTTTGCTCCTAGCATTACTACCAAACGTAACATTACCTCCATCACATTTGTGATATGTAGAGAAGAGGCTTTTATTACCCGTCATGTGCCTTGAACAACCGTTATCTTTGATCCATTCATCTGGATCCAAACAAACTTTGAGGCACACCTATTTTATTAAAAACACTCAAACATTTGGTCCCCAATTTCTCATGGGTCCATTTTGGTTAAGCATACCATTAATTTGTCCCAAATATGAAAATAGAGCATAAGGGTTCCATGGCATGTAATTTGAGGTTTGGTAATGTCCAGGAGTGTTTTGGTTCCAAACATGTTGGTAGTTTGGTCGAGCATTGAAGTTGCTCTTTGGAAAGGGGCGTTTGGGAATTGGAGTCTTAGGTCTTGGTTGAGTAGTCTTAGCTCTAAATTCATTTTTACTAAGTCCTACTCCAGTTTTAAAGGCAGGTTTGGTTCCATTTTTATATGTAACTTTAACAAATTTAGAACGATCCGATGTGGATGGAGTTACTGCTGCAGCAGACCTGGCGGAACCCTCGGGGCCAACGGGCGGAACCCTATTTTGGGTTCCGTCTGGTCCGCGGGCTGCTGTAGCAGTTTTGTTTGTTTCATGTGTGTTCGTTTCTTGTTTCGTTTGACCCTTAATGATTTCTACTTTCCTGAAACCTAGACCTGTTTTATCAAAAGGTGACTTTTGGAGTTTCATAATTTCATCCGCACATGAAATGCTCTTATCGAACTTTTTGAACTTTGTGGTTTGTTTGATTAGATCATTTTGAGTTATTTTAAGTTTCTCAACTTCAAGTTTAAGTTCCTCACATGATTTGCATGAGGTGTCAATACCTTTACTCTTTTCTAATCTCTTAGCTTTTTCTTTTAACTCATAAACTTCATTCTCTAAAAACTCCTTTTTAGTTTTCAAAAATTTATTTTTGTTTATGATTTTTAAGCTTAGCTCACAAAGTTTGTTATATTCATTTTGTAAAGTGTCATCATCAATAGAGGAGTAAGATGAGTCGGAGAGTACCTCATTTGAGTTGTGAGCCATGAGAGCAATATCATCGTTCTTTGGCTCATCATCATCTCCTTCATAGTCACTCCAAGCACCACCCACAAAAGCTTGTTGAGGCTTACTCTTGGGTGGTTTTGGACATTCTCCTACAAGATGACCTGTGTCTCCACACCTATAACATTTTCGTTCAACTTTTCCTTTTCGATCATCACGATCTTTCCGGAAGGTTTTCTTGTCATCTTTAGGTTGTCTTACAAATTTCCCTCGCCTATGAAAGAACTTCTTGAAGTCTCTCACGGCCATAGCATATTCCTCATCATCACTATCCGAAGTAGATTCTTCATCATCACTTGATTGGACTCTAGCTTTCAAGGCAATGGACTTAACTTTTTCTTTCTTGCCTCTAACTAGTTCCGAATCTTTTTCCATCACCATTTCGTGAACTTTGAGGTTTCCAATTAGCTCATCAAGTGACATGCTTGAAAGATCTTTGGATTCTTCAATTGCCGTCACTTTTGCTCTCCACTTCGGATGGAGTGCTCTAAGAAATTTCCTGACAAAGTTCTTACTACAAAAAGATTCATCAAGTGCTTTAAGTGAAGTAATAATAGTGTTAAACCTAGCAAAAGCATTATCAATAATCTCATCTTCTGAAATAACAAATTGTTCATATTGTTGAACAAGAAGATCAATTTTGTTATCTTTAACTTGTGAGTTTCCTTGATGAGTGACAATTAAAGATTGCCAAATATCTTTGGCGGTTTTACACAAAAAGACTCTTTCATATTCTTTCTTAGGCAAAGCGTTGTAAAGCATCATTTTAGCTTCATTATTTTTACCTATCAATTTCTTTTGATCATCATCTTTAATGTTAGTAACTATATTATCACCATCAACAATTATATACCATAAATCTATATCTTTAGATTTCACGTAAGTTTCAAAACGGTTTTTCCAATATATAAAACCATTTGCTTCAAAGAGTGGTGGTCTTTGCATAGATTGCCCTTCTTTGTAATTTTCAAAATCCATGGATCGTTTCAAGTTTTAAAACACAATATATTTTAAAAGCTTGAGTAACGTAGCTCTTGATGCCAATTGTGGAAAACTAGAAGGGGGGTTGAATAGTTTTAGCGTTTTAAAAGCTTTTTAACTTTTTTAGTTAGCTTTGAAACTTTTCGTTTGATCAAAGATATATGCACAAACACAATATATATAACATGCAAGTAAAGGAAAGAAATGATCAAACCACAACACGAGTATTTATCGTGGTTCGGCTACAAGGACTCTTTTTCCTTGCCCTACGTCCACGCCCCGAGTATCCAACTCGAGAGTTTCTTTCACTAGTCAACAAGCTCCTTTCACCGGCGGAGAAAACCTTACACGTCGCTTATACTTTTACCGACACAAAGCTAAATGTCGAGTTCTTTTACAAGGGCACAACCACTCCCGTTTAGTTCTTTTACTAGGGTACAACAACTCCCAACACTCTTTGTATTTTGAGGACTAAAATACTAACCACTCACTTCAGAATATACACAAACAAATGACGCGTAAACAACACGAGTTTACACAATACTAAGCTACCAAGTCTTGCAACGTTGTGTTGGAAACTTGTAACTTTAGACGACCTTGTGAGCTTCTTTGCTACAAAAGGAAACTTCACATTTACAATGTTAAGATCAAGGTTGTCAGGATCGGGATCCTACCTAGGATCGTTTTCGGCTTCGCAAGATCGGGATCGTAGGATCGGATCGGGATCGTAAGATCCTATGAAAATGTATATATTATTGTATAAGAGTTGTAGTTTTATACTTTTATGTAATATTTTATATGATAAATGAATTTAAATGAATGATAAAAGAAAAAACAATAAGAAACATGAGCTTCTAGTAGGATCGGATCGTTCACGATCCTACGATCCTGTGCGCGATCCTACGATCCTACAACAATCTTGCTCCCCTCGAGATAAAAACATGGGCTTGTAGTAGGATCGGATCGTTTACGATCCTACGATCCTGCGTACGATCCTACGATCCTATACCGATCCTGATAGAATTAAGATCCTACTACGATCCTGCTCGTTTTTTATATGTAGGATCGTAGGATCGTACGATCCTACGATCAGGATCGCGATCCTGACAACCTTGGTTAAGATGTTAGAAAGAAAGATGAGTGTGTGTGTAAAAATGATCTCAAGAGTTTAGCCAAAAATCAAGTTATGGCTTGGTATTTATAGCACAACAAACTGTGTGCTCGGCGGATCAGGCGGAACCCTCAAATGGGTTCCGCCCGTGTACCCCCAGGGTACCGCCGGGTCTGCAGTAGGTTTTTGCAATTACTCTTCAAACCAAACAAGGTCTTGTCTCATAACTTCTATCAACCAAACAATGTCACATCACTTAAAGTAAGTCAAACATGATACTTGCAAGCAACGTGAAAGCAAGTCAAACACATAACTTGCCATAAATACATAATGACAAAACTTGCCATAAATGTGATGTGACTATTTCTAATTTAAGAAATAAACTTGTGTTATGTTTTATGAAATGTAAAATGTAGCAAAAGTCTTGTTTATGCAAGTCTTAAAAACTAAGAATATGTTTTGCTTAAAACTAAAGTTTACATTTTGTCGTTAACAAAACTTAGCGAAGATCGTAAAATATAAATAACGTTTTTAGGCGATATTTGTATTAACAAACTCCTCAACAAAATGGAGTTGCAGAATGAAAGAATAGAACTCTTATAGAAGCAGCAAGAACAATGCTTGCAGACTCTCAACTACCAGTTCCATTCTGGGCTGAAGCTGTAAGTGCTACTTGCTATGTGTTGAATAGAGTATCAGTGACTAAACCTCAAATGAAGACACCTTATGAGTTACTCATGGGAAAGAAGCCAAGTATCAAGTTTATGAAACCTTTTGGATGTCCTCTAACCATTTTAAATACTGCTGATAATTTGGGCAAATTTGATGGGAAGTCAGATGAAGGATATTTATTGGGATATTGTACTAATAGCAAAGGATTCAGAGTGTACAATAGGGTCACCAAGAAGGTTCAAGAATGTCTTCATGTTGATTTTTTGGAAGAACAAGAAAATTCTAAAGGTAAAGGTCCTGATTGGATGTTTGATCTTGATTTAATGTCTTCATCAATGAATTATGTACCTGTAAGGGAAGAAAATCAAGTTGCTCCCACTGAAGAGGAAGCACAGTACATTGTTCATGATGTTAATTTAAGATCTGAAGATGAGCCAAAAGATAATGCCAATGATGAGAAGAAAAGTACTTCTGAGCATCAAGGTACTGCTGATCCTAACAGTACTGTTGATCCTCAAAGTACTGTTCCACCTTAAATACCAGTATCTGCAGAAGATCAAGCCATTCAAGATGAACTTTCTAGGATGCTTTTTCAAGAAACAATGGCTAAGTCATATGATGATGAACACAGGAGAGCCTATGAAGCAGAAAAGAAGAAAGCAAAAGAAACAGCCAGCACTTCTAATCCATTTGAAAGTACTTTTCAACCTTTGGATACTTCTAATTGGAAAAATACTGATGCTGTTCATGATCCTAATATGCCTGACTTAGAAGATACTGTTGATCCAAACACAATTACCTTAGATGACACATATGATGAATTGGATCAAGAAGGCATTTTCTCAGATTCTAATGAAGATCCTGATATAACTAATTTGGAAGATGATCTTGAAGTCTCACCAACTCCTACTCTCAGAATTCATAAATCTCATCCTGCTACCAATATTATTGGACCCTCATCATCAGGGGTGCTTACAAGGACTAAGGCTAAGAATATGTCTCAACAACATACTTCTTTACTCGGTTTTATCTACAAGCAAAACAGGGTGAATCATAAGGATCAGAAGTTGTGTTTATTTGCTTGTTTTCTATCTCAGGAAGAACCCAAGAATATCAAACAGGCATTAGCAAAGGAAAGTTGGGTGGAAGCTATGCAAGAAGAACTCCTACAGTTTAAACTTCAAGAAGTTTGGATATTATGTGACTTACCTGATGGAAAGAAACTTATTGGAACTAAATGGGTTTTCAGAGTAAAAAGAGATGAAAGAGGGAATGTTACTAAGAACAAGGCAAGGTTAGTGGCTCAAGGATATAGACAGGAAGAAGGAGTAGATTATGATGAAGTTTTTGCTCCTGTGGCAAGGCTTGAAGCCATCAGGCTATTTTTGGCTTTTGCATCTTATATGGGATTTCCTGTGTATCAGATGGATGTTAAAAGTGCTTTTCTATATGGCAAAATCACAGAAGAAGTTTATGTCAAACAGCCTCCTGGTTTTGAAGACCCTGCACATCCAAACAAAGTCTACAAGGTAATCAAAGCTCTTTATGGTCTACATCAAGCTCCCAGAGCCTGGTATGAAAGGCTTTCCAATTTTCTATTGTAACATGGTTATAGAAGAGGAGCTATTGACAAGACTTTGTTTATCAAGAGATAAAAGAAGGATATTATGCTTGTTCAAGTATATGTTGATGATATTATTTTTGGTGCTACCAAGCAATCAATGGTGAAGGAATTTGAAGATCTTATGCAGAAAGAGTTTCAGATGAGTTCCATGGGAGAATTAACATTTTTCTTAGGACTTCAAGTGCAACAGTCAAGCAGTGGTATTTATATTTGTCAAGATAAATATGTTTCAGATATTCTTAAGAGATTTACTTTCACAACTGTTAGGCCTACATCTACACCAGTGGATACTAACAAACCTTTGGGAAAAGATGAAGATGGAGAAGATGTTGATGTCACACTATACAAGTCTATGATTGGATGTCTTATGTATTTAACTGCATCAAGACCTGATATTACTTTTGCTGTGAGCTTATGTGCAAGACATCAGGTTAATCCTAAAGTATCTCATTTGAATGCTGTCAAGAGAATTTGCAGGTATCTTAGGCAACAACCTAAGCTAGGATTATGGTATCCTAGGGATTCACCTTTCCATCTCCATGCCTTCTCAGACAGTGATTATGCTGGAGATAACTATGACAGAAGGTCCACAACTGGAGGATGCCAGTACCTTGGAAACAGATTAGTGTCATGGCAATGTAAGAAGCAAACAATTGCAGCAACTTCTTCCACAGAAGCAGAGTATGTAGCTGCTGCAAGTTGTTGTGCACAAGTACTTTGGTTGCAAAATCAGCTTTTGGATTATGGATTCAATTTCAAGAATACTCCTATCAATATTGATAATGAGAGTACCATCTGTATTGTTAAGAATCCAGTTTATCATTCCAAGACCAAGCACATTCAAATTAGACATCACTTTATCAGAGATTGCTATGAACAAAGACTTATCAATGTGGTTAAGGTTCATACTGATGATAATGTAGCAGATTTACTCACAAAGGGCTTTGATGTTTCAAGATTTACTTTCTTAGTTGTGAGTATTGGCATGATTAATATGTAAGCTATTTTTGAGGGGAGGCATAAATAGTTATTAGTTAGTCATTATTTGAGGGGAGGCTACATGTATCATTCAAAGGAAACTAGTTTATTCATCATTCAACTAAGTTATTACAACAACCATTCAGAAAGATTTTACATCTTCATTATTGTTACCAAACTACTGACACAGACATAGAAAACACAAGACAACATCAACCACCAACTACCACAACCTACTACCATGCTTCACACCTACTCCATAGGCCTTTTACCCTTACCCTCATAGCTTTGTTTTCCCTTTTGAGCAGTCCTTCTCTTGTCATCAAAAGAAGTCTGTTTTCTTGGGCAAGCCAGGCCAAGAACCTGTTTGGGAGGTCTTTCTTTTCTTGGAGCAGGCCACTTCATGTTCTGGATTGCTGATTCCAGAGCTTGAGTCAAAGCAAGTGGAAGTTCTTTAGCCAAAGATGAACCAGAACCAACTTTCTTTTTAGGCTTTTTGCTGGTGGTACTGCCTGCATCAGTTATGGTAGAGTAGGCAGCACTCATTGTTGATGAAGCTTCTTGGTGTCCCATCCACTGAGCATTAGGAGGAAAGTAGTCTAACCATCCTGGATCTTCAAACTAAGAATCAGAGTAGTAACTTATCTCTGAGTCTGTGGTACCCTCTGAGTCTGAAGAGATGTTTACAATTGGTATGTGACTCATTTTTGTTTACTTGTTGTTTATAAGAGAAGATATGGTGTTTGCAAGTTCTTGGTAAAGTTGCTTTTACAAGCAAGGTGAAGGTAAATGAGCATTTAATGAAGTGTATTCAAGTTCACTTACCTTGGTAGCTTTGGGATTTAATTTGGTGATAGTCATTAATACGGGTTGACTTTCAAAGATATTTTGGTCAAATAGTCAACATTCAAGATTTTTAGTGGGAAAGTACTTTGGTTAATGTACTGTTTGAGCTTATGGTGGAAAGTACTGCTCCATTCTTTATGGAAAGTACTGCTTGGTGTTATTCAAAGGGTTCGCTGATGTGTCAGATACTGTTCCAACGGTCAGATTTGCGGCTAACAACCTTTCGAAAGATGTAGGATATTTACTTCCAAAAATAACGGTAAAATCATTAATTACCGTGATTTTTGTTATTTTATTCTTATATATATACCTCATATCTTTTCCTTTTATTCACCTTCTTCGTCCATATAAACTCATACATACTTTGCATCAATCATCACTTTTCTTACTCTAACCCTAATCATTATGGCTAATCGACGTACCATCACCAAACATAACATGATCGCAAACCTTGAGAAAACCAATGAAAACCTTGATTTTCATGGTATCATTGACTTTCTTACTGGTACCAACATCTGTTACTCCATTCTTGTCAACCCCGAGATTATTGGACCCTGGATTCAAGCTTTTTGGGATACAACACGATCCCAGGTTGAGGATGGAGAGGATATCATTACTGCTACAGTTGCTGGGAGAGCTATTCGTGTTACAGAGGCTTTAATTAGGGAGGTTTTGTTATTTGAAGATGAAGGAGGCTCTGTTTTATTTGGGAAACAAGAAGTTTGGAATACACTCAGAGATATTGGGTATGAAGGTTCTTTGACTAAGCTTACTTTTCAGAAGGCTATGGTAAGTCCTCATTGGAAATTCCTTATTCATGTGTTGCTACATTGTTTAAGTCCAAAGAGTACTGCTTGGGATCAATTCAGTCATTCTATAGCTTCTGCTTTTGTTGGTCTTATTACCAATCAGCCTTTTAATTTTTCTTACATGATTCTTGAGGGTATGCTTACTCATATTCAGGCTGGCAAACCTTTTCTTATGTACCCTAGGTTTGTTCAATTGCTTTTAGAAAATCCACTAGATGGTATACCTAAAACTCAGGATTATGTACCTACCATCAGGATGCAACCTAAAGTTTTCACTTTTATATCACATAAGGGAGTTAATTTTTCGGGTAGGAATACACCTCTTAATGCTTATATGTTAGAGGTAGCTCAAGCTGTTAGGGATGAAGAAAACAATAGTGGTTCTGCAAATTCTAACAATGATGCTCCATCTGGTTCTGCTGAGCATTCTGCTTCAGTACATACTCCTACACCACCTATTGTTTCTCCTCAGCATGTTGTTTCCGGTGAACACACTCCCTCAGTCACAGTATCTTTGGATCAACCTGTTTCTGCTCAAGGTACTTCTCCACAAAGTATTGATACTCAAGGTACTGCTTCAGAGGATTCGCCAGTACCTACTCCCAATGACTATACTTCCACAGGTGGGTTTCAAACATCTGGAGGAGATGAGGGAATGAAAGGTACTGAGGGTACTTCTGATTTGGCTAAGGAATTGGAGAAGCTCAAGTCTATTGTTACTGCTCAAGATGCAAAGATCAAACGCCTTAGAAAGAAGTTCATCAGATTGAAGAAATTTGTTTGGCCTCTTATTAAGCATTTTAGGCTTTATGTGAAAGAACAGAAGTAGTCTCAGCAGCCAAAGTCTAAATCTTCAAAGAAATCTTCTAAATCCAATAAGAAGCTTAGGAAATCATCCTTTATCACATTGGGGAGGAATCAAGATAAGAATTTGAATAAAGATGATTCTGAAGTTAAAATTTCAGAAGATGCTCATTTGTGGAAATATCCAGAAAGTCCAAAGACTCTTATACCAGAAAGCTATGTTGAAGAGGATATGAATATTGCACAAAAAGATGAGAATATTGAGCAAGAGAAAGAGAATGAGCAAAAAGAGAATGAGCAAGTAGATGATCAGCAAGAGATTGTTAAGCAGGATGAAGATGCACTGAATATTCAAAGTGCTGGTGTTCAAAGTACTGCTGCAGAAAATATAAGTCTGCAAGGTACTGCTGAGCAAGGTACTTCTTCCAGAATTATTGATGAAAGTGAAGTTACTGCAGCTGGACCTTCTACAATGAATTATGCAGATGAAGCTGGTCCTTCTACTTTTATACCAGAAGAAGAAAGAGAACATACTGCTAGTGATGATGAAACAATTGCTCAGGTTATGATGAATTTAAGAAGACCTACTGGAAGAATTCATATATCTGAGCCTGCACAAAAGGATGATGAAAGTACTTCTGAATCAGAAAAACCAGATCCAAAAGATAAAGGGAAAGGTATAATGGTTCAAAAAGACTCTAAGAAGAAGAAGAAGAAATTTTCTATTGCTCAGATTAGAGAATTAGAGACTGCAGGTGATTTAGAGCTTGCTAAAAAGCAACAAGAAGAATATTATGCTGAGTATTTGGAGGAAGTCAGAAGGCCAATTACAAAAAAGCCAATGACCAAAGCTCAGGAAAGAAATTGGATGATGCAATTCTTAAGAAAGAAGGGATACAAGAACTTACATAAACTAAGGTATCCAGAAATAAAAGCTTTATGGGACAAAGTACAAGAAGATATCAGAAGAGAAATAGATAGCTTTGTACCTATGGAAGTTGATAAAGAAAAGAAATTAGAAGAGATAAGGAAGGAACAAGCTGAGCAAAGGAAATTGAAAAGAAAGAAATTAGCTGAGGATGATAAATTGTCAAAAAGGCTGAAGTTAGTTCATGAAGATACAGTTGATGAACTCAGAAATTATTTTAGAGTTGTTGATTTTGAGAACAAAAGGAATGAAGATTCTGGAACTAAGTCCAAGATAATCTCATTTTCTGTGGTTGAATCTAAAGAGGGAAATTATTTTATGATCCACAGAGAAGATGAAAGCTTCACAACATTTTATATGTTATGGGATTTGTTGCACTGTATCACAAGGGAAGATCTGTATGACTTATATGTGCAAGTGCAGACTTACTATGCAAAGAATGAAGCTTCAGAAGTGGGATTAGTTCTACTTGGAGATCTATTTACCATCTAGGATACTGAAGAAACAAGTGTTGATCCTCTCTGGAATGATCAAGAGAATTGGGAAATTACAAGATGGAGATTTTTTGAGTCATCAGGAGTTCATACACTAGAGATGGAAGATGGTACCATGATTCACATGTTGGCTGAGAGGAGATATCCATTGATCAGAGAAATAATGCTCAGAATGCTGGATCATGGAATGGAACTTGAAGATGAATCTGAAGTAGCTTTGGATGTTATCAAGCTATTTATCAGATGGGTCAAGTCTGAAGAGTAATATTGCATAATACTGGTATGATTTGTTTTGTAAAATTAAAGTATTTTTTAAAAGTACTGCATAAACAGTACTTTATCAAAGTACTGCTTGTTGATATAAACCAGTATAAGTTCTTTAAAAATAAAATGTTTTGATTTTTAAAAGAAAAGGAAAAAGGATTTGAAAAGTAACACATGGTGTTAGTATTTATACTGCACAACAAATGGTAATCAACTCACCATGTTTAACCAACAAGAAAGAGTTTGACTCATCATGAGGGTACGGCTCTGATGTGATAATCAAATCCGTTGATGGTTGATAGTTCACCAAAAACTAGGTTATCAACTCACCATACATCCAAGTGATCAAGAGTTGGCTAGTCCATAGCAAACGGCTCATGGTAAAGACATATCAAATCCGTTGATAGCTGATGATTTGCTAAAAATCATAATTTTCAATGATTCACCTTTCACAGGAGTTAACACACCTGGAAGTGATGAGAATAGTATGAAACTTTTATAAGATTTGATGATTTTTGTACCAAAATGTTGCTGCGTTGCTGAGAAGATTATATGGAAGATATGATGCTGATGAAGAGTACTTTGACAGATGACAGATAGAAGAAAAGGAATAAAGAAACAACCTCACTGCATAATTAAAGATGTGAAGATTAAAGATAACAAAGAAACTTGAAATCAAGCAAGTAGAGTTCAAGTTAGGGGAGGATTGTTGGGATATGAAATATCAAAGTACTTCTGGATGTCAAAGTACTGCTGCATGAAGAAAAAAGTCAAAGTACTGCTGTTATTGAAGATTGCTTAAAGTACTTCGAAGGATACAAGGACTGATGTGCAATATTAGACAAGGATTAATGTGTAATATTAAGAGAATATTCTAGAATTAGTTAGGGATAATGACTTGTCGTTCAAGAATTACATGTTGTAAACCGACTTAAGGTTATCTATATAAAGAGCCTTAAGAGGTATTAGTCGATATATGTTTTAGAAGTTTTACAAGTCTTAGAAAAGTTTAGAAGTCGATCAAAGTTAATAGTTAGGGATTGTTAGTGAATCTGTGTAACAAAGCAGGTTCAAAGTTTGATTAATATAAAAGTTCTTCTTAAGCTTTGTGTTAGTAGATTCCGCATACTTTACAAAGTTAAACAGTGTTTCAATATTAATAGTGTTGAGTTTACTCAATATTGTTAAACCCTTACAAGCTACAAAGTAGTTTGATCAGAGTATATCGATCCAACAGTTTTGGTTTTGATTTTTAATATGATTAGAAACCATAGGATTGTCATGTAATTGTTTATGCGTTTTAGTAAACGATCTTGGTGCAATATGTTAATTGTTAAGCATAATCCATGAAAAGTGCATATTTGCATGGATTTGATTGTGTGATTAATTTAAATTGTTTAAATTGAATAGATGAACATGTAAATTTATTAATAGATGTCGAATTGGGGAAGACTCCAATATTAAGTAATCAATTACGTGCTATGTGGTGTTTGTTTAGTTTTGGCTTACGCAATCGATTTATCAATGTATATGGATCTTTTTCCTTTGAAGAAGAAAGCCCTAATTGAATAAATGCGTTATACACCTAGATTGATTATTAATAGGACTATTGAATAAAATTTGCATGTAGCTACATGTTTATACATATTTAATTGTTATGTTATGTATATGTTTATTCGATTGTTTTATTTTTTATTATGTATTACTTGTTTTTGTTTATTATTATGTGAGACATGTTTATAAACGAAAAAGGGTAATTTTGAATAGAAAAATAATATGGACTAAATAAATGGCGAAATTGTTTTGATTTTAAGAGTTTAAATTTCAAAGGATTGGTTGATTGATGTTTTTGTACATAGTGTGCGAAAGGCGGACCGAAAGTCGCCATACACTATATTACGTACATTGTCATCTTAAGGGTGGATTAACCACAATTCCATAATGATTATCCGAAACACTAAGCCTTAGGGCTTATGAAAAAGTACGATATAAGTGGACGATAATTGTTGGTAATTCTTTAATTGGTGAACCCGATACCTCAATCAAAACTTTGCTATTTTACTCTTAGTGAATTGGTAATAAAATTGTTTTATAAAACCAATGTTATGAAGTTGTATGCATGCTTCTTCATACATTATTTTGATTACACGTCAAAATTAATACCCTTATAAAATTAAGTCGAATGTCATCTAATTAAGAACACTTGAAGTTGTAGTTTATGTCATGTAAGAGCTTGGCTAAATTGCAATGGAGAGGTAAATTTCATAATTTCATTGCTAGCAGTTCAACTGATGTAACGGATTTATGAGTTTGCAGTTTTTAAGTTAGACGACTTAAATTGAGTAGGAAGTGAGAGCTTGGACTCAATGCATTAGATGGGGATGAAACATGCTTACTTTGCAAAAGTTTTGTGAAAGTAAATCCCATAATGATCTAGGAATTGCAATATGATATTGGCAATTATTGTTCGACAATTACCTTGTTGAATACTATCATTACTAGCAGATCAACTGATGTAATGGTACTATGTCAATTTGGATCCTTGCTTTAAGAAAATACTATGGTTTATATGAATATATTTACCAATGGGTATTTTATTTTCTTAAAGACCTAATTATCGAAAATACTAAAATTGAATTTTGTAATTCGTTTTAATGTATTAATGTAACGTTCAAACCGTAAACGCACTTTGGGCTTTGGTAAATTGATCCCGTTCTGTTTTCAAATAAATGTTTGATTCAGAATAATTTAATTAAAAGACAAAAGAAGTCTCTTTTCTATGAAAAAAGAGTGAGATACAATCCTATTTCTTTTCATGAATGAAAAGGATAATAGGAATATTAGATAAGTCTAAATTCTAATATAATTCATAGCAAATTTTTAATAGTTATGAAAATTGCGCATATTTTTCATAGGGATTTCATCATCCTCATTCGGTGATTAAATTGTTAATAACAAATATGATATTTGGTTAACAGAAAATTATGTATGACATTTTATGAGTTATTATAATTAGAAGCTAGACTAATTACCGCAAAATGGTAAAAGACAAACTAGTTTATTCATCTAGTTGTTTTGGCTATTTAAAAGGTACTACATACATTGTAGGATGGTAGACCTGTTAAGGAAGAAATTGCATGCCCAATTTTTTAAGTTAATCGCATTTGATGGATAGTCCATCATTTACAAAGTAGAATACACACTTTAGTGCATAAGTAATTGTTACGTATGGACATTCAAAAGTGTAGGAAAGTTAAACGCACACTATTTTCTTTCACTGGATATGAAACGTTTACAATGTTGTCATATTCAGTGGGAGTATTATGTAATTATTACTGAATAAGTAATTATTGTAATGATCTTTAATTCAGTGGGAGTTACAAACTTTGACATCTTGGTAGCTAAAGATAATTACTTTTCAAGTGTAGACACTTATACTTTTAAGGATAGTCTTGTACGTTTCCTTACTAGACATTGTTGTTCTACATCTACTTGTTATGCTAAGATCTATGACACAATCATATTGATCACATAAACAAATGCATGGCGTGTTGTTTATCAACTATATGAGGTTGTTCCATGCACAAGTGGGAGAAATGTTATCTTTAATGTGTGCAAGAAACAACTCATAAAGATATGATTTTACGGATTCTCTTGACTGCAAGGTAAGAGAATAACGTTCTAATTTGAATTATCCTAATCTAATTCAAGAAACACTTGGTGTTACAATTTATGTTATGTGAGAGCTTAGCTAGATTGCAACAACAAAGTAAATTTTATATTTTCATTACTAGCAGATCAACTGATGTAATGGAACTATGAGAATTTACAGTTTCTAAATTAGATACCTATTAGAACATGTGTCAATATGATATCAAGACTACTTTAATTTGTATATTTATGAATTCATGGAATGACATAAATTAATAAAGTAATCTAATGCTGCTTCAATCTGAATATTTATGTGTTCTTGAAATGACATAAGTAAATGAAGAAATAATGTTATTTACATTATTGTGAAGTAATAAATTAACTTGAAATTATTATTGAAACCAAAAGATGGTGTTCATAATTACTTTAGTTAAACATGTTTATGATTCATTGTAAAGATATAAACATAAAGTCTTTTAATTGTTACAACACTTATAATAAAGTAAGACGTTATCTTGTTATGTGTTTTAATTAAGACATATACATGAAGTCATTAAATTGTTAAATGACTTATAACGTATAGTGGGATTATAACAGTTTATGTTTTCTTGTAAAGACATGGATATGAAGTGACTTTGTCAAAAATACTTGTATTATAAAGCATGTAATTGGCTTGAAAAATATTAATTATTATACCATTAAAATGACTTAGTTGGTAAATAGACAAGTCAAAAGGAATATGGTTATCTTAAATATTGTTAGATTGTCTTACAATATTAATACTAATGAAATACCAAATGTTTATGGTATGTCCAGTTAGGAAAATCAAACTCTTGTTATATTGTTTGATTAAAGATAACTATGACTTCTTTTCTTTCAAAAGTTATCAAGGTTAGAATATTGAGTATGACTTGGACATACTTAATAAAACTCCAACTTAGAAGATTAATAAGACATGATGGAATATGATAAATTATATTAAGTCTTAAATTGAAGTTCTAAATTTGTTTAACTTCTTATGAAGAGGTTATTAACAAAGTAAAGTCAGGAACTGTCAATAAGTATTTGTAATATCCCAAAAAAGAACATTGTATTGTTGCTTTATTTGCTAAGTATTTAAAGATAGTCTTTAAATTACTAAAAGCAAGTGGGAGTTTTGATCTTTAAAATATAAAATTACAAGATACATAATCTTCTAAAATACACTAGTAAATATCATGATGAAGTTTGACATTTGAATGTTAAATCTCAAGATGATAATAAAGTTTGACATTTAAATGTTAAATCTCAAGATGATGGAATTATCATTCATAGAATAGCAATATATCTTAGATATTTGATTAATATGTTGAGGGCTATGATTTATTAGATTATTGTAAACCTGATAATCATTATGTTACATTACCAAATATGGAATTGAGTAAAGTACACATACTATGAATGATTAAGATGTTGTCCATAAAGATAATCAATTTTAGAAATTTGGTTTATCTTAATAGTTAGACTAGAAAATGAAGATGAGTTTCTTTAAAGATAAGGTAACCTTTGTTGTTTAAATCTTTGTATAGAAATCATATGGACAATATTGTGCACGTATTTAATGCATGTCTTATGACAAGATTATTAATCACACTTAAGCAATTAACTGTGAATGAATATTCTTTTCTAAATACATTGAATATATAAACATTATGATTGTTATATTTATGAAATTGACAATGGAATATCAAAACTCTTTCTTGAGTGATTACTTGAGCGAGGATGATAAGTAATCAAAAGGAGTTTATGAATTCAAATAAATCTTTGAAAGTGTACAAAGTGCAATAATCCATGGATGGATAAATGCATGCATCTAGAAGATTATTTTTATGTTTAATTATTAAATCCATGTTTTGATTTATAATTGAAATAAGATAATTTCTAAGTATTCCTAAAAGCTAGTGGGAGTATTATGTTTAATTTCTTAAATCATATATGTTATAGAACATATAAAAAGTAATATTCCATATAAGTAAATGTTAAGTCTTAGAATGGAATGAAACTTTACTTGAAAGATTTAGAAAATAAGACATACAACCTTAGAATGAATGTTTATTGTTGAAACATGTGCGGTAAATAAATCTAATATAACATGATATATCAATTAGAAAGTCTAAATGGATATGCATAACATGAATAAAATCTAAGTATGACTCAAAGATTTGTCATGAACATCATGTTTTGTTGTATCATGCTTGATTACAAGATGATTTGGCAATATTAATATCTAATTAAAAAGTATTAGATAACTTGTGTAATATTCTAAAAGAATATGTTTGATTATAGAATCACATCCTCAGTCTGTAACAGATTCCAAATTCTATAGATGAACAATTGGTCAATTGTTGTGCAAATTGTCATAGCCAACAAACTTGAAAGTTTGAAAGGCATCAAACATTACACAATAGATATTAATGTTTACAAGAAGGTTTTAAGAGCATATTGTTGGTTTTATACAATGATGCTAATGAAATTGAGATGAAACTCAATACTAGTTATGGTAAGGATTTCATCCTGGGCTATTACTAGTTATGCTTACTAAAAGCATAGTTGCATTATACATTAAGAGAATAAGAATACTTTAAACTTTAAAATGTTTGGATGTTGATTATCATAAATTGGTGGTTAAGGATGACACACATTTTATGAAATATAATATGGCATTATCAAAATAGTTGAGTATGCATATACAAGAACTTCAATAGTTGAATTCTTGAAATAAGTATTCTTAAAATTCTGATATATCAAAGTTGGATGAAATATGCCTTGTCAACAAGTATGAATGTCATTACTTGAGACATAATTCATCAACAATAGTTATCATGCATTGATCTATTTAGTATTTGGATAAGGGATGTTAAACAATTATTATAATAAATTTAAATACATGGTATGTTTAATTTATAATATATTGTATCCTATATTTGTATGTTTAATCCATGAATAAATGTTATTCTAAATTGTCTATTGTCAGTTAATAATATGAGAATATTATTAAATCAAGACAAATCTGAAAGTTGGTATAATATACTTAAAGTATATTGATGCGTAGTCATGCCATTTTAGATGATATTCAATGATACCGAATATAGGACTTATCCCAACTACATGATGTTACTTTATGGATCTTGTCATTAAGTAAATCATAAGAAGTTATCCTCAGACTTGAGATGCAAGATAAGTGTCATGAATGTAGTACATTTTTGTGGAACAACTTAACGCTATACGTAACTGGTAGTCATAAGGGTTGTTTTCGGAAATGTTACAAAGTTTATGGGTTTTGCTTGTAGTCAAGATAGAATTTGTTCCTTCAAATTTATTTTTTGGAGTTTAATACTGTTGGGCCCCTCGTAGGGTTGGTAAGATATATGTGTGGCCGCACCCAAGATCTCCCCTGAATATGTTCAGAATATTTGGTAATCTTACTCAATCACAAACAACGAGAAACATAATGGTTAATTAAGGAATGACTTTGATCCATATCCTGATTAACGTGGTATTAGAAACAAAAGGATAATAATAATGAGAAATCATTAAAAGGTTTTTCCAGGAGCCTTACTCGAGTTGTACTAAAGGCATCGAAGTGTTGCTAGATGCTAACCGATGTGATTACACTATTAAAATATGTCCAAGTGGGAGCTGTTAGTTTATGGACATTATTTTAGTAGTCGTATGTTAGGATTGAACTCGAGATCACGGGATTGCACACTTTACGTATGAGACTCGATGTTTAAATAATTAATATAAAATGTTATATTTAATTATTTAATTCACAATAAACAACTAAAGAACGTTAGGTAATTAATGTAAATTGACTAACGGTCGGTAAATGTCAATGGGATACGAAGAAAATAAAACAAGACAAGAGAAGGTTCTAGATATCTTGTTTATGGCCAAAACAATGGAATCCCACATCGGAAACCATTGTAAACTTGATCTCAAGCATAAGGGTATAAATACATCCCTATGTATTCATCCCTTGACACACTTGATTTCAATAGAAGGCCAAACTTCTTCTTTTCCTCTCTTGATCATAGGTCAACGACCAAAACCCCAAGAAAAGGGATTTGCGAGTAACCTTGAATATTACAAAGTGTTTGGTAAATCTATTGTGATCAAGAACTAGCATTCACATCGAATCGCTAATAGTACGTGTGTACAAGAACGTGATATAACCACACTGTTGGTTATATCTTGGATTGAATAACAAAAAGGTAAGGGGTTATTCTTATAATCCACATAAACCCTAATTAGGGTTCATGAATTGAAGATTCACTTGATTCTTGTTCAGGCTAGAATCACAAAGGTATGTTTACTATTTATTATTGATTAATTAATTACATGTTATATGATCTTGTTATAACGCTTCCGCATATGCTTACTTGATGTTATTGGTTTATTTATATGCATGTCATGATTATATAGTTCCAACAGATATACCCTCAACGAACCCTTTATTAAAAACCTAATAAAGCTTTTACAATTAAGGAAGAAGAATGAATAACTAGCATCCCCTCATCTCTATTTATAGAGATGAGGAGGTGGAAACCTAGCTTGCCTTGCACTCCAAGCTAACTAATTTTAGTTTATGTCTAACACCTAATCTAATTACAAAAGTACACTTAAGTCCCTAATATATGTTTAAGTTACTACTAATATTTAACAATTTCCACCTTAGGAGTAACACTTAAACATAACCGATACTCAGCACCTTTTCCTCGTGCTAGAACCTCGGACTGGGGACCACCTTGTCGACCAGGCATTGTACTTTAGTAATTTTCCAAGACTAGCTTCCGTAGACTCCTTCATTTTCTTCTTTTCAGCAGCATTACCCTCTACACCCTCTTGACCAGGTACTCCAGTTACCTTAATGTCTGCCCCCACCTTTATACCAAGGTGTACGTTTTCCTGCTCTTTTACCAAGCATCCCGTGTTTGTATTTTCTTCAAGTTGTTTGTCCTCCAACTTTCTTTGAGCCACTGCAGCATCATCGTTACTAACCTGAACATCCTCAGCTTCACGATTCCCTTGAGCTCCCTGCAGTTCCACCTCAAACCAAACACGTTCATCAACCTGTACTCCATGGAATCCTGTATTAACACTAGGACCAAGTTGTTTGAACCTAACTTGTTTATGACCAAGTTGTTTGAACCCAACTTGTTTTGAACCTCCATGCTTTTGTACACCAAAAGTCGTCACTTTTGCTTCAAGAGTATACACACAGTTCTCTTTCCTGATCCCAGTCATCACAACCCGACAACCTTTGATCACCTTGACACTACCCATCTGCATCTTCACAGTATAACCCTCTTTTTCAAGAGTACCCAATGAAATCAAGCTTTTTCTTAACCATGGAACATACCTGACATCTTCCAGTATAAAGCTTGAACCATCATGCAACTGTATCTTTACTTTTCCTGTCCCTCTGATAGTGCATGTCCTATTATCACCTAACTGAATCGAACCACCATCAACATCCTTGAAGTCAAACAAGAAATCCCTCCTAGGTGTCATATGATAAGACTCACCTGAATCCATTACCAATTCAGTCATCTCATCATTCCCGACTACCATCAAGACTTCTCCAAAGTAGGGGTTACCCTCGTCATCAGAAGAATCAGAATCCTGATCATGCTTACCCTTCCTGACGAACCCACTTGACCTCTTTATTGGACAGTCTCTCTTCAGATGACCCTCTGAATGACATATGAAGCACTTGAGTTTACCAGTTCCACCCCTTAACTTAAACCGCGAACTTCCACCAGAATGAGCTTTCCTTGAATGATCTGACCCTCCCCTTACATATAACCCGTCACCAGTTTCTTCCTTTGTGCCTTCAGTTCTTTTCTTTAACTCCCTTGAGTTCAGAGTCGCAAGAACATCCTCCATTGTCAAGGATTCCCTCCCATACAACAATGTATCCACAAAGTTTTCAAAAGACGATGGTAACGACGTAAGTAACATAAGTGCCTGATCCTCATCCTCAATCTCAATATCAATATTCGCCAAATCAAGTATCAACTTATTAAACTCATCTATATGATCACCCAGTTTCGTATCTGGACACATATAGAATGTGTACAGCTTCGTCTTCATATACAGTCTGTTTGCTAAGGACTTAGTCATATACAGACTAGTCAACTTCGCCCAAATTCCTGCAGCAGACGTTTCTTTGGTAACTTCCCGTAAAACCCGGTCTCCCAAGCATAGAATCAAGGTACTATATGCCTTTTTCATCAAAGCAGCCTTTTCACCTACTTCCATGTCCACGGGTAATGTCTCTAATGCAGCATCACATCCCTGTTGTACCATTAAAGCACGCATCTTTATTTGCCATAAGCCGTAGTCATTCTTCCCATCGAATTTTTCGATTTCAAACCTAGTTATAGAACTAGCCATTCTTCTTATACCTTGCTACAAACCTTGTCAAGTTGTTTCGTAACCAACTTTACCGACAACACTGGTACAAAAAGTTGTATTGGTCACGCCAAAAATGTGTGACGATATGCATATAGTCACACACGTTTTTTTCGTTGTGTGTCACCATAGGTCCCGCCACCGTAGGTGGCATATGGTCACATTGTTGAGTTCGTGGCCTTTTCCATCGAAAAAGAGTGACCAAAACCCCGAATATAAGTGACAAATTAGGCACAAGTTTTGTTGGATTAGTCATTATCAGTGACCGTAAACACCTTATAGTCACATGAATGTTTTTTGAGAGTGACTATTGTTCGTCCTTTGGCCACATAAATATATAATATATGTGACATTTGAGATGATATATTCAAGTAAATATGTATTTTGTGTGACTATTGATAATCCAATGGCCACATGAAGTTTATGTTTGCGTGGCCTTTTGTAATATTTAGTCACACAAAGCATGTTTGTTTTTGGTATTTAGTCATATACCATTAAGCAAGCAGTGGCCAAAAGTGTGAATAAGTGTGACCATATGCTATTTAAAGTGAAGAAATGTGTATTTTGTGTGACCATTGATCATCCAATGGCCACATGAAGTTTATGTTTGCGTGGCCTTTTGTAATATTTAGTCACACAAAACATGTTTGTTTTGGGTATTTAGTCACATACCATTAAGCAAGCAGTGGCCAAAAGTGTGAATAAGTGTGACCATATGCTATTTAGATAGTTTTCGATTTAATTGGTTGTCGTTTTCTTCATCAAATGAAGCATATGTTTCGTCCTCATACTGTATTGTGTTAACATCAGCTTCATTATCTGGAAGCAAAATATCAGTATCAATGTCTTCAACCATTTCCATGACGACTCTTGAGCAACAATGTGTACAAGAAAATGATTCTGGCTTGGAGAGTAATGGTGATTGAAGATTTGATTTTTGTGTTTTGGTTGCAGTGTTTAGTTTAATTAGGAGAGAAAACAGGGTGTTTTCATGAATATGGGCTCTTATTTATGTTGAATGCCATATAATTAGGTGATTTAAAAATTTTGGATTAAAATTTTGGCTCCAAATTCTTGTAAATTATTTTCAAAAAATTTCGCTTATGAACACAAACTACCTTTCTTTTCTCCAAGATCATGAGTACTATTGAGTCAGGCCGCTTCTTCAGAAAACCGAGGAGAGTATTTGAAAGTTAAAACAGTAATCATAGATGATGATAAATACTAAGTCCCAATATTGTTGTTGTTTTACCCTTTAAGTCTTTCTTTTACAACTTTCACCTTAAGTTTTCTATCTTGTGTTATATAATACTTTTAGATGGATGGATTGTGTTTTAATTTAAATGTATTTTCATTAGTATAATTTTCATCAAATATTATACAACACAAATAAAAATATTTAAGGTCAAAGTTATAAAAGAAATACTTAAAAAGTGTCAATTGTGTACAACCATACACAAAGCCGTGGTACGAGAGTGGGTTTTTTGTTTGTTTTACTTTCAAACGTTTTTCCTCTTCAGATTTTAAAATATCTTGAGACTCAAACAAAAGATCATTTGACAATTCTTTTCCCATATCATCAGCGTTATACAAAATAGATGTCAACTTTTGCACTTTGTTTAAAAAATAAGGTTTTTCATTTTCCACATGAGCACTATTCTCAAAACTAATTCCAGATGTTTGTTTAAAAACTCCCTCGTCTTTAATAGGTAACATGTTGACAGTCTAAGAAGTCTGTCCCAATTTTCGAAGTTTGTTTTCAAGATCGTTTGTTCATTTCAAAAATTATTGATTTTCATTCTCAAGTTTTGTATTAACAATCTCAAAATTTGAAGTGGTTTTCTTAAGCCTTGAATTTTCACTTTTTAAATCACTGTTCTCTTTTATAATCGCTTGAACCTTTCTGTTGTTAAGAACCATTTGAGCATTCAGATTTTGAATGGAACGTTTTTTTTTTTATCCAAAACAGCTTCACTATAACCAACTTCAAGTTCTTCATTTCTTTTTAAAAGTGGTTTGACAGACTCTCCATACATTTCAAACTTTTGAGCTTGAGATTTAAGGTTTGAGTTTTCAAGTTCAAGTTTAGCTTTTCTTTTTGTTGCATTTTGAAAACCTTTTTCCATTTCTTTAAATCTCTCAATCTCTTTTGTCAATAAGACATTTGTTTGCTTAGCTTTGCGATTGTCCTCTTTGCACTTTTCAAGTTCATGTTTGAAATTATCAATTAAAGAAGCAAATAAAGTACGATCTTGTTCATAAGAAGATCCATCCTGGGCAGGCTCACCTCTATTAGGATCCATATCTAGAGTAGCAAAAGTGATATTCCTATCATTTTGTTCCACCACATATGTGTCACTAATAGACTCAGGATGTGCAGGATGTGTCTGATCATGAGCAAACACATTATCAAAGATATTAACATTATGATGAGCATGTGAATGTTGTACCGTAGCCAATATCTCTGTGTTTGATGAAGGTCTGATATGATCATCTTCGGTGTCCCAAACAGCTTCATTCCTTTGTGTACCATCAGTATCTGAATATAGGTAGGACTGCTGCTTTCAACCTGCTGTTCTGAAGATGAATTACTTCCCGTGAAAACCAAACTATCATCAGATGCTTCACCATCATTAACCGTTTCCTCTTCTGTTTGAAAATCTTTGTCTGTCTCTCTTTCAATCACCTTTGTTTCCTTTAATTGCATCTCTCTTTCAATTAGCTCTCTTTCTTTTAACTGCATATCTTTTTCAATCTGCTCTCTTTCCTGTTTCAGTTTCTCAATTTCATTTAACTCAGCTTCCTCAGCATCAAGTATCTTTTCGAGTTCCCCCATGTCATTTATGCATTTAGTTCTGAAGGTCGAATAGCTTACCCAAAATTGTTGGTAAAATACATCGATAAACTATGACTGGTTCATTATCCAAGGGTTAAAGATACTCTGAAATTGAGTTTGGATCACTTTAAAAGCTTCCTTGTAGTTACTCGTATCAAGTTCTTCTTCATTAAGTAGCATCTCAAGTTGATTCAGGCTTTGGTTGAGTTTTTCTTTGAAATTGTGATATCGGACTCTGACGTAGTATTCAAATGCCTGATCGAACCTTGAATCATAACCATAAATATTGATGACCTTCTCTACATATGACTTGAATACTGTAAACACTTTCATTGAATCTCTCTCTTGGATTTGCATTTTCATTTCCATTGTAAAACGATGTGTGATAAAGTTGATCTTGGATCGGCTCAACGAAATAGGAGTTGGGTTTGGTGAAGGTTATTTTCCTTGGTCAACGAACTTTTAATCCACCAACAATTTTCGAAAATTTGTCCACCAAAAGATTTTCTAAAAGAGTTCTAGAAAAAAAAATTCTAAAAGTGTTCTAGAAAATTTTTTCTAAAAGTGTTCTAGAAAAAAAATTCTAAAAGGTGTTCTAGAAAAATTTTCAGTGTTTTAGAAACTTTTCAGTGTTCTAGAAACTTTTCAGTGTTCTAGAAACTTTTCAGTGTTCTAGAAACTTTTTTAGTGTTCTCGAAACTTTTCAGTGTTCTCGAAACTTTCCAGTGTTCTCGAAAATTTTCAGTGTTTTAGAAACTTTTCAGTGTTCTAGAAACTTTTCAGTGTTTTAGAAACTTTTCAGTGTTCTAGAAACTTAGCACCAAAACTTTCTAAATTATACAATTTAGAGAGTATACCACGAGTCGAAGTGTTTTCTCACTTATACAAGCAAGGGAAACACCGAGTAAGCAACGGTAGCACTTAAGGATCAACAATGTGTAATCTCAAAACTTGGTACAAAGGTGTTCTCGAAACTTTGTGATTTAGAAAGATGGTACAAGTGTGTTCTAGAAAGTTTGCCAGAATTTTGATTTTGCTAAAAGCTCACCCAAATGAAGTTTGTATTCTAAGATTCTTGTACTTCTAATTATAAAAACACCAAAACTTGAAGAAAGTTGCAAACTTGATGATTTTTATGAAAATTTTTTGTGTTCTAGAAAACAAGTACAAAAACCAAATTCGAATTTTTTAAGTTTGAAACTTTCTTGTTGGGAAAGGTTTATAACACTAGTTTGCAATAAAAAAAAAAGTGTTAAAACCCAAGAAAAACAAGAAAAGTAAGGATCTTTTCTTAAAAAAAACGTGTAGGAGCTTAAAAAAATTCGAAACAAACAAGCTCAAATCACTCCTAAATCATTGTTAGGCTCTTGATACCACTTGTAGGAGCATAAATCTATCAACTTTATAACACACAATAGCCTTGGTGACTTGATATGTGAAGTATGTTAGAGAGAGAAAGTAGAGAATGTAGAGAAAGAAAGAAGAGAGAATATTATTAGAGAAACACACACACTACACACACAAGCACACACCTCAAATGAGCTTTGAGGTGTTTATATAGTGTCATACATTATGCCCTAAAGGCTTTTCTATGGGCTTGGACTAATGGGCTTGGTTTACATTTTCTAATAAAGGCTTACATGATATACTTAATAAGTACCAAGTCCATAGCCCAATATTCTTAACTATTACAATACTTGTCGACTCAATAATGATCCTCACTTTTAATGCTAACAATCTCCCCCTAAGGGACGATCATTGAGATCTCCCTTTGATTACATAAATGATCAACACTTCTAATGCTAACAATGTGCGAAACAGAAATAGATCAGAGGGATGCATTGCTGAGGAGACTATCGCGGAAGAAACAATAGAGTTTTTTAGCGAGTATCATAAAACCATGAAAACTATTGGTATCCCACCTGATAAACATGTAACCAATAAAAATGAGGATGGAAAGCCATTGTCAACCAGCAAAACAAATGTACTTACCAGAGATGTCTTTCAGAAAGCACATTTGTATGTAATACATAATACAGATGAAATTGTGTCGTATATCGAGTAAATATTACTAACACATGTCTATTTCTTTGCTTAAAATGTTGTATCAAATATAATAATCAAATACATTGTTTTGTTTCAGCTGACACAAGCGATTTTTGAAAACAAAATACCCGGGTAGAAAAATGGCATTGCTGGAGAATGAGCACACTAAATCTTTTGCTAAGTGGTTACACGAAGAGGTAATTACTCGTATGTTGTTTATACTACTTGTTTGTTTGTTGATAAATATAAGTGAGTTGTTCCTGCAATTTAAAGGTAATATATACTTGTAATGAAATTCAGGTTGAGAGAGAGTTAGCGATATCCAAAGATAGTGTATCAGAAACTGTGAGGTGGATATCATTTGGACCACGCGCCAACGTAGTGAAATACGAGGCATATAACATCAATGGGTATACATTTCGTACGAAAAGTAATGATGGCATAGTTTACCAGAACAGTGGGGTTAGTGTTGAGGCAGCAGATCTTCACATATTCAAAGAAGTTGCAACCACAAGAAAAGCATTTTATTATGAGATTTTACAAGAGATATGGGTACTAGATTACCGTTTCAGGCAAATTCCTCTTTTCAAATGTGATTGGGTTAATTCAAAACATGGTGGGGTCAAACGCGATACTCTTGGTTACACATTGGTAGACCTGAATAATTTAGGCCACAAGAATGATCTGTTCATATTAGCCTCACAAGCACGACAAGTATTTTATGTGAAAGACCAGGCAGATAAAAAATTGTCTATTGTCTTTAAAACACCTACCAAGAATTACAAAGATACGTATGACGATGTCGATGAGGAATTTAGTACAGTCATTCACGAGCAAAATGATAACATATTGCCACGAATAAATCCACAAGCAAAAGATGCCTACTATCGAACCGACTGTGAAGGTATTGTTATACGAAAATCAAAGTGAAGCACGTGTCATTCTCAAGCTGTAACACTCTGTTTAGGGATTTATTTTTGTCTACAGAACCTATTTAAGCTTTTGTTTTGCTGCAAATACTCTTTTAAAGGATTTATGTTGTTGTTGTTGTTGTTGTTGTGTTAATTGTTTAGTTCGTACTTGTGAATACTCTTTTAAAGGATTCCAGATTATACAAAACTATAACTTCTGGCAGCATAAACTGTGTACTAGCAGTATTAACTATGTACTAGTAGTAGTAAACACCCTGCATATTTTTGTTACAGTTGTCTTGTATATGCAGTTTTCATGTATGTGGTTATGCCTTTATATAGTGCAGAGTTGAAAAAAAACAGTGTTTGGTATGAAAGATTCTCAATTTCAGGCACAATTTGTTGAAAAAACAGTGGTTGAAAAAGTAGTCAATGTGCAGTCATGACTAATAGACGAAACTCAATTAAGTGAATATCAAATTACATAATTTATCATAAATGTGTGACCATATTTATCGAATTGTGACTACGCTTAAGTAATGTGTGACAAAATATGACTATGATTTAGTCACACAAAAACTCAATGTGACTAATATCAAGGTTAATGATAACTCATGACTTCACACTTTGCTATAAATAATAGTCACATGAATATTTCACAATGTGACTATTTTAAATGTATTGGTCACATATAATACCCTTATAATGTGGCCATAAACATCATTTAGATATACATTTGTGATATGGTGTGACTATTGTAAAGCCTATAGTCACATGATCGTGCTTCAATTAAGTGTGACTATACACATTAGGATTTGGCAAGCAAACACACACTGAACTTTAGACACACATATTCACTAGCGTGACCATATGTATCGAATTTTCGTTACACTTAATCATGTTTCTATGGTTTAGTGTGAACATATATGACATTTGATCACACTCGTCAAGTGTGTGACATATATTTGTCACTATTAAATGCATATCGTGACTAACGCTTCAAACTTACTTTTCCGTTGTCACACATTTCAAACGCTATGTGGCTAAATATTCAGCAAAGAACAGCAGTCACGTTTAAATAATGCGTGACAAACTTGACTATATAATTTAGCCACATACACAATTACCTCATGTGACCATATATCTATTTTGGTCACACTTTTAAATTGTGTGATATATATTTGTCACATATGTATATCTATAGTGTGACTAATGTTTCGAGCTCATTTGTATCTGTCACACGTCCCGAATTAAAAGTGATTAAATAATCCAATTTTTTTTTCAAGTTACCTCTAGTTACATAAATATTCAAATGTGTGACAATAGAATTCCGAAATGGTCACACAAGTCGGATCAAGTGTGGCTGTTTATTTTATTCTGGTACATTTAGTCACGTATAAATGTTACAGTGTGACATTTCAAAATCGACCATGCGTGACCAATAGAACTTTTTGTACCAGTGCAAGTCTCACAAGCCGTGTGCAATATTCCCCTTGTTACTATAAAAACCCTTCTTGCAAATCGAATTAATTAGAATAACCCTAAACCCTCGATTTCGAACAAGCAAACCCGATCGTTAACTTGAAACCCAAGCAAACAACGATCAAACTTGAACCACAAGAAAAATAATTAAACCCCGCAACAAGAAACCTTCGAACTTCTCGAATTAAAAAAAAAAAAAAAATCCCTAAAGTTAGAAGTCGTTTTTATAAACCTAAAAACGATAAAAAGAATTTGAACTTTTATAAAAATAAAAGTCACCCTTGTATGCCAAACTTTGTAGTATTAAGACCCACGTGATTAATATACAACTATTCTTAGTTTTTTAAAAACTAGCAACCATGTCCCTTTGTCTCTTTCCTTTTAAAAACCTCACGTCACCTTCTGTCTCCACTTCACCTCTCGATCAACCTGCTACGTCCACAAAACGACTCAAAACCCGAGATCGTTTTCTTTGCTACAATTGATGGAACTCCTCGAAACCTTGAACTAGCACACGAACATCGATGACCACAATAACCGCGGCTCTTGATACCACTTGTTGAATAAAACCTATACAACAAACCCGAAGTTCGATCGCGGAAAGCTAGATCGCGAGTTGTATCGAGCACAGGTAGCAACACGAGAGACTACAAAGATTTGACAAGAATATGCACACGATATTCCCTCAACGAACCCTTTATTAAAAACCTAATAAAGCTTTTACAATTAAGCAAGAAGAATGAATAACTAGCATCCCCTCATCTCTATTTATAGAGACTAGACGAGTACCCGTGCATAACAACGAGATTTTATAGCGACAGATAATTTATTGATAAAAAAAGTTTATATGTTATAAATGAAAAATAATAAAAATTTGAAGATTTGAGAATTAAACATAATGTTTTGAAACCCGGTTCGACTATTCCGGTCGAAAAACTGATCGATTTAAACCGGGTCAACTTGCTAGGTTGGGTCGTAAATGGGTCAAATTAAACCGGTTCAACCCATCGGGTTTGAAGCGTCCCGGGTCAACCCGGTTTGTGATTTGTATTAATTGTTTTAATTTGTTGTATTTAATATGGTAGATATGTTTTTAATTGATTGTACAATGTGAATAAATCATTATACTTTTAACTAATAGGGTGTTTTAATAAAAGTATTAATTACATTTCATAATTTCCTAATTTACACAGGGGCAATTTCGGGATTGACCGAAAGTTCAGTTTTTCACATTCCCCTTTGACCATTTTTGTTTTATAGGTAGTAAAGATTAGGAGGTGGAAACCTAGCTTGCGTTGCACTCCAAGCTAACTAATTCTAGTTTATGTCTAACACCTAATCTAATTAAAAAGTACACTTAAGTCCCTAATATATGTTTAAGTTACTACTAATATTTAACATATCTTCATCAAAACATTTTAACTCTAAAAGCCTCATATTTGTAAAGATGTATCAGAACAAAAAATAAAAGAAACCAACCGTCAGTGTACTAACATAAATACTAGAGTAATATACAATCATTTTTAAATTCCTAAATATTTCATTCACACTTTGTTCTCTAAATTTTTTTAGGAAAGAAAAGTAAGTGGATGAAAAGGACGGGAAGAGAGAGGAGAGAAATGAGTAGGAATGGAGAGTGAAAATATGTTTTTGAGTTAAAAGAAAAGTGAGTGGAAGTGAAAGAATTTTGGGTTGACTTTGAAAAAAAATTATAGAAAGAGAGTGTTATTTTTACAATTATATCCTTGTTTTTAAAAGATGCAAGTAAATAAATGAGGGTAATATTGTAATTACAAATAAGATGTATTTGTTCCTTTAACTTCCTTTCGTCACCCGCCCACTTTTGGGCTGTAACTTTTGGCTCCATGTCCCCACCCATTTACTCTCATTCCCTCTCACTTACTTTCTTATAAAAATCTTGAGAACACCCCATTACTTTTAGTTTCTTTACTTTCCATCTACTTTCTTTCCTATTTTTAACTAGAGAACACAGTGTCAAATAATCTGTCATTTGATTTAAGATTTAGAGCATGCTACACGTTTTTTGTAATATTACTTTGAAAATATGCTCCAAATATATCTATAAATGTAAGAAAGTTAGGCGGCTACAAAATAATGTGGACATAATATTTTTATTTTTTTTCTTCCGAAAAGGATGGCCCATGTGAAATGGACATTGCATGAAAGTTAGTTGTCAGTAATTTTTAAGGCCAAACACAAACGTAATATTTTAAAAAATGTGCGTTTGCAGCACTATTAAAGCCATATAAGCATTACGGACAACCATTACCTGAGTATTTGTGGATATTAGTTTGTCCGTGCAATTGTGCATACAATCTTGAACTACAACCGAACATGCTTAGACAGTTAGGATATATACTACAGTACTAATTTAATTATTTTATTTTTTATTTTTATTTTTTTGCAAAAGACATGGATGCATGATACAACATACATTCTTGTTTTGCCTGAATCAACATGGCAATCTTTTTAGACTCCTAGCTGCCTAAGCTTCCTGCTTGAGTTTCTTGGTTTTGGGAGGACCCGCGTCTCCTGTCTGGTGCATCAAAGGGTATTTCTTGTTGTTGGGTGGTATTGTGTTCTTTTTAGCATGATGATTGTCTTATTTGCTGGGCGGAGTTGATATTTTAACTGGCTTTGAAGACATATATGATAATGAATGCTTTGAAGCAGTAGTAGCGGTAAGTAAAACAAAATAATTTTATAAATAACAATTAAAATGAAATATGCATAAACTGAAACAAATCAAAAAGGCTCAATAAGATTAGAAAACTCAAATAAATTGCTAATCCTCACGTTCAGTGAATTTTTCAGCCAAAATAAATTACATGAAAGTTAGGACAGTTTATTTCGAAATCGATAGAGAATTTTGTTTGGTGTATGTTTACCTGTAATTAAGGACGGGCTATGGACCATGATCCGGACATTGTGGCACCAGGAACTCCTCTTTAATTTTTTTGTTACAATTTGCGCAAGACTTATAATACCAAGCCTTTTCTGTGTTGATCCTAGATATTCCAGCCTCATTTGGATATTCCAGCCTCAGTAGTAAATCTTACACGCTACAACAATCATTTTATCAGAGTCAGTATTATGGGCTAAAATGTAGTGAAAGACTGTGTTCTTGTTACCTGATAATTTTGTAGATTTTGTTGCCACAACATCATTAGCGGAAATCCTTTTCTTTTTTTCCCCTCATCTTCGCATCCTTGCCTTTTGGTATCAAGTGCAGGAACCGCTAACTATTACTTTTACAATTACTAATAAATGTTATTGCAAGTTTTGCCAAGCTTCACAAAAGTACTATGTTGGGCAAAAATAAAGGGAAATCACGTGAATAGACTAATATGGGATTAACATACGAGAATGGAGCAAATAATACGAGTTTACGAAAATGGAAAAATCGTCACATGGGGTGGGGGCGTGTCATGCGCCGCTCACGTGGATCAATTTAAAAAATCTAAAATTGTAGATCTTTCTCCTAGTTGCTTGGCCCATTGAGTCATCAAAATCAGAGTTCCTACGAAAAAGTTATTGCCTAAACAATACATATAAGTCAACCTTTATTGCACCAAGTATTATTTTGGTAATAACTCCTTCATACGAACCCAATTATGATGATTTAAGCTGCCGCACAACCAAGAGAATGAGATATGCAACTTTAGTCTTCGAAAAATAGAACAAAACAGTGCACGGGCGTGCCAAAATCTTGCGCCACCTATTTATAATACTTTTTAATTTTGAAAGAACACATATTAACACAGTATTTGTCACACGTTAGCAGCGCACGACGCACACTCTCTGATGGTGCCCAGTTAGTGAATTTCCATAAACCTATACTTTTTAGTCTGTTCTTTCAATTTTGCCCAAATAAAAACCTAAGCTAGGAAAATTCTCAAAAAATGAAATAAACCCTCCATGAAAAAAAATCCAAAAACCCACCGAATTTTGTAGTTGGTTATTTAAGCTAGTAGAACGACAAAGTCCTTGTCAAAATAAATACACACAAAAATCCATTCCAAGAAACCCCAAAGAAAAGTCAAAAAACACAAGAAAGAAAAAGTATAAAAAAGAATGAAATAATACACACAACCTATACATACAGAGAGAGAACATACCAAAAAATCATTCCTTTGAAGATCTTGATAGACAAAAACGGAAGAGTAAAAACTAACTATGTGTTGTTGTTGTTGTTCTTTATTGATTTTATAAAAAAGATTTTAAAAAAGAAAATGCAAAAAAAGAGATGTCGGAAGTTGGGGATGATGAGGAGAGTGCTAACATGCGCCATAGCTTTGATTTCATTGGTGGCTTTGTTTTCTGCTCATTTGCATATCTTTTTCCCTCCTTCTCATGTTGTTTCTATGCTTCCTGATCCTTATAACCTTCCAACGGTTGGTACTTTTCTTTTTTACTTTATTACTAGTATTTGATTCTTGATCATGGGTTCTTGTTTTTATTTTCTTGGCTTGTGTTTGGTGTTTGTATTGTTTGAATGTGACTGCTTAAAGATTCATTTGCTAAAAGTTATTGATTTTTTGGGTAATGTTTGAGTTGCTTGCAATTTTTTATTTATTTTTATTAAAATGAAAAAGGTTACTAATTTGGGGGAATTATTTGCTAACTATAGATAAAGATTTATGGGTTTTTGGTAAATGTTATGTTGTGATCATATGTGTATCCAAATGGAGATTTTAGGGGTTTTTGGTATGAGTTATGTAATAAAAGAAACGAAAGAAAGAAAGAAAGAAAAGGATTGTGGCAACACAAAAGTAAGTGCAATATGTCGTTTTTGTTGGTAGCATTTTGAGGGTGTTGTTCAAATTAGTAATTTGGAATAAAAGTGTAGCAACATGAAATTGGATGCAGAAAGTGCTATATGTAAGTATGATTTTGTGGGCTTTGTTCGGGTTTTTGAATTAAAAATGTTGGATCTAGGTGCCAGACTATATTGGTTCTTATTCAGTTTCGAGTTTAAGTTTATGATTTGGTTTATAGCAGTTTAAGTTTAGATACAAGATTTCTCTGATCTTGGTTAATTTGAATTTGTAGCAACGTGAAATTCGATACCAAAAGTTGAGAAGAGAGCGAAGCTGGATTCGACCCCATTTGTCAAAAGCTCCTCTCCCTGCTCTCAAGGTTAATGTGATTCACTCATCATTTACATAACTTTCATATTCCCATTAATCTTAGGAAGTTCCGTTTCAAAAACTCAAGTACATGAGATGTTCTGTAGGAGTTTTAAGACTAATTTTAGCCGCTATAATTGGTGTGATTGCAAAATTGGTATCATATTTTAGCTAAAATGTCACAATACAGCAATTTTGGACTGGTGAAATGCAATAAGTAGCAATATAGTCTCAAGTTGGACTTTAGAAATCACTAGGTAACTTTAAATAAATTTGACCAAAAACCCGGTAGATTCTGGTAAAGGTGAATGGTTATGGTTTTCCTTATTTTTGATGGTGTTAAGTTATGTTGTGAGTCTGGTAACAAAAGAGATGCAGAGAAAGTGCCTTACTGTTAATTGCAATTTGTTCAGTTTGGAACTGCATACTGCAAAATGGACCACCATACTCGACACTCTGTGCCCACTGTTGATAATTCTTGCTAACTGTAGTGTTTATTTTGTTATCAATCATGGTTTGTTTGCAACGATCTGGTCAAATACGATATTTTGAAAAAGTCCTTTAAACTAATAATTAGCGAGGTGTATGTGTTTGTATTGAAAACAAAAGTAGTCATGCATCTTTCATGTTTTCACTCCTTTTAGACTTGACAGTTGGATGGTGCTAACGGCTCTTTGGATACCTCCAAGTTGTGGAAGCGTCCGCCAAACCGTGACTTTGTACCTTGTGTTGACCCAAGCTCATCTTATATAGGTTAGCAACTCCTCATTTTGCTTCAGTTGACGTCTTCGATATTAGCTGATAATTGTGCATAAAATCTGATATGCTAATATATCTAATATTGAATCAATGTTTCATGCTTCACTTGATTTATGACCTCAGGTCCGCAAGAAAGCCGAGGTTACTTGCTTGTTCATACAAATGGTGGGCTCAATCAAATGCGTGCGGGGGTACGTATCCTTCTTGTTCCTGACATATGTTGCAAGTATATCTATGTATTGCAACACAATTTGCTAGCAACGCTCATGACTTGCTAGTTCTGCCATATAGAGCACATATGTTTGATAAAAAAAAAGTTTGGAAAGAACTCACACTAGTAGTGGATGAAAAGATTAGGAATATAATTTCTTACATGGAGTCCTAACATTTTGTGAAACATGTAATTTACATTTCGTGAGAAAGAGAGCATATATTATTGTAGCTTCCTGTTCGAGAATCAGCGAAAGAGGGTCAAAACATTAACTTTTTTCTAATTGATTTTGACTAAATATGGATAAAATATAGATATATGTGCTTTTGGATACAATTATTTATTTAAGTATGTCACTGTATCTCATTGATGTGATGCTTCTGCTAGGTGCTTGAAAAGTATAGTATGACCTAAATATTCTCTGTTCTAAAAGCAAGTTTTGTTAATGCTCTTTAAAGGCCTATCTGTCCAATAATGTTTTAATTTTTTATTTTTCCAGATATGTGATATGGTAGCGGTTGCCCGCATTATAAATGCTACTCTTGTAGTACCAGAGCTCGATAAACGCTCTTTTTGGCAAGATACTAGGTACTGATTTAAAAGTTTGTGTAATAATTCAATATCAATTATTGGCTTTTGGATACTTAAAACTTCAAATTTATTTGAAATGCAGCAATTTCTCTGATGTATTCGATGAAGATTTTTTCATTTCTTCGTTGGCGAATGACATAAAAATAATCAAGAAACTTCCAAAAGAATTACTGACTGCCACGAGAGCTGTCAAGTACTTTAGAAGCTGGTCGGGTATTGATTACTATGAGCAAGAGATTGCAAGCTTGTGGGATGATTATCAGGTACGCTCCCATAATATAACTGAGTGAATAAATTTCCAACCATTGTTCTTGATTTTTTGTTGCAAACAGACTTGAACAATTGTTAACGGTAGCATCTAACTTTCAAAAGCTGTTATAAAAGACCATTGCTTTGTTAATGTAACAGGGTTTGTTTTTTTCACAGTTACCCCAATTAATCCAATTTTGTAAAAGGGCAGTGTGCTTTAGTGGCATATATATATATAAAGTTCAGCGACCGGATTGGAAATAAAGTGAAATTATCTTGCTATTTATTTCAAATTGCCTTCAAAAATAATTGCATATACTTTACAAAAATGAACAATCATTGAAAAACTGTGGAAATATTAGATGGTAAAAAGGGTGATCCGTGGTGGTATGTAACATCTTTTTGTCCAAATTGACACAATCTTATACCTTTGTTGACACCAATTGTTCCACATTATTACATCTATTATGCTTTTATATGTAGTTATTGATTCCTCAAAAAATACGGCTTTAATGTATCAATGTTTGGATTTGAAAATAATTCTGTTAATGATTCGAAGTCAAGGTATGACAACTAATAAACTGATCTTTTAATTCCCCTTTTTAGGTCATTCGGGCTGCAAAATCTGACTCAAGGCTAGCTAATAATAACCTTCCTCCGGATATTCAAAAGTTACGTTGTCGTGCTTGTTATGAAGCCCTCCGTTTCTCGCCTCCTATTGAAGCAATGGGAAAAGTAAGAATATTAATTAGTTTATTTAATATCTAATTGCGGGTCTGCTTTATTAAACTTAAAGCAAATGTTTCTTTGTAGCTGCTTGTGGACAGGATGAGGGCTTATGGTCCTTACATTGCCTTGCATTTGAGATATGAAAAGGACATGCTTGCTTTTAGTGGATGCACACACGATTTATCCATAGAAGAAGCTAATGAACTTACTGCTATCCGGTAAATTATATTATTAGTTTATTACAATGATCACTTTTGAGAGCAAATATGACGATTTTCTTATATTTGATTTTAAAGTGTAAATTTTTATGTTGTGTAGAGAAAATACGTCATATTGGAAAGTGAAAGACATTGATCCCATAGAACAAAGAGCAAAAGGGTATTGCCCATTGACTCCTAAAGAAGTGGGCATTTTCCTTAAGGCCCTCGGATTCCCAGCTACAACTCCAATATATATTGCAGCTGGAGAAATATATGGGGGTGATACTCGTATGGCTGATCTCACATATCGCTTCCCTATCTTAAAGAACAAGGTGTGTAGTCCATCATGTTACAGTAATGAGTTGTTTATTTGACTTCAACCTTGATTTCTTTTATTTGAAAATAGCAATATCCTTATTGAAAGTTAGGATTTTGGAATTTTATGAGAATACTAGCGTCCCTATGTTAGTCGATTATATAAAAATAGCTTCAATAATGTTAAAATATGGAAATTTTGTGGATCAGAATCAATGTTAAGACTTAGGAGTACTTAGTAGTGATTGTAACCAGCAAGATAGCTGTTCTTGAATGAGACTGCGCGTTGAAAATGAAAAATAGTTCTATTACTTGTCTTACTTTTTGAGTCTCAAATGAAATATCGTGTTTATTCTATAAAGGAAAAATTGGCATCGGATGAGGAGCGTGATCCTTTTATAAACCATGCATCTCAAATGGCTGCATTAGACTACATCGTATCGGTGGAGAGTGACATTTTCATTCCCTCGTATTCTGGGAATATGGCTAGGGCTGTTGAGGGCCATCGACGTTTTTTGGGACACAGAAAAACCATCTCTCCCGACAGGCAAGTACTTTTTTTGTTTTCATTTTTAGCTTGTTTCAAAACCAGATAACTGCTTTTACCTAAAACCTTTCAAATACCATACTTGCTTTTTTTGCTACAATTGTGTGGAAATCGTTACCCTGAGATAACGAAAACTTCATGTTTCATAAGTTTTGGCAATCAGGCAAATCCTGAAAGTCAATTCTGCATTTAAATGCTTATAAATCTTTTAAAACCCACTCAATATTGCATTTCTATTGAGATGCCAACAATTTGGTTCACTATATTATTATAAAAAGTATTAATAACATTGATTTTGGTTCACAAAATGTTATCTTTTTTTTTTGTTGAGGAATATATTTAGATATTTTAGTCCTGACATTTTATCTACTTCTTAATATGGTCTTCTTATATTTTTCCTAATACTTTTAACTTTTTGTTATCAGAAAACTCCTTGTTCGTTTTTTTGATAAAATTGCAAACGGTACAATGAAAGAAAGCAAGAAACTTTCAAGTCGGATTACCGAGATTCACAAAAGACGGTATGTTCTCACATGTCCGGCTAATAATATGTTGTTGCATGTGATTCATAAATGGGCCTTAGGGACAAAGACATGTGCTCGAAAGGACACATCACAAGGGGCTAAATGGTCAGAAACCACAAATATTAGAGTTAACAGGTCCTGATATCCACCTATCACACTCATATAGTCCAGCTACAGTAGAGGTTCCTTAATTTCCAATCTGCTTTACCATAAAATTTCAAGGAAATGCACTAGATAATAAGTTTTTAATGTTATAAAATTTCACACTGCGAAACACCGTTTCAGTGCATACTAGTTCCATTTAGGTCCCATGCATGCCCTGCCATTGGTATATCTCCAGTAAATGGAAAGTGTCCGCCTTAACTTGGTTTGTAGCTGTTAAAGGCTCCAGCAAGTCGAGTATTAGAGCTGTTGGTTCAGTCGGGCAGGTTGGCATGGACGAAGCTTGCATAGGGCAAGAAGGGGTCGTGGCCCCCCCAAATTTAGGACCACTTAGTTTTATTTTTTGTAGTTTTGTATATTATTTCCAACAAAAAATAGTACAAACGTAAAATAATTATAGGTTTGGCCGCTTCAAAATTATTACGACTGCATTTCGGCCTCTCTAATAACCTTGCTCAAGCTCCGTCCCTGCAGGTTGGGTAACACAAGTGAAAATAGGTCGTCAACCTGAAACAGTTTTTGTCTAAATTGTAAACCTCTTCTGCAAATAATTGGTGTAAAGTAGGAGTACAATGTATTCATTGGTGGTATGGTGGGTGACTTATTATTATTGACTTGTTCATTACCCATTTGGCACCAACTTTAAACCCATTTGACCGGTTATACATAAAACTTAAACCAAAATTGATCCATTCATACGTCAATTTTTAACCCATTTGACTGTTTGTTGCAGGCAAGGCTCACCACGGAAGAGAAAAGGCCCAATCACAGGGACAAAAGGGACTGATCGGTTTCGTTCAGAAGAGGCATTTTATGTGAACCCTTTACCAGACTGCTTATGTCAAAAGGAATCAACAGAGAATGGAAGTAGCAGTACCCTCGTTATCAAATAGATCTGAACTTGTTTCTATTTCGGAGCATGAAGAAACTGATGATGTGCCGCCCGCCTTTTTGAGTATCACAGGCATTGTATATCCTTGGGGGAAGTATATACATTTTAGTTGAAAAAGATGGCGAGGTGAGTAAAGATGAGATTTTGGAGATTGTTTAGAAGCATTGAAGGGGGTGGTTTTTAGAATCAGTATCGTTAGATTAGCATTTTGTGTATTCAATCCATTCTTAGACATGTTATATTTTAAAAAGCAATACTACGTAATATAGAAAGTTCGATTAGAGGTATTAGATCTCTCTTGTTTCCTAAGATGTGTTATTAGATCATACCTTATACATAGAAAGCATGTTTTAAAACATTTTGGCAATTATTAACCAAAATGGCGCAACGATTGCTTATAGAATTACTGTTTTTATCAATCTTATTTTCTTGATCCATAACATGATTATTCCTCTATACGCATCTCTATCAAAAGACTTGAAGGATCTTAATTGATTGCCCACCGTAGAAAAACTTCCCACAACAAAACTGTGAAACATTTTGAATATCCAAAATAAATGAAATTCAAGTAAGCATACAAAGAATCAGCAGAACATTATTCTTATCCAAATTGTTGGTCCAATCTGAGTTTCTAGCTCCACAATAATAAATCACAAATTTGCTAATCCAAGCACTCTCCTACCTTGACACCCCAATACTCCTACCTTGACACCCCAATAACCAGTATTTTAGTGATTGCAAAACATATAGATATGCGCATAATACATAGATCATAAACTCAACAAACTAGTACTATTGTCTCCATATATCATCCAACATGGTAGTTCAAATCACATAGCTTCTACAATCTTGTCAAGAACAAACAGAAATTCATACCAACAGTAAGGAGTTATAAGCAAACTAGAAACAGAACATTTTATCCGTCCATACTTAAGTAAAACATTGATTTTAATCAGCATTATGGATCAAGCCCTCTCTCCCCTAATGCGCCTGGCGAGCTGAATGTCTTTAGGCATGATGGTGACACGCTTGGCGTGAATTGCACACAGGTTGGTGTCCTCAAACAGTCCCACAAGATAAGCTTCAGCAGCTTCTTGAAGTGCCAGCACTGCGTGGCTCTGGAAACGCAGATCAGTCTGCAAACGTAGAAAACAGAGATGAGCTTGAGAAGCAGTCATCATTAGAATCGTTTAGAAGTGATGAAACAGGTGTGTTTGACTGGGACTGTGTAGGTCAAGATGGGTTTGGTCCAAAGCATAAGAATTTTATGTCTAGGTCAAACAGGTTGCAATTGAATTGAGTATGGTTGACTTACCAGCAGTTATCTTTTCTTTGATATAATATGGTATATACTTATAGATGGTGCGCACATATTTAAATACACGTTAGCCAACTTATGTCTGTTTGTTTTTAGTTAAAATTTTATACTTAACCCTTTTGACCCCATCATCAATAAAATGCAACCCAAATTAAACACACACACACACACACACGAATTGCATACCAAGGAATCATTATGTTCTATGAGAACACTTAGTTGAAACGAATCCAGCAACGTACTCTGCCTCTTACAAAAATTGTAATTTTGACTTGGAACAAATTTGTTTAAAATGTTTAACGAGTTGTCATAAAAGACAGAAGAAAAGGACTCTTTTCTATAACTATCAATTTACTAGAAATACTCAAATGGACAGGTGAGTAACTTTGATGTGTCAAAAATCTAATAATCACTGAATACAAACAGACATGATGGAAGTAATTATCAAAAGATGAAAATACTAATATGATAAACGAACCTTGAAGTCCTGAGCAATCTCACGAACGAGCCTCTGGAAAGGGAGTTTCCTGATCAAGAGTTCAGTACTCTTCTGATACTTACGGATTTCACTGCAAAATATGACCATTCAACATCACAACCAATGGTCTAAAGAATGAAACAAACACAAAAGCAACAGATTAAGCAGATAATGAGCCACAAACCGAAGAGCAACAGTTCCAGGTCTGTATCTGTGAGGCTTCTTCACACCTCCAGTAGTTGGAGCAGACTTACGAGCAGCCTAAAGTAACACAAAACCATAACCACAACATTAACAAAAATAAATAGCATTGTTCCTCGTTCATGGATGAGACCACAAAACAGAAATGTTGAATAACCAAAACAAGTAGGAACTTATTCATACCTTGGTTGCAAGTTGCTTCCTAGGGGCCTTTCCTCCAGTTGACTTACGAGCAGTTTGCTTAGTACGAGCCATCTACAATTGCAAACGATTGTTAAAAAACAGCAACGTCAAATCACAAAACCAATATATAGACTATAGGGAGCTTACCGGACAAAAAAGTAATTACAAATTCATCATTTCTAATAGCAATTTGACTCTTTATTAAGTAATCGTCTAAGGGGGTGTTTGCTTAAGCTTATATGTGGCTTATGAGCTTATATGTGTTTCGGCTTATATTTCATAAGCCCAATTTTCTAGCTTATTTTGAGACTTATATAAGTTTATCATATCATTATAAACTTATATAAGCCCATAAGTCTCAAAATAAGCCGGAAAATTTCGGGCTTATGAAATATAAGCCGAAATCAAATAAGCGCATAAGCAAACAAACACCCCCTAAACCATTTACACGTAGCTCATAAAAACATTATACTCATTCAACCCGTCATTACGAAAGCATAACCAAATTCAATTCCAAATCGACATCAAAATATCAGTTCTAAGCACCACATAATGTAATTTTTTTTTAATAATCATGAACGAAAAAACTATAAAATTAGGGTTCTAAACGAAACACAAAAGATTCACAACAGACAAACCCTAGAATAAAAATAATCAGAGAGATATTATGAAATACAGAGAGTTAATCAAAACAATAAGCAAATATTTGGTATATGATAATCGGTAATTTTGTAAGATCGAAGATGAGGGAGAGATGCATTCCGTACCTTTGACCGGTTATTTTTCTCTCAATTTGGCTTTGAAAATGTCTCCTTGTTTTTGCAGATATTGTTTGTATTTATAGTCCTATTATGGGTCGGGTCGGGTACGGTTGAGCGAGACGGGCATAGTTTGGACAAATTACAAAAGGAGGACAAGTGGTCATGAGAAAGTTACAAAAACAATCCCTTGACTTTCTTTAGGTCTTGTTTGTTTTTTCAAAATAATTGCTTCTTGCCACTTTTTTGGGTAAAGGGGAGTAATCCTGCACCCTGGTAAATAAATTAAAACTAAAACATTTGAGTACAAATGGAATGTGGCTGAAGTATCACATTAACCTCAAGCTAACACAGCTTGATAGACAACTAACCTAGAGCTTATGACATGTCAAAAGCTCTTGACAAATCTAGAATCAAAATGAACCTAGAACAAGACACAAACCAAAACAAGCTAACCAGCAGCATCCGTGAAAGAAGAACTTCCACCTTTATCAACGTTAGGAAATAAATTGGCCGATTCATTAAACCTGTTATCAACACAATCATCATCATCACCATCTTCTTCAGTTGCTAAAACATCATAAGGATTAGATGTAGACACTTGGGGACCTTTAGACTTCAACATAGATGACGACGTAGGCACATTACTAGTAGCTCCCTTATTTGGTTCACTAGTAGTCTTCTTTGGCACATACCTGACAGACTGTTTAACAGAAGTACCACCCTGACTCCCTATACCAGACTGGGCTTTACCTTTTTTCTTCTTACGACTCACCTTTTGGAAACCATCATTAACATGCATAGTAGCAGGAGTAACCACATTTGCAGTAGTAACCACAGGAGGAGTAATCTCTTTTTTAGTACAATGCTCATATATGTGCCCAAAAATCTTACATGATGTGCACCTTGGAGGCCTCCACTCATACTCTACTCGGATAGATTCTTTAGTAAACCCATCCCCTGTAAGAGAGGGGACACCAATAGTAATAACTTCCACGAGCTCATCCTCTTAACCCACTTCAATTAAACACCGAGCAAAACTACTTCTACCCCAAGAATCCTTACACATGGAGCTTGTGTACGAATCCAACATAATAGGCTTGCCAATAAATGAGGCAATCAAGTTAATACCATCATCTTCAAAAACTTGGATAGGCACATCATGCAATTTAACCCATATCGGAATGTGAGTCAGCTCTTCCTTACATAAGCTAGTATCAATAGACCATTGCTTGAGAATGATTGGGGATTTACGTATCATCCAAGGTCCATATTCCAAAACAGATTCTAAACCGGCTTGAGTATCGAATTTAAAAAAGAAAAAACCTTTAGCATTCATCATGATCTTTTTCAAACCATACTTAGCCCAATTATTTCTAGCATAATATTCAACCACTGGAAACGCCATTCTATTACCAATAAAGTAGCCATATAGAGTATATTCAAGACGGGCACTAACCTTTTCTACTACTCTACGTGGAATAGACACGTTTACACCTTCACAAACAGCCTCAGCAGCAGAGTTTTGTGTAGGTTGAATATTCGCATCCACATTAACATTAGGTGTAGTAACTATGTCATTCACATCAGATTTAGTTGCATCATTCTTCATGTCAATCTCATAAGCCTCACATAAACCACACATAGCCTCATACACCTGTGATCGAGTTTCACTATCCAAACTAGGCCATGTCGGATGTTTACCCGCTTCAAGCTCCTTAAGAAATACATCAATGTCCAAAGTTGATTTAAGCGAGACACCAAATACCACTTCAATAAAGTCATGTTTACTTTGAAAAGAGTTAACCTCCGTAGTAGGACCAGTAGGGAACACCGATTCCTTAGTAACCACATGATCATCAGAAGTATTCCCCATCCTTCCAGCTCTAGTTGCAACACTAACACCATCTCCTTCAGGTAAATGATCATATTGATTCGAAGTTTGCATGGATGGCTCAAATGTAGCATTACTAGTATCACCAGCCAAAGTATGCGTACTTTTAGTCGTGAGAACCTCATAAAGAGAAGGGTAATCAGAGGGTTTAGATGTAAACGTGCCACCAGTACCTCCCTCACCCCAAACAGGCTCTTTGACATGACTCGTATACAGACCTGATGGTCCCACACCAGTGAAACCATCAATTCCAGTCCCACCATTAGGGTTTGTAATATTCACATCAGCTTCATTAGTACGCAAAACACTAGCAGCTTTTCGTGGCTGCTTTACTTATTTCTTTTGCGGATGTGCAGAGGAACTTATTTGTTTTTTTCAAACACAAGTGCTTTTCAGATAAAAGTGCTTCATTCCTCATCTAAATTATCTTCTTTCAATTTTTCCTCTTCAAGATATAAACCCTACATCTCTTTCTCTCATTTTATCATACCCATCTCTTATCACCACCCCATCTCAGCCTCCACCACCATCCCATCCGCTGCCGCCACCATCTCATTTGCCATAAAAGGTAAAGGTTTTCTTTTATTTTATTTTTGTTTGTGTGTTGCTATTTTGATGTTTAATCTTAAAAATGAGGTTTTGAACTTTTACACCATGATATTTAAGTACCCATTTCGTCATTTAAAGTTATCGGTATGTTAGAAATCAGATCTTTGTTATATTTTCAATGTTATTCGTTAAAAAGTTGCAACAAGTATATGTTTTAATGATAAGTTTTACCATCTCAGCCACCGGACACCACCTCAATCGCCATACCATCCGCCGCCAAAGTAGGAGTGTTTTTTCATTTTATGATGTTTTAAGATTGTGGATATGTTTTAAAAATGGTAGAAGTATATGTTATTTCTTTGAGCATTGTTATTCATTCCTACTACATCCTCCTAATTATCTTCCTACCCCACATAAAAATTGACAAGTGTAATCCACTATCTATCTCTTTTGATTTCCGTCATTGATTTTAACACTTGTCACCATCCTAAATGTAGGAGGATAAGTAGGAACATGTAGTAGGAAGATTTATCATTTTCCTATTTCTTTTTGTTTTAAAAAAATGTAATATATGTTATTTCTTTTTCAAAAAGTTGTGTTATTGACAAGTTTGGAAAATGATATATTTTCGTCGTTTTAAGAAGTGTATGCCAAATGTGGGATGTTACTAGTTGATTTAGTGAATGGCCAAAATGAACTAGTTCAATTAGGTGTAATTACCAACTAGTTCGACTTAAGTGGTGTTTGGATTAGTTTATTATTTGAGGTTATAGGATTAGTTAATCTTGGAAAAGCTCACAAGCTCAGTTTTTTCGACATATGAGGTGTTTTATTTACTTGAGCAAATAACTTATTTAAGTATTCAAGCTCAACTTGATAAGCCCATAAACCCAATAAAGTGGTCTTATTTTCTTTGCAAATTCAGATAAGCTCAAAAGCAAAAAACATAAGTTAATCCAGAGACCCCCTTAATTTTTTTGATATATGAGTGGTGGTTATGGAATATCGAGACTTGGTGAATGCTTATTAGGCTTATGTGTTTCATACGGTTTATGACTGAGTGATACGTTATAGAAATGAAGTATAATAGTCCAGACTTGTTTCATACGATTTTTGATATATGGGTGGTGGTTATGGAATATCGGGACTTGGTGAATGCTTATAGTTTTTCTTGTTTTTCTTCATTTTATGCTTTAGATAATCTTGATAACTACATTAAACTTTATCGGAATATCCTGTTATCGATTTGCTAAGCATGACCAACAAGCGTTAGATTAGTCAATCCAACTTTTTATTTTATTTTATTTATTTATTTATTGGCGAGCTACCATTAGTTACTCATCTGACTTTTAGGTTCCTTGAACTCTCAACTATGCATGAACAAAATTGCATGTTGTGTTTCATGTTAATGGACGGATCATGTGTTTTTGCTACTTTTTCAAAGACTTTTATAGCTGTATTGATGATGAAAAAGTTAAAAATTATATATGTATGGTGGTATGTCATTCACTTGTAACCTGGATTCAGTTCTCTACAATTTGAATATGGTCAGGTCCACAAGATTCTTAGTAAAAATGTGCTACACATTTTTTTACTGTGTTTAAGATTGACAAAATTCAAAGCAAATGAGATATTCTATCTATAAACCTTGATATGAATTTGTAGGTTAAATGTGCGTTTTACACACAGTCTATGTGTCTACTGTTTAATCAGTTCATCAATAGTTAATTTTATGATATATCGCATCAAAACCATTCGATACTAGATTTAATCTATCTATAAGCTTCTATAGGAATTTGTAGTTAAAATGTGTGCTACACATTTTTTTAATGTGTTTAAGAGTTTTTGAATAGAAAAATATGTAATTATATGAAGTAAATAATGATCCCCTTATGTGTATTTGTTATAGCTACAATGGAAGATCCCAAGCCACGTAAAAATTGGTCCAATGAAATGATCAAAGTCTTACTAGACATATGCATTGAAGAGATGAAAATGACTGGTATAAATGGCTTGAGCTTGTATAGGTGGTCTTGGGTTAGGTTAGGTCGGGTGCTCAAAGACAAGTTTGGAATGGAATTCACACAAAAATAATTGAAAACCGGATTTGATAACTTAAAAGAGAAATGTGTTGGATGGCTTTACTTGAATAACAGAACAAGGAACATCTATAAACGCATACAAAGATGTTTGCCCTAACACCAGAAGAATGAGAAGACTTTAAGAAGGTGTTAGACCCGTTTCCCGGATACACATAGGGCCCACCCTAGATGAAATTGACTAAGGCGTTATGTGATTGACCAGTCGAACCCGATAGTCAATCTAATAGTTAACAAATGTATTATATGGTTATAGAAAACTAGAATAGAAGTAGACTTTAAGGACTTAAGTTTCCAAGTGGTAAATGTGTTATAAGGTGTAGCGTGGCCAAAGTAAAAGAAAAGAGACTTAAGGGACTATATATGTCCTATGGCCAAACTACTCCACCTAACTAGATAAATATCTAGTTGTGTGGAGTCTTCTAGTCATTTCCACCATGTTTCTATAAGGGTGTTGTGGGGGTCGGTTTAGAAAGGGAGAAAATTGGGGAAAGGAGCTAAGTTAGATGATGAAACTAGTGAAAGAATCATGTCTCCATGTCAAGGTTTAAGTCTACAATAATCTTCCCCAAGTAAGTAACTTTGTATCTTGATTTGAATGAGGTTAGGTTTTATGAGGAAAGTGGGAATTCATCATATGATCAAGATATGCTCATATGATGATCTAGAATGGAAGTTGGGTAAGTTTAAAGGGGTTATGTAAACCCTTATTCATAGTGTTGCTTAAATGTGTTAATAGGTCTTGATTTGATGGTGATAAGAGTGATGATGAGGATGGTGATGAGATGATGATGATGATGATAATGTTGAATTTATGAATGATATCTTAGCTTGGAGCTAAGGTAAGTAAACAGGTCAAAAGATGATGTTATATTGATTTCATTACATTATGTGTTATGTGTTGATTATGTTAAGGTTATATATGGTTTGGATGTATGTGCTTATGTGAAATTAGATATAATTCTAGTTTGGCATATTTAGCAAAGGAAGTGATAGAATAAGGTGGATTAAGTTAAGGTGGGTGGTGATGCTTAGAGAGGTTTAAGGTATGTGTTTATGATTATTGTTGTGATGGATGAATGGTTTGTGTTGTGTAATGTGTGTTTGATATATGATGTTATGTTATAATTGTTTTAGTTACTAAGTGAAAGGTTACCGGTTAATGTTACAATGTTTTGTAGGTTCTTGGGTTAAGGCAATGGCTTGGATTTAATGATTAAGGATTGAAATGTGGAAGATTGGAAGGTTTGTATGTGATTAGGATCTTAGTCGTAGATACCGAGCTCATTGATAACGTGTACCCCCGAGTGTCTTTAAAGGGTTATATACATCGTTTGTTAAAGGGTTAAGTTGTGTCAAGTGTGTTAGAGTACGTGCTCGATAGCGACTGTTATAGTAATGATTCGAAAGTGAATAATTTATGTTTTAAAGGGGGTGTTTGGATTAGAGCCTAGTTATAGGGTCAAACAGGTCGAATGGTTATAAAAATGATTTATTATATTATACTTAGGATTCTGGAAGTTTTTGTGTTATGTCGAGTTATAGAAGTTGGTTTTCCGGAATTATTGGATAATATAGCTTAGTCTAAAATTTCTTCAGAGACCATACGCCCATATGAGATATATCATATGACTGTATGCTCCAGTCAGTGTATTGGTAACCTTATGAGATGACCATACGGCCATATGAGAATATTTCATACGGCCGTATGCTTGGTTTTTCAGATTTCGTTGATTTTTGGAATTTCATATCTTTTAAACCTTAAGTTGTCACGGGTCGTGCTACCCGTCATTTTGAAGTAATTGAATCTAGTTTCATCTAAAAATACTTACAAAGGTTGGATGGTAATAGATTTTTATCAGATCACAAAAAGTAACAGTAGGTACGTTATAGATGTGTCGTTTCCACGTAAAGTTTCAAATTTTAGTTGTGTCGTTCACGGAGCGTAACAGTGTGGTACTAAGATATTTAACACTTATGTCATTTTTTTCCTACAAAAATAACTTATCTAGAAATTCTTTGGAATTTGGGTACATATTCATAAAAGGGTGGGATCTTTGCAATCGGATCCATTACCTTACTCGAAACTATGTGACCTTGTGTTTCAAAGTATTTACGCTAATGGTGATGGTCAATGGACCAATTCAAAAGGGTCTAAGGCATCAGCATCTACGACATCGGCATCTAGGCATCGGCTATGAAGGAACGTGTTGGGGCACTTGATATCAACGATGACCCTTTGGTTGACGTGGATATTGATGATGAAGATAATGGGAACTCCTGTACACAAAGGCTACATGATGAAGTTAGGCCTAACAAAAAGGCAAAGAATTCTCTTGTTACTTTCGATGAACTGGCGATGGATATGCAGTATGCCTTGAGACATATGGTCAAAATCAAGGATTGACCAACAACAGGTGAATGTTATCAAAAGTTGAAGCTAGTTGGATTACCACATATGGATTCTTTATTTTTAGCAGCATTTAATATTTTTGGTCAATCAAGAGATATGAGATAGGCATGGATGGCTTTGCCATCGGACCCATACATCTTAAAAGGCTGGATTGAGATGACTGGTAGAACATTTAGAATTCTCAAGTAGGGAGATCGTAAAGGGGTTCTAACGTGGTTTAGTTGTTTCGTATTTCGTACCTTATGTGTTTTTGAACATTCATGTGGTTTATGTATTCGGTATTTAAACCTTCATGTGGTTTATGTATTCAGTATTTTGAACCTTTTATGTGTTTGGTAGTTCAAAACATTATTAAGTTTTGTATGTATATGATATTTTGAACCATGAGTATATTTTTATTTTCTTTTATACTTGAACAAGGTTTATCATTGATTATAATCAAAATCTTGTGCTCATCATTGTTATGTATACATATCTTCGCTACTTTTGTGTTAATACAAATATCGCCTAAAAACGTTATTTATATTTTACGATCTTCGCTAAGTTTTGTTAACGACAAAACGTAAACTTTAGTTTTAAGCAAAACATATTCTTAGTTTTTAAGACTTGCATAAACAAGACTTTTGCTAAATTTTACATTTCATAAAACATAACACAAGTTTATTTCTTAAATTAGAAATAGTCACATCACATTTATGGCAAGTTTTGTCATTATGTATTTATGGCAAGTTATGTGTTTGACTTGCTTTCATGTTGCTTGCAAGTATCATGTTTGACTTACTTTAAGTGATGTGACATTGTTTGGTTGATAGAAGTTATGTGACAAGACCTTGTTTGGTTTGAAGAGTAATTGCAAAAACCAACTGCAGACCCGGCGGTACCCTGGGGGTACACGGGCGGAACCCATTTGAGGGTTCCGCCTGATCCGCCGAGCACACAGTTTGTTGTGCTATAAATACCAAGCCATAACTTGATTTTTGGCTAACCTCTTGAGATCATTTTTACACACACACTCATCTTTCTTTCTAACATCTTAACATTGTAAATGTGAAGTTTCCTTTTGTAGCAAAGAAGCTCACAAGGTCGTCTAAAGTTACAAGTTTCCAACACAACGTTGCAAGACTTGGTAGCTTAGTATTGTGTAAACTCGTGTTGTTTACGCGTCATTTGTTTGTGTATATTCTGAAGTGAGTGGTTAGTATTTTAGTCCTCAAAATACAAAGAGTGTTGGGAGTTGTTGTACCCTAGTAAAAGAACTAAACGGGAGTGGTTGTGCCCTTGTAAAAGAACTCGACATTTAGCTTTGTGTCGGTAAAAGTATAAGCGACGTGTAAGGTTTTCTCCGCCGGTGAAAGGAGCTTGTTGACTAGTGAAAGAAACTCTCGAGTTGGATACTCGGGGCGTGGACGTAGGGCAAGGAAAAAGAGTCCTTGTAGCCGAACCACGATAAATACTCGTGTTGTGGTTTGATTGTTTCTTTCCTTTACTTGCATGTTATATATATTGTGTTTGTGCATATATCTTTGATCAAACGGAAAGTTTCAAAGCTAACTAAACAAGTTAAAAAGATTTTAAAACGCTAAAACTATTCAACCCCCCTTCTAGTTTTCCACAATTGGCATCAAGAACTACGTTACTCAAGCTTTTAAAATATATTGTGTTTTAAAACTTGAAACGATCCATGGATTTTGAAAATTACAAAGAAGGGCAATCTATGCAAAGACCGCCACTCTTTGAAGCAAATGGTTTTATATATTGGAAAAACCGTTTTGAAACATACGTGAAATCTAAAGATATAGATTTATGGTATATAATTGTTGATGGTGATAATATAGTTACTAACATTAAAGATGATGATCAAAAGAAATTGATAGGTAAAAATAATGAAGCTAAAATGATGCTTTACAACGCTTTGCCTAAGAAAGAATATGAAAGAGTCTTTTTGTGTAAAACCGCCAAAGATATTTGGCAATCTTTAATTGTCACTCATCAAGGAAACTCACAAGTTAAAGATAACAAAATTGATCTTCTTGTTCAACAATATGAACAATTTGTTATTTCCGAAGATGAGATTATTGATAATGCTTTTGCTAGGTTTAACACTATTATTACTTCACTTAAAGCACTTGATGAATCTTTTTGTAGTAAGAACTTTGTCAGGAAATTTCTTAGAGCACTCTATCCGAAGTGGAGAGCAAAAGTGACGGCAATTGAAGAATCCAAAGATCTTTCAAGCATGTCACTTGATGAGCTAATTGGAAACCTCAAAGTTCATGAAATGGTGATGGAAAAAGATTCGGAACTAGTTAGAGGCAAGAAAGAAAAAGTTAAGTCCATTGCCTTGAAAGCTAGAGTCCAATCAAGTGATGATGAAGAATCTACTTCGGATAGTGATGATGAGGAATATGCTATGGCCGTGAGAGACTTCAAGAAGTTCTTTCGTAGGCGAGGGAAGTTTGTAAGACAACCTAAAGATGACAAGAAAACCTTCCGGAAAGATCGTGATGATCGAAAAGGAAAAGTTGAACGAAAATGTTATAGGTGTGGAGACACAAGTCATCTTGTAGGAGAATGTCCAAAACCACCCAAGAGCAAGCCTCAACAAGCTTTTGTGGGTGGTGCTTGGAGTGACTATGAAGGAGATGATGATGAGCCAAAGAACGATGATATTGCTCTCATGGCTCACAACTCAAATGAAGTACTCTCCGACTCATCTTACTCCTCTATTGATGATGACACTTTACAAAATGAATATAACAAACTTTGTGAGCTAAGCTTAAAAATCATAAACAAAAATAAATTTTTGAAAACTAAAAAGGAGTTTTTGGAAAATGAAGTTTATGAGTTAAAAGAAAAAGCTAAGAGATTAGAAAGGAGTAAAGGTATTGACACCTCATGCAAATCATGTGAGGAACTTAAACTTGAAGTTGAGAAACTTAAAATAACTCAAAATGATCTAATCAAACAAACCACAAAGTTCAAAAAGTTCGATAAGAGCATTTCATGTGCGGATGAAATTATGAAACTCCAAAAGTCACCTTTTGATAAAACAGGTCTAGGTTTCAGGAAAGTAGAAATCATTAAGGGTCAAACGAAACAAGAAACGAACACACATGAAATAAACAAAACTGCTACAGCAGCCCGCGGACCAGACGGAACCCAAAATAGGGTTCCGCCCGTTGGCCCCGAGGGTTCCGCCAGATCTGCTGCAGCAGTAACTCCATCCACATCGGATCGTTCTAAATTTGTTAAAGTTACATATAAAAATGGAACCAAACCTGCCTTTAAAACTGGAGTAGGACTTAGTAAAAATGAATTTAGAGCTAAGACTACTCAACCAAGACCTAAGACTCCAATTCCCAAACGCCCCTTTCCAAAGAGCAACTTCAATGCTCGACCAAACTACCAACATGTTTGGAACCAAAACACTCCTGGACATTACCAAACCTCAAATTACATGCCATGGAACCCTTATGCTCTATTTTCATATTTGGGACAAATTAATGGTATGCTTAACCAAAATGGACCCATGAGAAATTGGGGACCAAATGTTTGAGTGTTTTTCATAAAATAGGTGTGCCTCAAAGTTTGTTTGGATCCGGATGAATGGATCAAGGATAGCGGTTGTTCAAGGCACATGACGGGTAATAAAAGCCTCTTCTCAACATATCACAAATGTGATGGAGGTAATGTTACGTTTGGTAGTAATGCTAGGAGCAAAATCATCGGAAAAGGTACAATCTCTCATGACTCCCTTTCTATAGATGATGTTGCTCATGTTGATAACTTAGGATTTAATCTCCTTAGTATTAGTCAACTTTGTCGTAATAAGTATAATGTTCTTTTTAGTGAGAATGGTAGTAAAATACTTAAAGATGGTATAACCATAGCCAAAGGTGTCCTTAAGAACAACGTATACGTCATGAAGTTGGATTCTACATCTAGAGACAAACTTTGTCTTACCTCATTAGATGAATCTTCAACTTTATGGCATAGACGTTTAGGACATGCTAACATGAGACTTATCCAAAACCTCTCCTCCAAAGACTTAGTTCGAAACCTACCCAAGTTGAAATATGACCAACACTTTTGTGATGCTTGCAAAGTTGGTAAACAAGTCCATAGTAGCCATAAGGCTAAAAACTTGGTGTCTACGTCTAGATGTCTAGAACTTTTACATATGGACTTATTTGGTCAACCTCTATACAAAGTTATGGAGGCAACTTCTATACTTTGGTCATAGTTGATGATTACTCACGTTATACTTGGACTAAGTTTTTGAAAAGTAAAAATGAAGCTTTTGATAAATTTGAGATTCTAAGTAAGAAAATTCAAAATCAAGTAGGATCTAATATTGTGTCTATTAGAACGGATCACGGTCGTGAATTTGATAATGAATTTCAATTGGAAAATTTTTTGATAATAATGGAATTACTCATAACTTTTCGGCTCCACGTACTCCTCAATCTAATGGTGTAGTAGAACGTAAAAACCGGACATTACAAGAGATGAGTAGAACAATGCTTAATGAACAAACTATTCCATAAAAGTTTTGGTGTAATGCCGTTGACACATCAACATACATTTTAAATCGAGTCCTAATTAGACGATTTTTGAATAAAACACCTTATGAACTTTATAGAGGTAAAAAGCCTACATTAGGATACTTTAGAGTGTTTGGGAGTAAATGCTTCATTCTTAACACCAAGGATTATCTCACCAAATTTGACCCAAAGTCTTATGAAGGTGTATTCCTTGGATATTCACAAAATAGTAAAGCTTACATTGTTTTAAACAAGGAAACCTTGAGAGTCGAGGAATCGTTGAACGTAACATTTGACGAAAGTCCACCTCCCTCTAAGACATCACCTTTGGTAGATGATGACTTAGTTGAAAGCCAAGCAATTGAAAGTCAAGAAATCTTAGATAATGACAAGGAAGATGAACTATTAAACAAAGAACTTGTTAATGTCAAAGAATCTAAAAGTCATCCATTAGATAGTGTCATAGGCAACATTAACGAAAGAACACTTAGATCAAAAGTCCAAAATGAAAGCAACTACTTTTGTTTCGTGTCAACCATTGAACCTAAAAACGTTAATGAAGCCATTAAAGATGAATCTTGGGTAATTGCAATGCAAGAAGAATTAAACCAATTTGTTAGGAATGATGTATGGACATTAGTTCCTCAACCAAAGAGTCAAACAATAATTGGAACGAAATGGGTCTTTCGTAATAAAATGGATGAAAATGGAATTGTGTCTAGAAACAAAGCTAGGCTAGTAGCACAAGGATATAATCAACAAGAAGTCATTGACTACGATGAAACTTTTGCTCCGGTAGCTAGGCTCGAGTCAATTAGGATATTACTTGCTTATGCGTGTGCACATAATTTTAAACTTTTTCAAATGGACGTCAAATGTGCATTTCTAAACGGAGTCATTAATGAAGAAGTATATGTTGCTCAACCACCGGGCTTCATCGATTTTGAAAAACCTAATTATGTTTACAAACTTAAAAAGGCTCTTTACGGACTTAAGCAAGCTCCAAAAGCATGGTATGATCGACTTAAAACCTTCTTAGTTGACCATAAGTACACCATGGGCTTAGTTGATAATACTCTCTTCACTAAGAAGAAAGATTCACATATTATCATAGTCCAAATCTATGTTGATGACATTATATTCGGATCAACTTGTCAAGAACTATGTGTGGATTTCTCAAAAATCATGCATGACGAGTTTGAAATGAGTATGATGGGAGAACTCAACTTTTTCTTAGGACTCCAAATTAAACAACTTGAAGATGGTATCTTCTTTAACCAATCTAAATACATTAAGGACATGCTTAAGAAATTTGGATTAGAAGATTCGAAACCTATCAAAACTCCCATGTCCACGGAAACTAAACTCACCAAGGATGAGGAAAGTGAATCCGTAGATAGCACTAAATATAGAGGTATGATTGGTAGTCTACTTTACCTTACGGCTAGTAGACCCGACATTATGTTTAGTGTTTGTCTATGTGCTCGTTTTCAAGAAGATCCTAAAACTACCCATCTTGAAGCCGTTAAAAGGATATTTAGGTATATTAAGGGCACTACACATTTAGGTTTATGGTATCTCAAAGGAACGGGAATAGACACCATAGTGTATGCCGACTCGGATCATGCCGGTGACTATGTCGATAGAAAAAGCACAAGTGGTATTTGTACTTTTGTTGGACATTGTCTCACCTCATGGTTCTCGAAGAAGCAAACGGCTCTTGCTATCTCAACAACGGAAGCCGAGTACGTTTCGGCCGGAAAGGCATGTCAACAAGCTCTTTGGATGAAGCAAGCTCTTGTCGACTACGGAATTCAACTCAACGACATCACAATTCTTTGTGACAACAAAGGTGCCATTGATCTCAGCAAAAACCCGGTTCAACATGCTCGTACCAAACATATTGAAATCCGTCATCATTTCCTTCGCGACAACGTTCAAAAAGGAAATATCTCAATTGAGAAAGTTTCTTCCGAAGACAACATAGCCGACATTCTCACCAAACCTCTTAAACGTGAACCTTTTAACCTTCTTAGGCTAGGCTTAGGACTCATGGAACCTACATTGTAGTTCTGGACATTAGACAAAAATCACAAAAATCAAAACAAATCCATAACAATTTTTCTCAGCAGGGTCGGCGGAACCCTGAACCATAACGGACGGAACCCAAATTTGGGATCCGCCATGTCCGTCGACCTGCAGAATCAATCCATTAGTTTATATTAAACCAAACACCCATTATCTCATACCACAACTTCCAAAACTGTTACTATTCACCATTCCTCTCATCCATACCCACGAAATTTTGGTCTTCCATTCAATCACATTACTAATCCATCATCATTGTAAGTATTCTAACTTGATTACAATCCTGATCTGAGTCTAGGAATTCTATTTTTGCACAATAACAAAAACTTGGGGTTATGCATTAAACTTGTAAAATTCATGCATAAAATTAGGTGTTTTAACAAAACTAATCATGTTCCCCATAGTTAGGAATTGCATTCTTACTTAGTGTAAACATGTTTGCTAAACCACCCCATGTCAAATTCTTGCAAAAATTTCTCACAAGTAGGACAAATACTTTTTCGTCTCACATTGAGAATACAAAATCAAAACGTTATGTTCAAAACATCACTTGCATAATGTCTCTTGAATGCTAAAGGGAATACATAACCAATATGTATTTTCGGGTACATTCAAACGAAGCTACATTGACCTAGGAGTGTTTGGGTTATCTTTTGTTTTTATAACGAAACTTGCATTATAAAACACTTTTGATGCATCAAAATGAGTCAAGATAACCGCACCTCCACATTGTTTTCATATAGGCACACACTAGAACATCCACATTAAAATAGTAGTTTACTTAAACTAAAATGTGAAATTTTTGTTGTTCTAGGTATCATCATGCCTCCTCTAACCCATTACGACCATAAGGACACAATTAAGTATCTCCCAAAACACCACAAAACCAAAGGCCTTACCCCAAACCAAGTCAACATTTTCAAAGCCCTAGAAAAACGCTATGTCCATGAGGGTAGAACCATTGACCCATCCTTCCTAGAAGGCACAAACCTTTATGCCGAATTTGCAACAATCAACTTTGAATGTCTTTTGACTTTAGACGAGCCTATTTGTCCTAGATTCATTCTTGAGTTCTATGCATCCGTCACTCTATCCACGGGTGATTATGATTATATATCCGTCAACTTTAGGGTTAGTGGCAATCAATACTCCTTCACTCTTGAGGAGTTTACTCAAATCCTAGGAATTCCAAACCAAGGTACTTGTATCGACTCCGATTTGCACTCCCTCTCAACCCTTAACACCCTAGATGACCGTTTCCATCCTTATGATACCCCACTTGTGTCAAAAGATGTACTCCGCAACCACCTCTTTGTTAGGACAACCACTACTAGGAGAACCCGAACGGGTAATGAGGTTGATAAAGATCCATATGGAATGGAACTTAATGAACTCTTGCCCCAATTCAAGAAATGGGAGGAAGTTCTTAGAGCCAATGTTATAAGCACTATAGGAAACCGAGACCATATCAACCTTTGCCTATGCTACATGCTCTACTCTTTGTCCACTAGGCAACCTTTCAATCTTGCTTACTACATGGCCAAGAGAATGGCCGACATTCCCGTGCATGGCACAACGACTATGCCATATGGAATGTTCTTGACCCGTCTCTTTAGGTTCATTGCACCCATTCCTCCAACTCCTAATCGTCTTCAACTTGACTACTCTCTCCTTCCACATACATTTGTCCCTCTAAGCGATAAGAGAATGTATAGAGCCCAAGGAAAACGTCCGCATCCTCCTACCTCATCATCTTCTTCCTCAATGAGTGAAGATGACAATTTGCCAAACTCTAGGCTCCCACCTCTAGAATACCTTTCCCAACTTCCGGATATTCCAAATGAGTCGGAGGAGTTCAAGCAAACAAAAGGGATGTTCAAAAACATCGGGAGATTCCTCGGGAAGATGAAGAAGAAGATGGACCGTCAATGAGTGCGGGTGTGTTAGGAGTGTTTGGCACAAGGTGCTATTGGAACAATTTGGTAGTTTAAACAATCTTTGTGATGAATTTGTGTGTTAGTACAATGTGTGATACACTATGGAACATGTTTTAACTAACAATGTTGCAGGAAGACAACTTTTGGCAAGTTGTCAAATTTTCATGATTATCAAATTTTCACTAAGTTTAGTGAATTTCGCTAGCCCCCGGTCAAAGTCTTATGATATGAGTGTTTACATGTCTAATTTTTGCATTTCCTAACCAGGTATGAATTATATTTTTAGTTCCAAGAGTTTTCAAAAATTTTGAAAATCGTTTCGCGGGTCAAAAACGCGGACTGTGAACTTTTTCAGTACTGGCGGATCAGGCGGATCCCAAAATTGGGTTCCGCCAGTGCAAAATCTGGGTAACCCAGGTTTGGCCCAACGGACCAGACGGCACCCTATTTTGGGTTCCGCCTGTGTACTTCCAGGGTGCCGCCAGTGAACTGCAGAATTTTTATTTTTCTTTTCAACATTTCAACATCCAAACACCAAAATCCAATCCTCTTAGCTAGAAATCCATTACTTGCAATGTGTTTAGCTTACTAAGGTACTTAGCATTCCTTAGAACTCACCCAAACCCATTTCCCGCCAAAATTCAAAAATAGCCATAACCACCTCAAGTCTCCTTCACACATAAAGGAAGGATCCCTTTTAAAGGCTCCTTGAAATCCCTGAGATTTTTTCCATCAAACAAATTCACCAAAACCACTAAGCATTTAGTGCAAAACTTGTCTTCTTACTTCACCATTTTCATTGGATTGACTTCCATGACTTGACAACCCACAATTAAGTTTTCCAAATCATTAGGAACCACCATTTTTGTATGGACTAACATCAAATCCAAACACTCCTTCCCACAAATCTTCATCACTATAAATTAAATCATCCTAAACACTCTCAAACCACACTTTCTTCATCACAAATTCTGAAACTTTAAACCATATTAAACAATGACCAAGTCAACAAACACCTCTTAACCATCACGACCCATCCGTAGAACCGCCCGGATTAGTGTAAAACCACTATGGTCAAACCAATCCATCAACATTAGCTCCTCATCTTCGGATGAATTCACCTCACCCATCAAAAATGAACATTTTTTGAATCTTGCCTCTCCATCTCCATCACCCAAACAACCAAATGAGCACACTCCACCACCTACTAAATCACCTATTGACCCAACTCCACCTAGTGCTCCAACTCAACCATCAAAGACTTCATCACCATCAACATTACCAAAAATTGAACCGATGGAACTTTTTGGGTCTCCTCCAACATCACCACACCCATATGTCCAAGATTTAAATGATCTTCTACCAAGACATACCCAACCACCACCTTTTGCAAACCAATCACCAAGGTCAATTCTTGATCTTGATGATGATCTTGAACTTAACCAACCACCACAACAAGTGTACCAACCACCCAAACCGTTGTTGTTTCACCCAATTTACCATGAAATCCATGGTCCTCTTTATGGAGAACCAAATTTTGAACACCATGATCACCCAACTTCACCACCTTCTCAACCCCAAACCTATGAGTCTTTCTTTCCTTCTTATGAGGAAATACAAAGCATGGTTGAAAACCAACTCCATCAAGCAATGGAATTTTAAACCACATTGCTTGAATCAATACCAAATCCATCCTCCACCCAAAAACCAAACCAACCCCTAAACCAAGAAACCAAAACCAACCCATTTTCACCCAACCATCCCCATGTTTGCTCAAATTGTGAGCAAATAGGTGAAAGCATAAAAACCTTGCTTCACCAATTCCAAAATGAAACCCGGTTTGCATTCCAACATGTCATTGAGCGTTTGGATGCACTTTCCCACCCCAACAAATCCTAAACAACCCTTGGAGGCCATTTGCCCCAACTTAGGAATGTAGGATTTTTTTTATTTTTATTTTCTTGGTTATTTTTTTTTAGTTTTTGTTCACTAAGTAGAAGAATAGTTATCATTTCTTGTCTTTTGACTTTTATAAGTCAAAATTTTACTTGGAATGAAATTTCTTTCTACTTACTTTTGTGCATTGTTGGTTGATCAATGTTGTGTTGTCATTGTGGTTGCAATGTGTGTGGTAACTACAAGCTTGACTATATATCACCAACTAACCATTTTTTTTGTAGGGTCCAAAATCCATGTTTCCCATATTGGTACTCCATTTAGGGGGAGTATCGACCAAGGGGGAGCATGGCGATTATTCCGCTACGCTAACTCTACTTTTTGTTTCGACAAAAAGGGGGAGAAATATATTAAACCTTAAATACTTGATGTGCTTTTCATCTCTTAAGTAAAACAAGGTTAATATATTTTTTTTTTAAGTCTTAAAAGCCAAGATTTTGTGTGTTACTTAAAAACAAAGTTTATGTTTTGTCATCAACAAAAAGGGGGAGATTGTTAATACAAATATCGCCTAAAAACGTTATTTATATTTTACGATCTTCGCTAAGTTTTGTTAACGACAAAACGTAAACTTTAGTTTTAAGCAAAACATATTCTTAGTTTTTAAGACTTGCATAAACAAGACTTTTGCTACATTTTACATTTCATAAAACATAACACAAGTTTATTTCTTAAATTAGAAATAGTCACATCACATTTATGGCAAGTTTTGTCATTATGTATTTATGGCAAGTTATGTGTTTGACTTGCTTTCATGTTGCTTGCAAGTATCATGTTTGACTTACTTTAAGTGATGTGACATTGTTTGGTTGATAGAAGTTATGTGACAAGACCTTGTTTGGTTTGAAGAGTAATTGCAAAAACCAACTGCAGACCCGGCGGTACCCTGGGGGTACACGGGCGGAACCCATTTGAGGGTTCCGCCTGATCCGCTGAGCACACAGTTTGTTGTGCTATAAATACCAAGCCATAACTTGATTTTTGGCTAACCTCTTGAGATCATTTTTACACACACACTCATCTTTCTTTCTAACATCTTAACATTGTAAATGTGAAGTTTCCTTTTGTAGCAAAGAAGCTCACAAGGTCGTCTAAAGTTACAAGTTTCCAACACAACGTTGCAAGACTTGGTAGCTTAGTATTGTGTAAACTCGTGTTGTTTACGCGTCATTTGTTTGTGTATATTCTGAAGTGAGTGGTTAGTATTTTAGTCCTCAAAATACAAAGAGTGTTGGGAGTTGTTGTACCCTAGTAAAAGAACTAAACGGGAGTGGTTGTGCCCTTGTAAAAGAACTCGACATTTAGCTTTGTGTCGGTAAAAGTATAAGCGACGTGTAAGATTTTCTCCGCCGGTGAAAGGAGCTTGTTGACTAGTGAAAGAAACTCTCGAGTTGGATACTCGGGGCGTGGACGTAGGGCAAGGAAAAAGAGTCCTTGTAGCCGAACCACGATAAATACTCGTGTTGTGGTTTGATTGTTTCTTTCCTTTACTTGCATGTTATATATATTGTGTTTGTGCATATATCTTTGATCAAACGGAAAGTTTCAAAGCTAACTAAACAAGTTAAAAAGATTTTAAAACGCTAAAACTATTCAACCCCCCTTCTAGTTTTCCACATTTTGGTCAAGGAAGGAGAAAGAAAAAGAGATACTACTTCAGCAATGTCTGCTCATCAGTTTACATTAGAGTTATTGCAAGGAAATGATAGACAGTGTATTGAGTTGCTACACATGTCACGCGATTCCTTTCTTCGTCTTTGCACACATTTTAGAGTAAAAGAGTGGTTGAAAGATAGCAAGCGAATCAGTTGAAGAAAAATAGCTATGTTCTTGATGATGTTTGGTCATAATCAACGGTATGTGGTCCTAAAAACCAGATTTCAACACTTAACGCAAACGATTTACAAGTTTTTTCATGAAGTATTGGCTAAAATGGTGGAGTTTGCTAAGGAGATTACAACAACAAATTTTAATCTTAATCCAAACGTTCCGGGCCATAATAGGAGATTACGACAAATATTTAAGGTAATTAGTAACTATATTAGTGATGTGATATTTTTTTTACATTAAATTTCGACTACTAATTTCGTTTATGTAGGGAGTTGTCGATGCACTAGATGGAACTTTGATACATGCTTCTGTCTCTAAAGAAAAGAAATATTTATATAGAGGGAGAGGGAAAGAGGATTGCTATTAAAATGTTTTGGCAAAATGCGACTTTAACATGATGTTTACTTTTCTTGTTGCCGGATAGGAAGGGGTAGCTCATGATTCCATAATTTTATCAGAAGCAATAAGAAATCCTAATGCACCATTTCCATTACCCCTCTAGGTACATACATACATACATACATACATACATACATACATACATACATACATACATACATACATACATACATACATACATACATAGTTCATATTTGGATTTATTTTTAATTATTACTTAAATATCCATTATTATATAACATTTATAGACAAATATTATCTTTGTGATGCCGCCCACGTACACACATGAGGGTTTATGGCAACATATCGCAATGTGAGATATTGGTTAGAAGATTTTCGGCTAAGACATGCATTGAATAGTAAAGAAAAGTTCAAACACTAGCATGCGAAACTTAGAAACGTGATTGAACGTGCTTATGGTGTCTTGAAGCACGTTTTCCGATATTAAAGAAGATGACACCCTTTCCACTCACGACACAACGAAATATCACGATTGTATGTTTTGCACTTCATAATTTTATACACAAAAAGGGTTTAGATGATGAACTCTTTTTAAGAAATGGGCAATCAAATGTGCAACTTGACAATGACAACATATTAGTTGAAGTTGATGAAGAAGATCAAGTTGTTCAACCACAAGGGAATGCATCAGATCGATAATATATGACTAATTTAAGAGATCAAATTGCGCAACATTTAATGCAAGTGATTGAACAGGTTGGGTCCTGATTTGATATATGTTTATAGTATTTTGATAATTTATGTGCTTTGCAATTTTTATGTTTTTGGTATATTTTGAACCATTATGTATTGTCTTTGATACTCTATATTTTAAGTGATTGCTTATTTTGCACTCAACATTCTAGTATCATTTGACAAAAGGATTTATATTATCAAATCACAAAACACTAGTGAAAATAAAGAAGAAAAAGGAAAAAAGTACTTCAATAGTACAAAAAACAAACGATCTTCTTTTTGCAGATGAACAATTTAGATGTACCTCTTCTTCTGCAGACATGGTTTGCAGATGAAGAGGTAAAAGCTCTGAATAAAGAAACGACACCTTAGTTCGAAGATGGTTGCCATGATGTTGAATTGTGTAGAACCAAGCCTTCACACACACGACTCACTTGATTCTTCACCCGAATCAAGCCTTCACACACTTGACACACTTGATCATCACCCGATCCAAGTCTTTACATAATGACTCAACAAGTCCTAACCTACACTTTTAGGACATCACTCTCCTCACAACAAATACATGAACTAATCTAGTTACAAGACTTCTTGGATCTACATCACCATCCAAGCTCACACAAATACAATACTTGGAACTACATCACCATCCAAGTTTACACAAATATCCCCATCCTCGACTCACACACAAGTCGGAAAACAATGACATAATATATATCCTATCACGTAACACTTGTTACGTTTGTGTGTGGACACCTATAACATCTCGAATCTTCATAATTGTCGAGAGTTCTTCTCTTGCACTTGACGGAAGAGGAAATCACTTATAAACATATACCGACATGTTATAGTGATCAAAGAATAAAAGGAACAAAGACCAGAAAGTTTTGTGCGTGTGAAAGTCTGATTTCTGAAGTGTAACAGTTCAGTATTTATAGGCGACAGGAGGGAGAGGGACGGTCCCGTAAATGCCAGATGGTCCTTTATCACTAAGGGACCGCCGCGACAAAACGCTCCCTTTTTGTTCTGATGTGGTGAAAACTTATCTGGTTCAGGCTGAACTGATTTGGGGGGAAAACTAGCTGTTATAAAGTTTGAATTTGAATTTATGTTTTTAATAAAACATTTCTTTAAAAACACAAAAATACTTTTGTGAAAATGTTTTGTCAAACTTAAAAATGTAAGTTTATGTGAAAATAAAATTCTTTGATCACTTAACTAATGATGGTATAAAGTTTGTTCATACCTGAAGTGATGTTGAAGCAGCTACGTAGAAGTAACTGTAACACCCCCAATTCATGGTTGCAGCGGAATTCGAACTGGGTGTTACTTGACGGCACAATAGTCACAATAATAGAAAACGAACTCCAATTGAGTCGTTTTAAAAGATTTATCATTCAAATTGTATAAATATCAGAGATTACAAAATGAGGTCCCAGATGGTTCCATATTTACAATTTAAATGAGTTTTGAATGATAATAAAATTTATAGCCCTCTTGAGTATCCGTGTCCTTCCGTGCCATCCTTGATCGTCATGAACCTGAAATACATGCTTGAGAGGTCAACACAAAGGTTGAGTGGAATTCGTAGAGTTTAGTTAAATCGTTTGAACACAATAATCGTAATGTGAGGTAATTAATTACACATTCATAGTTAGAAAACAAAATCGTTATTTATTTCACTAAGCTCATACAACCAAAGCGTTAACATCGAACCAACAAAATTGGCATTATAGAAGCCCTATCAAGGTACTTTTGCCATTATACCGCTAAATCTCAAATATAGTGCATTTGTGTGAACTTGTCGTTGTTCAACACAAATGGGATCCGTCAATCCCAATAGATCTATTCACAATATTCGCGCTCACTAAAGTTAGTGACTAATGGTTCATGATATAGGGACTTCGAACATGGCAATCGTTACTTAGTGATAATAAAACATCGTCGTGAAGCATACATTAGAAAGCATTGTGTTCGAGTAGAAAAATAATAGCATGTATTCCCCCCATGGGTTTGTAAAATAGTTAAACAATAAAAAGTGGGGCTACGAACTCACCTTAAGTTATGCAGTGAGTAATGAATATGATGGTCGAATCGTGAAGGTTTCTACAAGCAACCTATAATAGAATGTCGCGACTTAGGATCGGAGTGAAGAATATGAAGGAGTGCCTATATATATATCTTGCATTTAGTCCATGATGTGGTATGATGTATATTGTAAGTCTTAGAAAGAAAAGATTCATGAACATGTATGTTTTGTATATCGTTTACTACCGTTCGGGCCGACATAATTCAGAAGTCATGTTAGTAAGCGTTCGAGGAGCCAGGACACTTTAACTCGTAAATCCACAACTCATCTCGACGGCTTACATAATGAACTCCTCACATGAGGCTCCCTACTATTGTAGTAGTTGATAAACTATATAGATATAGGTTTTGATCCGAAAAGTTACATGTCCGATATTTGTATAAACTTAGGAAAGTTTATTTGTACATGAAGATTGTTATTAGGGGTAGTTTCAAAAGTCTTGAATGACCATTTTCTCTTTGTAATATCTCATGGTTCCTTTAGGTGAAGTAGATCCAAATTGTATGTTCAAGTTATCGCCAACTTCTCTAGTTTCATGTTTACGCCTATGTAAGTTGGTATGGTCGTTTCGTCATGGCCTAGCCATGACCTTTGGTCCTTGTTCCAAGGTCATGAGACACAACCTTGACTCTAGCCATGGTGGTGGTCTTGATTATAGGTCATAAGACCCCTTTGGTCTTCATAAACCATAACCTATATGTAATGACTTTGTCTAAAAATGGGCTGTTTAGAATTTGTCTAAAAATGGGCTGAATGAAAACGTTGTTCCGGACAACTTTTGTGTTTTAACTTTTTGATGAATCGGACCAGAAGTGGGACTTTCAAAACCCAAATTTGATCAGAATGGTATTTGGCAGTTTGCCGAAAAGTTTTGGTAACTTCAAATGGGCGTAACTTTTGACTCGTATACTCGTTTTATGTGGTTCAAATTGCTATGGTTTCCTTGTTAAGTCCTCTACTGTAATATGTAATGATCCAATATCATAATTTTACTATTTTGGTCGTGGTTTTCCAAGAAAGTCACTAGTTTACTTGTTTTAGTAAATTGTTTTAACAATCAATAACAATAACTTGTTTTGGTCACTTTTATTCATCATGAACATGAATACAAGACATAATATAGCACAAATAATATGTAAATAACATGAATATGATTATTTAACAAGAATCAAGTTAGGGTTTGGCTCACAACTTTTGGCTTTCAAAGATGAAAGGAAGTTAACATGTAAGGATAGGACATTGATAGACTTGCTTCAACCCACTTCACTTCATGCAATCTTTCTACCCTTGTAATCTTGAAAGATGGATGATGAAGGTTGAGGTGACTTGAGTGGATTCAAACTCAAGAGAAATCACCAAAGTTCATGAGGTTATGGAAGTGTTTGATGAATTAAGACCTAACTAGGGTTTCCACCTTGAAGAAGCACTTGAATCATGCAAGAAATTAGAAGGAAATGAAGCTAAGTGGGAGGGGTTATGGTGTTGGAGGTGCACGGCAATAAGGAAGGGGGGAGGGAGTATTTATAGTCCATTAAGGAGGTTAGGAAGTTAACTAGGAAGTTTCCTAAACTTGGTGACCAAGTTGTAATTAACTAATGATCTAAGGGTAGTTTCATGAGATGAAGCCACATGGGTGTGACTCCCCCCTCCTAGGGCGGTTTGGTAACCTTGGGGAGCAAGGTTGGACTTTTGGTGATCTTATCCAAGATATCTAGTGTGTTTTGACTCCGTAAAATGCAACCCGTAAGTTGTTACGTCACAAAACGTAAAACCGGGTATCGTAAAAATACGAAACTTGGAGGAATGATTAAACTTGTCAAAATACTCAATAATAAAATATAAAATGGGTGGTAGGTTCCATTTGGGTGTAAAACCCTGCTAAAAACTGGAAACACGGGTCTAAAATGCGTAATACGTAAAACGTACAAATATTGCGTAAAATTGAGAAAAGTAAAATGTTACTTTTCTAATGTGATAAAAATGATTTAAAATGACTTATAATGTCTAGACTGGGCTCAGTCTAGTGTCGGTTGGTATTAAATGTCTTTTAGACATCAAACCGTAAGCCTAAAAATCACGAAATGACTTATAACATCAAGGGATGATTTTTGGCCAATGGAGGAGGGAAAAATATGTTGACTTTTTCTAATAAGTTGAAAACTCAAATCGTCTTAGAAACGCGTTTTGTGGTCTAACGGTTAATCGCCCATACGGTTAAGCGTGCTCATGCGAGAGTAGTACAGGCTTGGGTGACCTGCCGGGAAGTCTTTGGTCATGTTTTTCTTAATCACGATTAATTCTCAAATAAATCATGAGCGTGTCAAACATTTTTCCGATGTGGGGTCACCTGACGGGATCGAATTTCGTTGTGCGTAGAATTTCTGATTGACGTTTTACCCTAAAACGTGTAATTCCATGTAATTCCTTAATAACTTTCACGAAAATGATCTGACGGATGTCAAACATTTAATTTGCCATGGAAATGATTTATCACTCGAGAATATCAAATAAAAATCAACTTTCAGGAAAATTTCGGAGAGAAATGAATAGTAAAAATGAATAGTAACATGAATAGTAAAAGTGAATAGTGAATTTTCCGGGAATAGTAATTGACCTGAAATTGCGAATTGTTACAGTCTCCACCCCATATGAGAGCTCCGTCCCGGAGATCAATTTTCGTTGAGAGTAGAAACTTCGTTGGTAAAAAGATGTGGGTATTTCTTACGTATCTAGTCCTCTCGTTTCTATGTGTATTCAGGACCACGTCGTGAGTTCCAACGAACCTTGACAATTGGAATACGGCTTTTCTTGAGTTGTTTGACCTCTTGGTCCATGATTTCTACGGGTTCCTTAATAAATTGAATATCGTCATTGAGTTGAATTTCATCGAGTGGAATCACTAGTGATTCATCTGACAAGCATTTCTTTAGGTTAGATACATGGAAAGTGGGGTGTACACTACTGAGTTCTAATGAAAGCTCAAGTCTGTACGCCACAGGACCAACCCTGGCTAGGATTTTGAATGGTCCGATGTATCTTGGGTTTAGTTTTTCCTGGTTTACTGAATCATATCAAGCCTTTCCAAGGCGATACCTTTAGCATAACCCTACCTCCGACTTGGAATTCTAGGGGTCTGCGTCGTGTGTCGGCATAACTTTTCTGTCGATCTCTTGCGATTTGTAGTCGACTTCTGATTTGTACAATCTTATCCATTGTTTCTCGAATGAGTTCTGGTCCAGTGAGTTGAATTTCTCCCACTTCAGCTCAACAAGCAGGTGAACGACATTTTCGACCGCAATGTGCTTCAAATGAAGCTGCTTTAATACTTGTATGATAGCTGTTATTGTAGGAATATTCGACTAATGGTAGATGAGTATCCCATCCTTTTCCAAAGTCTATTATACAAGCTCGAATTATGTCTTCAAGTGTTTGAATGTTTCGTTTACTCTGACCATTGGTCTGAGAATGATACGCTGTACTCATGTCTAGATTTGTTCCAAAGGTGTCCTGGAGTGACTGCCAGAAATTGGAAGTAAATCTACTATCTCGGTCCGATATGATGGATATCGGTGTACCATGTCTTGAGACTATTTCTTTGACGTACAGTCAAGTAAGTTGTTCCATTTTGTAAGTCTCTTTGATTGGTATAAAGTGTGCGGATTTTGTGAGACGATCAACTATGACCCAGATGGAGTCATAACCGCTTGATGTCTTTGGGAGCTTGGTAATGAAGTCCATAGTAACTCTTTCCCAATTCCACATAGAATCTTTGGTTGTTGCAATGGACCGGATGGTTTTTGATGTTCGGCTTTTACATTGGAGCATGTAAGACATTTGCTAACGTATGTTGCAATATCGGCTTTCATGTTTGGCCACTAATAGAGTAGTTTAAGATCATGATACATCTTATCAGATCTTGGATGTATGGAGTATTTGGACTTGTGAGGTTCATGCATGATCAAGTCTCGTAGGCTGATGAGGCGAAAAATGATCCGTTTTTAGGGGGTCATTTAAGCCCGAATCCGAATTTATTTGATCAAATATTGCCCTAAATCGTTCCTTTTGTGATTTTAGGTGTTTGGAGAGTGAATTCTGGAAAAGAGGCTATTTTGGACGTTTTTGGAGCATAAAGTGAAGAAAACAACAAAGTACCAAATCCAAGCTGGAATTACAAGGTGACGGCGTCAAGGATTTACTCTTGACGGCGTCAGAAAGGATGAATATTTTACCGAAGGTTGTGAAGGCGTCAGATGAAGAGATGACGGCGTCAAAATGACCAAGATTAATTTACCGAGGGTGGTGACGGCGTCACTTAGGCCGTCACGATTGGATCTAGGGCGTCCGAGGAAGTATATGGCGGCGAGTTGACGGCGTCAGATTTTACTCTTGACGCCGTCAGGACGATTTTCCTATATATAGTTTTCTAGTTTTTTCATTAAAGAGAGAAGTTTTGGTGAAACCCTAAAGACGATTTTGGTGCCTCTTTTACAGGTCTTTCAAGGGTTCCAAACCCTTGAGACCTTGCATTGTAATTGAGATAAGTATACTCTTAATTCAATCAATATGTCTATGTGTTGGTTGTCTATCTTTTGTTCTTATCTTAATTCTACTATGCTAGGCTAAATTTCCTTTGTGTTTGCTTAGATCTAATGAAACCTAGATGTTGATTATGTGTTGATTATTTGTCTATTCTTGTTTTGAATGAATGATATTATATGTTAGGCTTAAGAAAACTGGCAGATCTCCAAATGGTAACATGCTTGAACGTCTTAAGAAACATGAACCGAGGCGTACTAGGTCTTTATTGGTTGTATTTAATGCATGAGCCACTGTTTACAATCCCTATAGTTGTGCTGGGTCATGGTGTAGGAGGAGATAAGAGCTCATAGAGTTGGGGAGTTATGTATGCCACTCCACGAATGGTATTAAGGAATACAACCCGTCATTCATACAAGTGTAACAAGTAATTAACATGTAAAAGATATCTAGGGAGTAATGAAGTCTAAGTAAACACAATTTCTCCAACCACTGCTCACAACCTTAGTTTAATATTAGTTTAATTTCATTTTCATTAGTTAATTAGTTATAAAGTAGTTTTTTGGGTTAGTTGATTAGCAACTAATTCCGCCCACTCCTTCAAAACCCGAGATTTTACTTGCTTTCATAAAATATAAAAACACAAAAATAATCATCTTCCATCTCTAGAACTATTAATTAGGCTTTCTAATCCTAGCGACACTATTCCTAAGCTGAACGATCAATCCCCCGGTACTTGTCACTATACTATACTACAACGATCAGGTACACTGCCTGGTGGGGGTTGTAAGCCTCGCGAGATCCCTCGAGAGGTAAAGCAAGGTGCGATTCCCACGCATCAAGTTTTTGGCGCCGCAGCCCGGGGAATAGTTATTGTCTAGGTTAGGATTTCTTTTTATTAGGTCTACTTGCTAGATTCCTTTCTAGTAAGATTTTATTTTTATTTTTAGGTCTTCTTTAGTCTATCTTATTTCTTCGTGCTTTTGTTCGTAACTCTTTACCATCCGACATCATGGAAGGTGGTAACATCTTTGAACCCATCATCCCACCACAACAAAACCCACCATTAGAACCCCTTAGGCCCCGAACCTTAGGAGAGTATTCCCGACCTAGCCACCAAGGCTATCGAAACACCATTGAGCTCACCGGAGCCAATGTGACCCCCTTGCGATCCGACACCATCCGGTTGGTGCAAAGCGGATGTGCATTCCATGGACTTCGTTCCGAAGATCCAAACCAACACCTTAAGGACTTCCTCAAAATCGTAGATTCCATAGACCTAGGTGTTGAAACTAGAGAGACTACCCGTTTACGCCTATTCCAATTCTCTCTACGGGATCAAGCTAGTCAATGGCTTGAGCGTTTACCCGCGGGATCCATCACCACATGGGATGATCTCACCACTCGTTTCCTTGCTCAATTTTTCCCACCGGGGAGAACTACTAAACTTAGGAATGACATCTTGATGTTCCAACAACGTCAAAATGAATCTCTTTATGAAGCATGGACTCGTTTCAAGGACTTACTCCAAAAAGTCCCTCATCATGGCATAGATTTGTGGCTCCAAGTCCAAATTTTTTATGACCATATCGATATCCCCACGAGGCGAACCATTGACCAATCGGCCGGTGGTAAACTACGTGATCTTAGTGCGGAACAATCATGGGAACTCATAGAAGATCTTGCTCTCTATGACAACGAAAGTTGGAATGATCCCCGTGATTTGAACAAAACGGTCAAGGCAATATCTTTGCCTTCGAATAATTCAAGCACTCCCGACCGTAGGATCATGGAACTTGAGGACCAAGTCAAGTTTCTCATGAAATCTTACGAAGCTCCGAAGCATTCAAGCCAAGTGAACAAAATCACTTCTTCATGCGAATTATGTAGTGGTCCCCATGACACTCGTGATTGTGTGGAACTCCCCGGAACAGCTTTTGCGGACTACGCATCCACGCGTACCGACGAAGCGGGAGATAAGTGGTACACTTTCAAGCCCGAGCCAAACACATACGGTGATTCATATAACCCCTCATGGAAAAATCACCCAAACCTTAGGTGGAAACAAAATCAACCAAATTCATCCAACCCACCTAATCATTACCAATCAAACGGTCCACCATCCAACCGTATCTTCAACAACAATCCTTCTAACAACTATGGTAGTACCAACAATCTTGAAGGATTGATGTCGAAATTTATGGCATCTCAAGAAGCTCGCATAGCTAGGTTTGAAACCGAATTCAACCAACAACAAACGGAGATGACCAACAAAATCGACAACTTGTTGAAAGCCCTCAACAACCAAACATTAGCCACACCTAGGATGGACACTAGGGACACCAATAGTGGAATCCAAGCTAAGGACCCCTCATCATCCAAACATGTCCACTTTGTCAATGTTGTCACTATTAAGCCGATAGATAGGGAAATAGAGGAGAGTGACAAAGATGAAGTTAGAGTAGAAGCCAATAGTAAGGATGAGAGTAGGGAAGTTGAGGTTAATAAGGATGAGGAATTAGAGGAGGTAGAACCTATAAAGGAATATTTTGATAAGTTGCCAACCAAGGAAGAACGGGAATACCATAAGTATTTATTCGATAGTCCCGAAACAACATATATCTTTGGCGATCCCCTGATCAAAATGGGAGACCCCTCTAACATTAACATCCCATGAAATGTCGGGCACATGCATGTATGGAAAGCTTACATAGATCTTAGATCCCCCGTGAACATCATGTCTAGGACTTATTACAATTGGGTGATGAAGAAGCAACTCAATTTTAGGATAATGCCCGGTAAAAGTTGGATAAGTAATTTTGCGGGAAGAGTGAAGGGATTGCATGTCATTATAGGGAATCTCACCTATGAGATTGATTTTATGATAGTTGAAGACATTCGTCCGGTGATAGATGCTTGCCTAAGTCAAGTAGTATTCGGGAAGCCATTTGTTGAGGCCACTAGGATGAGTTATGATCCGACGTTAGGGATAGTTAGATTCAAGGAAGAGAATGATGAGGTTGCTTATCAAATGCCCTACAAGATTGAGCAATACCGCCTTCTCTCTAATTTCGAAAAGGAACGTAAGCAAGCGGCTTATTATAGGAATGAGGAGGATAGACGTAGAGGAGTAGAGTATGTTAGAAATAGGATGCTTGGTTTCTACAAAGAGTGCTTACAACTAGGTCCAGAATACAAAACTGGTTTAGAAGATGACCTAGAGAATGGAACCAATGATGAAATCACGTAGTAACCCACAACTTTGAGTCTAGCTACAAGACTCGTAAATAAAGAAAAGCGCTTCTTGGGAGGCAACCCATGTTTTGTGTGATTTTAATTGTTTGATTGTTATTTGCTTCCGTATGCATGCTTTATTTTTATTGTTGGTTGATCATGTTTCTCAATTAAAATGTGGAAATACTTTATTATGTTGTTTAGCCTAGTCTTAACTTCAACCTAAAGGTATTTTTGCAAAAGATAAGTGTAAGGGGAAACCCTAAATATGTTTTTTAAGAAACAAACCGATCATGATTCTCCACAATATTTAATGAACATGTGTATTCGTATTGTTAGAGTCAAATGCTTGTATTGAGTCATAATGTAGTTTTGCAGGATTTTCCAGGAAGTAGGACAAAGTTTTTCCAGAAATTTTCCGGAAACTTAACATAAAGATTTTTGCAGGTTCATTCTGACGGCGTCAGGCAATTGCTCTTGACGGCGTCAGGAGTCAAAAATCTGGAAATTTTACCAGTTTTGTTTTTCTAACGGAGTCTTATAAGTTTTTGTGAATTATTAAGTTTTATAATCTCCAGGAAATCTGCAAACTTCATTCCACAAGCATTATATCTTATTTTGTTTTCTAGGATTTAGTAACTTATATAGGATGCCGCCGATTTTACGCGAGGTTGCCTTGTCTACTTTTGTCAGGATTTACAGGTTATTTGAGACAAGAAGATGATTTATATTCTGGAAGGGAAGCTTTGATTGTTCGTTTTCTTGGAGGAAGATTTAACCTGGCCAACCTAAAATCCATACCGAGCGAATCAGGGGAGTATTTGAATTCATTCTCTTTACTTTTAACTTTTACATTCTTTACTTGAACATTGGGGACAATGTTCATCTTAAGTGTAAGGGGAGGGTAAAAAGATGATACCTTACATATGCACTTTCGCTTGAGTTTGTTTTGTTTGATAGTAGATGAGTAATAAAACTATGAGAAATACTTGTTAGTGCAATTTTAGCGCCAAATTTAAAATTTTTTACAACATTTAGGAGTGAAACTTTAGCCATAGCAAGCGTCTCATGGATAGGAGGTTGTATGACTAGCACATAACCGTATATTCAGAAAAATTTTCCACCCAAAAATGTGAGGTTCGCCTTTAGTTTTGATAGGAAAAGCATTTATTATTGGTGCTTATGAGTGTACCGGTAGCATTTAGATTCTAGAACTTGCGTTAGTGATGCATCCCGAGACCGCTAGTGAGACTACATTCGTGTAGTAGGATTTACTACATGATAAGAGGCATTAGGATCACCCTTGTGTTAAACCCGTATTACGATTACTTGACCATTTAAGTCATATTACTTGGCTAGTTAAGTCAACTAATTTTTCCCACACCCTTAGCGTTGTACTCATTTTTAGTACACGATACCCCTAGTACACCCCTCCGAGCCTATCTTTTCGTTTCTAACTTTAAGCATTTTACTTAAAGGAAGAATTTGTTACACCCCACTTAAATGTACACCCAAATCGCCTTAGCCTTCCGTGTATGCGCTCATTTTTAGTGCATTATTGTTATTTGTTAAACCCTAAGTTAACTTTCTAATTGATTACATGGTTGCTAAGTCGAGTCATATCCTTGTACATATTGTTTTGGGACGATTGGGACTCATGGGTAAGTACTTATTTTATGGAGTAATGGGGAAGAACAACACTTATTACCCCCATATGTACGTTAATCTTAAAAGTGCTCCAAGTGTTTTGATTTTCTTAATTCGAGTCATTAGAATAGTTTAATGTAAAGTATGTAAAGATTCAAGTGTAAGGGGAATGCTCAAACCCCTATGATGTATTATTTTGGATGGTAGGGTAAGAGTGTATGAAAAAAAAAAAAAAAAAAAAAAAAAAAAAAAAAAAAAAAAAATCGAAAAAATCAAGAAAAAGAAAAAAAAATAGAAAAGAAAGAGAGAAAAAAAAACATACGGACTACCATCCCGTTTTCATTCTATGTTCATTTTATGTTTTTAGTTATTTTTCATTTATTAGCTTAAGTCGAGTCTAGTCTTGGCTTAGCAACGCCATCTTGTACATGTAATTAACTAAGATTGTTAACTCGCCACCAGTAAAATCCCCTTTATCCAACAAAACCGTGTAATTCATATCCCTACACCTAACGTTATAACCCTTTAAAAAGACCTCTTTGATAGTTTATCCTAGGTGCTTACGCCATGTGGTGGAGGTTTGATCCTTTCCCAAGCCTATGGTAATCTATTTTGCTATGACAGGTAGTGAGAGATATCTTCCATTTCCATAATGTTATATTACTTTATTACACCCGAGAGATGTGAGTATCTAAACACTATTTGTGAGGTGCTTGTGTATGACCTCCGTGCTTGTCTATTGGTCTTTAGTGGAACGATTATTTGTTGTAATTACTTTTATATTAGTGTTAAATGACCCCTAACTTGTCTTTTGAGTAGAATAAAAGCTCATTTGCTTGAGGACAAGCAAATCTCAAGTGTAAGGGTATATGATGAGGCAAAAAATGATCCGTTTTTAGGGGGTCATTTAAGCCCGAATCCGAATTTATTTGATCAAATATTGCCCTAAATCGTTCCTTTTGTGATTTTAGGTGTTTGGAGAGTGAATTATGGAAAAGAGGCTATTTTGGACGTTTTTGGAGCATAAAGTGAAGAAAACAACAAAGTACCAAATCCAAGCTGGAATTACAAGGTGACGGCGTCAAGGATTTACTCTTGACGGCGTCAGAAAGGATGAATATTTTACCGAAGGTTGTGAAGGCGTCAGATGAAGAGATGACGGCGTCAAAATGACCAAGATTAATTTACCGAGGGTGGTGACGGCGTCACTTAGGCCGTCACGATTGGATCTAGGGCGTCCGAGGAAGTATATGGCGGCGAGTTGACGGCGTCAGATTTTACTCTTGACGCCGTCAGGACGATTTTCCTATATATAGTTTTCTAGTTTTTTCATTAAAGAGAGAAGTTTTGGTGAAACCCTAAAGACGATTTTGGTGCCTCTTTTACAGGTCTTTCAAGGGTTCCAAACCCTTGAGACCTTGCATTGTAATTGAGATAAGTATACTCTTAATTCAATCAATATGTCTATGTGTTGGTTGTCTATCTTTTGTTCTTATCTTAATTCTACTATGCTAGGCTAAATTTCCTTTGTGTTTGCTTAGATCTAATGAAACCTAGATGTTGATTATGTGTTGATTATTTGTCTCTTCTTGTTTTGAATGAATGATATTATATGTTAGGCTTAAGAAAACTGGCAGATCTCCAAATGGTAACATGCTTGAACGTCTTAAGAAACATGAACCGAGGCGTACTAGGTCTTTATTGGTTGTATTTAATGCATGAGCCACTGTTTACAATCCCTATAGTTGTGCTGGGTCATGGTGTAGGAGGAGATAAGAGCTCATAGAGTTGGGGAGTTATGTATGCCACTCCACGAATGGTATTAAGGAATACAACCCGTCATTCATACAAGTGTAACAAGTAATTAACATGTAAAAGATATCTAGGGAGTAATGAAGTCTAAGTAAACACAATTTCTCCAACCACTGCTCACAACCTTAGTTTAATATTAGTTTAATTTCATTTTCATTAGTTAATTAGTTATAAAGTAGTTTTTTGGGTTAGTTGATTAGCAACTAATTCCGCCCACTCCTTCAAAACCCGAGATTTTACTTGCTTTCATAAAATATAAAAACACAAAAATAATCATCTTCCATCTCTAGAACTATTAATTAGGCTTTCTAATCCTAGCGACACTATTCCTAAGCTGAACGATCAATCCCCCGGTACTTGTCACTATACTATACTACAACGATCAGGTACACTGCCTGGTGGGGGTTGTAAGCCTCGCGAGATCCCTCGAGAGGTAAAGCAAGGTGCGATTCCCACGCATCATAGGCCACCATAAAGTGGTAACCAACTTCGACCTTGGAAGCATAGAGTTCTATCTGAACGGGTTTTGAATTTCTTCTGTATTATGCCATCCAACTTTTCCTTTTGGATGTCTTCTTTCACTGCCTCAGCTTGAACGTGAAGGATTTGAGCAGGAAAGTTTGAATTTATGGTTTAAAACTAAGGCTCGGACTCGTAGTGGTTTAACCCGTTCCTTTCGGCTCAGGGTATGGCGTAGGATGAGGTTTACTTTTAGGTGGGAAAGGTAGAGTAAGAGTGATTAATTGTCGTACTCTATCGGATGAATACTTCATGAATTTCACACGAAATTTGTCTTAGGATTATAAGTGAGAAGTTCGTTTCTAAGAAAACATACGAGTGACTGCTCCCAGCATAACATGATCCCTCCTGAATTAGACATAGGTGATCAGGCTATGTATAATTTAGGACTGATAATGTGATGTTCGGTTTAGTCACGTATGGTATTCAATCTTGTAAGGGTGATGAGGTTGCTTGTGGTGTAACTAAGGATGATTTGAGCTTTAAAAGTGCATCAAGATCAGAAAGTGAGCTTGTGGGATTAAGGGTTGTGAAGATGATGATGGTGAGAAGGTTAAGAAGGTTTGTGTTCTTCATTTTGGTATGTTGAGATTTAGTGGTTTGTGATGAAAGTTGGAAATGAAGGCATGATATTGATTTATTGGGTGGTATCAACGAAGTGATTTTTCTAAGATGGTGGTAGAATAATTCTAGAGACCATTGCACAAATCACAATGTCTCGAAAGTAGATTAGACCATTGTGCAATTCACAATGTCTGGAAAGTAGATTAGACCATTGTGTGACTCAAAACTTTTGAGAAATGATTAAGACCATTGTATCATACAATATCCGGAAAATAGAAAAGACCATCGTAATTCGTTACAATATCTTGGACATAAAATGTTGGAGTAAGAACATGATTGGGAGAATGTAGTTGTGCCGAAATGCCCTAGAATAGGCATACGCAGATATGTTTAGATAAAATGATTGAAAATAACTCGAATGTATATATAAATATACTAGTATTTGTTCGTGTAGTGTAAAATGCCTAGTGTGTTTATATGAATATACTTATGTTATTTCGGATACAAATAAGCCCACTTGTTTATAATTCTTTATTTACATAGAGAGGCATCCCAAACAATGTAAATAGGGAAATATAAACTTATGGTTCGGTGATTTACAATGTCTTTATTTAAATGAAAAGGCATCCCAATCCATTCAAATAATTATAAATCATCCTACTTAAGAATTCCCAACACAACATTCATAATTAGCCGGTGAGTTACAAGGTAGTGTATTACGAGATGATATTGGTGTTTCAAAACAACTTCTTGGTTTAGTGTGTCATAAAGGTACTAGTCGATGAAGTTTGAGAAGATGTAGTTTTCATGTTGACTTTCTTGTTGGATCAATGGTGGTCGAGGTACGATCCATAATGAGTGATCCAATTCATCACATGTAGGGATATCGAAGGGAGGTGATAGTGGTGGTGGTAATGGCTCTAGTACATATTCGTATTCATTATCCTCCTCGGAGTCTGCCTCAATATAATTTTGTTCAAAATAATTAGAAATATTCATCGCAAAATTAGTTGGCATCGGTTCATCCTCTTCTTCGTCGGTTGAATCTTCGAAAGGTTCTTCTTCGTCATCAGAAGCGAAGGCATTTACGAAGTCAAATCCGAACTCGGGTGAAGGTGGTAAGACTTGGAAGTTATTAGGTAGAGTGGGCACATAATCGGGAGAAGTGGGTATGCACATGATTTCTATAAGAATAATTATAATGTTAAAATAATTCTATCGTTTATGGGAAGTGCTCGAAATATGGCAAGCATATATATAGCAGTATACTCATATGTTTATGTAGCCTAACTTGCATAATAAGTCCATAATCGTCTGGAGGATGGAAGGCACGAAGAGCGGAAGGCTATAAAATGTTTTTGTTTGTGATTGTAGTTATAGTTTAGGTCTCAATTAGACCCGTTTCTCTATAACCATGGCTCTGGTACCAATCTTTAACACCCCCAATTCATGGTTGCAGCGGAATTCGAACTGGGTGTTACTTGATGGCACAATAGTCACAATAATAGAAAACGAACTCCAATTGAGTCGTTTTAAAAGATTTATCATTCAAATTGTATAAATATCAGAGATTACAAAATGAGGTCCCAGATGGTTCCATATTTACAATTTAAATGAGTTTTGAATGATAATAAAATTTATAGCCCTCTTGAGTATCCGTGTCCTTCCGTGCCATCCTTGATCGTCATGAACCTGAAATACATGCTTGAGAGGTCAACATAAAGGTTGAGTGGAATTCGTAGAGTTTAGTTAAATCGTTTGAACACAATAATCGTAATGTGAGGTAATTAATCACACATTCATAGTTAGAAAACAAAATCGTTATTTATTTCACTAAGCTCATACAACCAAAGCGTTAACATCGAACCAACAAAATTGGCATTATAGAAGCCCTATCAAGGTACTTTTGCCATTATACCGCTAAATCTCAAATATAGTGCATTTGTGTGAACTCGTCGTTGTTCAACACAAATGGGATCCGTCAATCCCAATAGATCTATTCACAATATTCGCGCTCACTAAAGGTAGTGACTAATGGTTCATGATATAGGGACTTCGAACATGGCAATCGTTACTTAGTGATAATAAAACATCGTCGTGAAGCATACATTAGAAAGCATTGTGTTCGAGTAGAAAAATAATAGCATGTATTCCCCCCCATGGGTTTGTAAAATAGTTAAACAATAGAAAGTGGGGCTACGAACTCACCTTAAGTTATGCAGTGAGTAATGAATATGATGGTCGAATCGTGAAGGTTTCTACAAGCAACCTATAATAGAATGTCGCGACTTAGGATCGGAGTGAAGAATATGAAGGAGTGCCTATATATATATCTTGCATTTAGTCCATGATGTGGTATGATGTATATTGTAAGTCTTAGAAAGAAAAGATTCATGAACATGTATGTTTTGTATATCGTTTACTACCGTTCGGGCCGACATAATTCAGAAGTCATGTTAGTAAGCGTTCGAGGAGCCAGGACACTTTAACTCGTAAATCCACAACTCATCTCGACGGCTTACATAATGAACTCCTCACATGAGGCTCCCTACTATTGTAGTAGTTGATAAACTATATAGATATAGGTTTTGATCCGAAAAGTTACATGTCCGATATTTGTATAAACTTAGGAAAGTTTATTTGTACATGAAGATTGTTATTAGGGGTAGTTTCAAAAGTCTTGAATGACCATTTTCTCTTTGTAATATCTCATGGTTCCTTTAGGTGAAGTAGATCCAAATTGTATGTTCAAGTTATCGCCAACTTCTCTAGTTTCATGTTTACGCCTATGTAAGTTGGTATGGTCGTTTCGTCATGGCCTAGCCATGACCTTTGGTCCTTGTTCCAAGGTCATGAGACACAACCTTGGCTCTAGCCATGGTGGTGGTCTTGATTATAGGTCATAAGACCCCTTTGGTCTTCATAAACCATAACCTATATGTAATGACTTTGTCTAAAAATGGGCTGTTTAGAATTTGAAGAAATTTATCACTCGGAAAGCGTTTTCAGGGCTCGAGCTTCTTTATACCTGAATGAAAACGTCGTTCCGGACAACTTTTGTGTTTTAACTTTTTGATGAATCGGACCAGAAGTGGGACTTTCAAAACCCAAATTTGATCAGAATGGTATTTGGCAGTTTGCCGAAAAGTTTTGGTAACTTCAAATGGGCGTAACTTTTGACTCGTATACTCGTTTTAGGTGGTTCAAATTGCTATGGTTTCCTTGTTAAGTCCTCTACTGTAATATGTAATGATCCAATATCATAATTTTACTATTTTGGTCGTGGTTTTCCAAGAAAGTCACTAGTTTACTTGTTTTAGTAAATTGTTTTAACAATCAATAACAATAACTTGTTTTGGTCACTTTTATACATCATGAACATGAATACAAGACATAATATAGCACAAATAATATGTAAATAACATGAATATGATTATTTAACAAGAATCAAGTTAGGGTTTGGCTCACAACTTTTGGCTTTCAAAGATGAAAGGAAGTTAACATGTAAGGATAGGACATTGATAGACTTGCTTCAACCCACTTCACTTCATGCAATCTTTCTACCCTTGTAATCTTGAAAGATGGATGATGAAGGTTGAGGTGACTTGAGTGGATTCAAACTCAAGAGAAATCACCAAAGTTCATGAGGTTATGGAAGTGTTTGATGAATTAAGACCTAACTAGGGTTTCCACCTTGAAGAAGCACTTGAATCATGCAAGAAATTAGAAGGAAATGAAGCTAAGTGGGAGGGGTTATGGTGTTGGAGGTGCACGGCAATAAGGAAGGGGGGAGGGAGTATTTATAGTCCATTAAGGAGGTTAGGAAGTTAACTAGGAAGTTTCCTAAACTTGGTGACCAAGTTGTAATTAACTAATGATCTAAGGGTAGTTTCATGAGATGAAGCCACATGGGTGTGACTCCCCCCTCCTAGGGCGGTTTGGTAACCTTGGGGAGCAAGGTTGGACTTTTGGTGATCTTATCCAAGATATCTAGTGTGTTTTGACTCCGTAAAATGCAACCCGTAAGTTGTTACGTCACAAAACGTAAAACCGGGTATCGTAAAAATACGAAACTTGGAGGAATGATTAAACTTGTCAAAATACTCAATAATAAAATATAAAATGGGTGGTAGGTTCCATTTGGGTGTAAAACCCTGCTAAAAACTGGAAACACGGGTCTAAAACGCGTAATACGTAAAACGTACAAATATTGCGTAAAATTGAGAAAAGTAAAATGTTACTTTTCTAATGTGATAAAAATGATTTAAAATGACTTATAATGTCTAGACTGGGCTCAGTCTAGTATCGGTTGGTATTAAATGTCTTTTAGACATCAAACCGTAAGCCTAAAAATCACGAAATGACTTATAACATCAGGGGATGATTTTTGGTCAATGGAGGAGGGAAAAATATGTTGACTTTTTCTAATAAGTTGAAAACTCAAATCGTCTTAGAAACGCGTTTTGTGGTCTAACGGTTAATCGCCCATACGGTTAAGCGTGCTCATGCGAGAGTAGTACAGGCTTGGGTGACCTGCCGGGAAGTCTTTGGTCATGTTTTTCTTAGTCACGATTAATTCTCAAATAAATCATGAGCGTGTCAAACATTTTTCCGATGTGGGGTCACCTGACGGGATCGAATTTCGTTGTGCGTAGAATTTCTGATTGACGTTTTACCCTAAAACGTGTAATTCCATGTAATTCCTTAATAACTTTCACGAAAATGATCTGACGGATGTCAAACATTTAATTTGCCATGGAAATGATTTATCACTCGAGAATATCAAATAAAAATCAACTTTCGGGAAAATTTCGGAAAGAAATGAATAGTAAAAATGAATAGTAACATGAATAGTAAAAGTGAATAGTGAATTTTCCGGGAATAGTAATTGACCTGAAATTGCGAATTGTTACAGTAACGAGTTTCCTCGATTAGAAACTTATAAACCGTAACTTTACGTAACATGTCTTTATATTTTGTGATTATCAAAACACGAGAAGACCTAATAATGCGAATAATGTTTTTGACATTATTTGTATTAACAAATTGTGTGACTAATCTGGTCCAGATGAGTAAAATCGGCAAAACAATATGCCACGTTTGAAGACACATAAAAAATCAGGGCATTTGCATATCATCTCTCCAAAGTTGCAAAATTGTATATTATATTCAAAACATGCATAAAAACCATTGTATCACATGGATTAAAAACTTGTAATAATGATATATATGTAATTATTCACTTTTTAAGATCAATGTTTTTTATGTTCAGTTGTAACATATTCATCTGAAAATGACTAAAAATAAGCTTTATGCAGTTATACATTAGAAAAAGTTGTGCTAAAGGTCATTGTAGGAAAAGAAACCTAAAAGACATTGATATCATGTTCAAACTTCAAAACACAAACTTGTAAGCATGATGAAAACAAATCATTATTTACTATAAAAATTTACAAAAATAGGTTTTCACTTTGTGAATTTGTATCATTAAAATAAAACCTGATTAGAAACTAAGAATGATCTAAACCTGCTAAAAGCATGCTAAACATCTGATTCAACCGGATTAGAAACTAAGAATGATCCAAAATTTTTATAAAAAAAAAACACACAAAATGTCATATAATTGATAATCAAATTGACAAATATATTATAATAAAAACACCTAAACACCAACAAAAACTGTTACTTTCGATCAAAACGCTTGAATTGAAAAAAACATACAAATGTATTATAAACAAAAACACCTTAACACAAACAAAAACACCTAAAAACAAACAAAAATTGTTACAAAAGATAAACATACTTATTGATTGGAATTGATAAAACAATATCCTTTCTCTCAATAAAATCTGGAAGAATCGAACTTGCAAATATTGTGTATTTTATAATGATAATGGCACATTAGGGTTTGTGAATGATTTTGAGTTTGGGTTTGGAGCATTGCACGGTTGTTGTTGTGTATGTTGGCTGGAATGAAAGGGTTGGGTTACAAATGGTGTAGGTCGGCCTAGAAAGTTTCTATGAGAAGTTTTTTTTTTTTTTTTTTTTTTTTTTTTTTTTTTTTTTTTTTTTTGAAAAAGTCTTATTTTTCTTAATTAAGAATTAGTGTGTATGATGACCAATTTAGACACTTTAGAATTTCAGCATTCTTTTTAATAGCGGTATTGAGCGCCTTTTTCTACTAGTTCATATTGGAGAATATTGATGGGTGTTCGACCAATCAAGCCCAAAGGGGGGGGGGGGGGGCGCTTATCGAGCTTTTGTCCAATCCAATATATTTAAATGTTTATTTACTTATAAATTATAATCTTAATTAAACCCACCAGATAATTAAGCCTACTATCTATACTATCTTATAATGTATTTAGGACATCTATATTTAGAAGTCTTAAAATGTTTAAGACCAAAAACATTTCTTTAATAGGAAAGATGCATGTACACCATTTTAATGCACATAATTTTCAGACTTACAAGACAAGAAGCATAGTGTACACCACTTTAATGCACATATTAAAAAAAACACCACATTAATGATATTTAATGTAATCAATTAATTAATTGGTCAATAAATACCAATGTTGCAAAAATCGTGAATCGGTAGTCGGGCGGTCGACCACCCTGCAGCCTGTAATCGGTCAAGGCAGTGATTAATCGGTGATTAATCGGTTTGGCATTTCCTGCATGTTTTGGGAATTTCTAGAGAGCAAACTAAAGATCTTAACTGATTCCAAGCCATCTATGTTTACAAACATCAATAAAAGGCTTCAATTCTGATTATGAGGCTTATTGTACGTTATAAGTGAAATAAACGATCCCCAAATTAAGTAAAATGCCTAAATTTCTATTTTTTTTAAATTGACCGATTCGGCCGATTCGACCGATTTTTGGCCGATTCGGCCGATTTTTGACCGATTTTTTCTGATTTTTTTGCCTAGGCCGATTTTTTCACCGATTTTCAAAAATCGACAAGGTGCATCACCGATTAGCGATTAATCGGCCGATTCGGCCGATTTTTGCAACATTGATAAATACAATTAATACAATTATTAAAACACCCCTTATATCACAAATACAAATTATCAAGCATATTGTACAACCAAATTAAACACAATTCCTACATTAAATGTCAATAATACAAATAATAAAACACATTATACAAATATTCAGGCCCGAACGGGCAATGGGCTAAATGGGCTTGAGCCCGAACGAGTGCGGGCCAAACAGGGTTAAGCCCGAATGGGCACGGCCTAAACGAAATTCTTGATATCCGTAAATTTATTATCAAAAAGAACATAATAAACTAAACTACATGATTCACCGAAAAATTTAATTTCAGGGTACCCGCCGCTGCAACGCACGGGTACCCTGCTAGTGTAATTAACCCATTCAACTCTTTTATCTTTAATTCAACATTCAACTCTTTTATCTTTAATTCAAATATATTTACAATAAATATATATATTATTCAAGACTCTTGTGTTATGTGCGTGACCCTCATGTCTTATAAATAATGATTAATATAAGTTTATATCTAATGTCATGCTTAGAATTTTACATTAAAAAGTGTCTTACAAAATTTTAAGAGAGATCGTGCGTACGATAGATAAACATCTTAACTATTTATAATAGAGAAATGGTCAAAGTGAAATTGTGAAAAACTTAATTTTTGGTCAATCCTGATTTTACCCTTGTGTATTGCCTTGTTAATTAATGTGATTCCGATTTTACCCTTGTGTGTTGCCTTGTGAATTATGTGACCGAATTGGAAAGGTTTGAATCATATTGATGGAAATAATTCATATTGATGACAACAATTCATATTTATTAATCAAATCTTATGTACAACTCAATAGCTAATACATAAAGTTTGTAAAATTCAAAGAAAAGTTCAAAACCGAACAAGTATTAAACATTTTAATCACATACAAATATACAATCTTAAATGTCTATCAAGCATCAGGATATAAAAATTTTATTATCTTAGTTCAATTAAAAGATAATTATTACTTAGTTATACATTTTTTTGGCAGAATTTTTGAAACATAACATCTTTTAAAAATTTTCCAATTCAAGTGATAGATGCAATATGGCCATTACACAAAGAAATAGAATTTTCTTCTTGCAAGTACGAACATGGCATTCTATATAAGTATGTCCCAAACAAAGAGTCAAAGACAAACAGAAAGATGTTATTTGTGTTTGTTTTGGACGATTTTGTCACTCTTCGCCTTTTATATATACTACTTATAAAGAAAAAACAGTTAAAGTGAAAAAGTTGAGTTGTTGAAACGTCATATAAGAGATAAAAATAATGTAATTAATCATCTTATTAAAACACATCATTACTTAAAAGTACAATGATTTATTCATATTATACAATCAATTAAAAACATATCTATCAAATTAAATACAACTAATTAAAAAACCATTTACTTAAAAGTACAATAAAATTTTATAACGTACAATTTAAATAAGCTACAACATAATACATATGAAATAATTAAACACACTAATTAATGTTATTTTTAAACACCCTAATATGAAAAGTACATGTTATTATACACATTATACAAATGAATAAAATACACAAAGCTTCATACAACCTAACAAGTTGATGATGCATATAGTTTTACTGGACGAGATCAATGGGTTCAACCGGGAACCGGTGTCGCCACTGGTTCGGCTAACCAATAAAAACCATCCGAAAACAAACTAGAGAGGACCCGTTGAAACCGATACAAACTGGTGAATCAGGCCTCATCGAGATCTATTTCTCCGGTTAATCGTCAGGGGGTACCCGAATAAAAAACTGGAAAGTGAAAAGTTGAAACTTAAAAAGGAATTGTTGAAAACATATATTTCAAAAAGGAACTATTTACACAAATCACAAACCGGGTTGACACGGGACGCTTCAAACCCGGCGGGTTGACCAGGTTTAATTTGACCCGTTTTCAACCAACCTAACAAGTTGACCCAGTTTAAATCGACCCATTTTTCAACCGGAACGGTTCAACCGGTTGGACCACCCGGGTCGAACCGGGTTTCAAAATATTATGTTTAATTCCCAAATCTTCAAACTTTTATTATTTTTTGTTTATAACGTATAAACTTTTTTTTATCAATAAACTATCTATCACTATAAAATCCCGTTGCTATGCACAGGTATTCGTCTAGTAATAATCAATAAACACATCATAAAAAGAAAAAATAGGTCGCGCGTAGCGTTTAATAGCATTCTACATACATTTAAGAGAACTGTTGATAGTTTTGGACCAAATCCTAAATATTTAAAGCTGGTTTGTGGATTCAGTCGGGTCAAAACACTGCAGCAATCCAAGACATGTCTCTAGAGATCACAAAAGGACTAAAATTCCCTCAAAAGATAGGATAAAATCCACACACAATATATCCACATGGATTTCACATAACAATAACAATAATCTCACATTTAAACACAAAAAAAAAAAAAAAAAAAAAAAAAAAAAAAAATCTAGCAACCAACAACAATGGGGCTTGTTTCATTTCTCTCAACAGTCCCAACTTTGCTTCCAAATGCTTCATTTCCCTCAACTTACAATCCCTCCAAATGCCCAGTAAGTTTTTTCTCCAGTTTTCATTTTTATTTTATTTGTGTTAATGTAATTAAATATATGTACATTTCATGTGCAGGGTATTATTAGTTGCAAAATTGAGAACAATGCTGGTGGTGGCAATGAGACTAATGGTGTTAAAAGAAGGGATATTCTCAACTGCTTTGGAGCTGCCATTAGCATGGTAATCCTGCTTTTTCATTTTTTATTATAGAGAAATAACCATGATGAAGAATACCAGCCTTCCAAATTGGAGGTCAAGAGTTCGAATCCAACGGATCCCCTTGGGGTCACGGAGGTTCACCTGCCCCGACTACGAGCTATCCAAAAGGGTAGTCGGGTCTGGGATTAGTGGGCTCGTAATGTCGAGTCGGAAACCCAAGTAACCAAAAAAAAAAAAAAAAAAAAAAAAAAAAAAAAAAAAAAAAACTATTGTTACGTCAGTTTAGGCATACAAGTCAGTTTAGGCATACAATTAACCATATTTTTTTTGTTATACAATCATTTCTGTCCTTTTTTAGATAATGGTTAAACTTTTGAAATAATTCTAGTGGCACAACTTATGATCCAATGAGTTCCGTTAAATGGGGTTCAAATAATTGCTTACTTGTATCGTTTTAAGATCATGAGTTTGTGCCAGTTGTTCTATGTATAGGAACTGGTGGCAAGCTCAAGCCCAATCTCAAGCCCTTTCATTGAGGTGGCAAATGCTGCTGATTTGATACAACGAAGACAACGTTCTGACTTTCAATGTAAGCTTCAATTCTCATTTGGTTACAACTAGAGTTGGATAAATGGGTAGCTTGGGTGGGTTGGATGATGGGCCAAAAGTGAGTTTTTAGTATGGTATATGTTTGACCTATTTTATCAGTCATATTAAGCTATTCTTCTGATTTACCTGTAGAAAAAAATAAGTATATAACCTAAATGGACGTGTTCGCAAGTACATGACCTCAAATTTCTACCCGTCTCTATTTTTACCTCATTGTTCATATAAGGGTAAACATTTAATAATCTGAGTTCTTAAACCTCAACCAAAAAAAAACTACCCGAGATCAATCTTGAAAACCCGGTTTTTGGTCAAACGGGTTTATACCATCATGTAGAAGTGTAGAACTGTGTTACAGATGTAGTTAACTAAATAAGTATGTGCTTATTGTCCAAATGATCTGGTCAGCAGCTATTAGCTTCTCCTGATGAATGAATGGTCTGCATTTTAAGACCTTGCTTCATTTAAAACCATTTCGAAAACTAATTTCCAACACCTTTTGAGTGTTTACGTAGGCATGTTCAAGAACATGACTTGAAATTTTAGAAATTAAATTAACATATCCTCTGAACTTAAATTTTGATTTTTTTTGTTTATTTTCTCTCATTTGGCAGCAAGTATAAAGACAACCTTCTATACGGCCATTAAGGTAAATCATGGAATAAATTATCGTCTATCACATGCTGCTAGTTTTTCATGCAAACTCACCTGTTGTTTATGTATCAGGCAAACCAGGAGCTCATTCCATCAATATTAACTTTAGCACTTAATGATTCTATGACATATGATAAGGTCCGATTTTGAACTCATTACTCTGTCATTTTCATGATAAGTGTTTAATCAGTAAGATTAAGTTTTTCTTTCTGCTGTTAATCTTGTAGCCTACAAAAACTGGAGGCCCAAATGGATCCATACGCTTTAGGTATTTTCCGCGTTTCACATTTCCGATTTTGGAAAGACTCCTTTTCACTTTATAACTATTTGCTCATTAACAATAATTATAAGATGGTCGTGAGACTGATCGTAGTCTTCAACCTCTCTCAATTTTTGTTATTAAGGGGTATTTTCTCAAAAGGTGAAGATCGGTGGGATCACCCTGGTCCCATGCATCCTAAGGATGCCAACCGGACCCTCCCCCAAGGACCCGGCCCCAGGCAATGAGCACCTGTCCCAGTGACTGTACTTATCAGGAGGTGGGCTATGAACCCTGGCTATTTTCTCAAAAGACCCCTCGCTGACCAGTCAATCTGAGCATTTGCGGTGGGGGGATGGTATCAACAGAGCATGTGGTCCTGCCCCACTTGAGGACTTCCCGGTAGGTCACCCAACCGGTACTACTCTCAGAGTGGCTCACTTAACTCTTTAAGAGTTACCCACTAGACCACATGCTAGTTGATTGTTATTAAGGGGTATTTTAAGTTTTCTTGTTCAATAGTTTATTGCGTTTGTAAATGTTGATTCTAGTGTTCAACACGACTTTTAGCTCAGATATTGAATTTCACTTTTTTGTGTAATATTCATGAAGCTCGGAGATTAACAGACCAGAAAACAAAGGACTTTCTGCAGCTTTATCTTTGGTTGAGGAAGCAAAAAAAGAGATCGATTCTTACTCGAAAGGTGGACCGATCTCATACTCAGATCTCATCCAGATAGCAGGTTTGTGTTTACCTGGCGTCAAAGTTCTTGATCATTTTGTCATAACTAATACTTTTAAAACCACTCAGGGTGGCCTAATGGCAAAAGGGCTTGTGACTATCACACTAAAATGTGTAAGGTCTCAAGTTCCATTCCTACTAGGTGCATTCAACCCTGAAATGGTCACGTCAACCTCCTGAAAAGGGAGGGCTTTACTTGGTTTGAGTCTCTGTGGCGGTGGGTTCAAACCCCATGGATTAGTCGGCCAAAAGGTCGGAAACCATGGTTGCCCAAAAATAAATAAAAATAGTACTTTTTAAATTCAAACAATTTACAACTACATAGACTTTAAAGTAATCCTCCCATTGTTTACAATTTGATATTTTTGTATACATACTGCGTACATGTAGTCATAATTTTTTCTATTCAAGTATTCTAGCTTTCGTTTATTTTGAAGCTCAATAACAATTTATTTGACTTACATTGACTTTTTATCTACTCTTACTTGATATAGCTCAAAGTGCTCTTAAAGCTACATTTTTGGCTTCGGCTATTAGAAAATGTGGTGGAAATGAAGAAAAAGGGAACTTGTTATACTCCGCTTATGGTTCATCTGGACAGGTTAGTTTATCACATTAAGTACCAACCTTTTAGTCCCTATCTATACGACGTGTTTTGAATATATTTGTTGTATAGTGGGGATTGTTCGATAGGCAATTCGGAAGGTCGGATACTCAAGAACCTGATCCTGAGGGAAGAGTACCAGACTGGAGTACAGCAAGTGTCCAAGAAATGAAAGACAAGTTTACAGCCATCGGATTCGGTCCTCGTCAGGTAAACTTACAATCTTCTATGGATGTGCATGAAGTTGACATAGTTTTTTGGTCTCATTTTCTTGTATAAATTTTTGCGGTCTTACAAAAGCATTTGTAAGCATGGAAGTCAATTACAAAACCTGAAGGGCATAGACTACTGCTATTCCCAGTGGATTTTGTCACTTCCAAATTCCCACTACATAAAATGTGGAGGCCTGGTGCTCCAAAGTTGAGCTTGTAAACTCAATTTCATTGGAATTTGCAGCTAGCAGTAATGTCGGCATTCTTGGGTCCCGATCAATTAGCAAATGAAGCCAAATTAGCAACGGATCCAGATGTTACTAAATGGGTAGAGAAATACCAACGGAGCAGAGAGACAGTCTCAGAGACGGACTATGAGGTTAGCACCCATGGCCATATATAAACCCGACCAAATCCTTTACTAAGTTTTAACTATAAACAATTATGCTTGACTTATATATGGTATTTTGTGACTATAGATTTGAACAAATTATGTATATGCTAATCCACGAAAACGTCACACTTGGACGCATTTAGTTAAAAATCATTGACTTTTGCACTTTCAAGTATTTGTGTTCGTCTACTGTCGGAAAGTGTAATGTTTTTACTGAGGACATCGAAAAATCAAATATGATGGTTTGAAAAGATGACCAACTTCTACAAATGTGTACTTTAGCCTACAATAACATAATTGTTTATCTTCTTTTTCAGGTTGATTTGATCACAACCCTTACGAAAATGAGTTGTTTGGGTCAAAACATCAATTACGAGGCATACTCATACCCTGTCCCCAAGATTGATTTCAGAAAACTCAAGTTGTGAAAACCTTAATACAACAATGTATGATCATGAACTGAGCAAAATGATTTGAGTCCAGAACACAGTCGACTCGGTGTGCAAATTTATTTCTGGTTAGAATATTGTTTCACCTGCGGCGTTATATCCAAGAAGAGTGGTCTTTATAAATTGTGCAAAGTACACTACATGAATTGTGTAATTAAATGGTAATTATTATTGCATAAAAATACTGTGTTAATTATATAATGAGATCTGTTTGCATCGACAAAACTTGTGAATCAAATAGGACCATGGTTTGAAGTTTGAAGTCATGACATTAAATAAGTTGTTCCCAGAATGTTACAAAATTTGGTCGTTGGTTTGGTCTGGCTTAACTGTTTAACAGTAATGTGATCCATATTTTGGCCCCGTTTAAGTCCAGATTCGATCTGGTCTTGACTATGGGCATATCCCTCTATGGCTCTATGATGTCTCATAAAGTTTAGGTTCTTTTTCTTGTGTAAATATCAAGCTTAATTTGATTATTGGTATTACTGTTTGACAATAAACTTACAATTAATATTTAGTTATTTACAGCTATAATGGTTAAAACTTATGCAACAACGTACTTTAAAAGCTGAGAATGTTCATAGATCACAAATGGGGTGGTGGCGCAGTTGGCTAGCGCGTAGGTCTCATAGCTAAAGAGTGATCCTGAGGTCGAGAGTTCGAGCCTCTCTCACCCCATACTTTTTTTTTTTTTTTATATATATATATATATATATATATATATATATATATATATATATATATATATATATATATATTTCTATATATGCTTTCACATATTTGGATACAACACAATATGCACACCTTAAACTATAAAAGCACTCAGTTCTTCTCGTTATTGCGAGAAACAAGATTTAATTCAACAATGTTAATATAGGTGAAGTGAGCAGGGACAATTGTCCATTGCACACCACCACAAAACCTCTTATTATCAACCAAAATTTTGAAATCCCATTCGAAAGGTTATTATTTTTTCCAAAAGCTGAGGTAAAACAAACCACATGTGCTAAGAAGAATATCATAGAACAAAAAGTAAACAAGCAGGAATTCAATCAAAATACATAAACATTGAGCAACGTAAACTAAATTTATAAGTTTACATAACAGAATCTCATATGAGTAGAATAAAGATGGAGAAGTTAGAAGCCAAAAGCAACCAAATTCTCTCAGTAAAATTTAGAATTCAGAAACAAGATAGGAATCTTAATACGAGCCTTCAAACCCTCACTGTTGTGGTTGCTCCTCACTTTGCTTTGCAGCAGGCGCTTCCTTGATTTCATCTGCTCCATCCTCCTATCAAAGCATTACAACAAGAAACAATTTAAATGTTAAATTGAAGCCGATAGACAAAAAGACAAGAGATCCATGAGAGCATATGGTTCTCGGGCAAGCGGTCATTGTCTATATGCCCATGGAAAAAGAGAATAAAGAGGCAAAAATGGGCAGTTTGGTAACATGTAAAGCGGGTTCAGGCATCAGGCCAAAACATGTAGCTCAAACGGGTTGGTTGGGTTGAACCAAAACAATCTTTGTATCCAGTTTTTTTATAGATAAATTTGCATGTGAAATACGAATGTGATCATAAAAGATATATCACTAAAATCACTCTAATTTCTTGATTTTGCCCACTGGACCAGTTATAAAACACTTGGATCAACCCATTCATACGTAAAGGGGTTGAAACTTGTACTATACCTGCATATCAGAGGTCCACAAAGTGAGGTTGTCACGTAGAAGTTGCATGATCAAGGTGCTATCTTTGTAGGACTCCTCGCCCAATGTATCCAGCTCGGCTATTGCTTCATCAAAGGCCTTGAATAGGGACAGATGGGACAGAATCATGTAACTTTTGATCATAAGGATACGCAAGACCACAAATCTTAGTTTAGTTATTAAAGATAAAAGCTTATACCTGTTTGGCAAGGCTACAAGCTCGGTCTGGAGAGTTCAAAATCTCATAGTAAAAGACAGAAAAGTTGAGTGCCAATCCAAGGCGAATAGGGTGTGTTGGGGCAAGTTCACTGTTAGCAATATCCTGAAATATTAATAGCATTATGTGTCTGGTGTAACACAAAAGCTCCCGGGTCATCTGTTTTAGCTTCTGACTTATACTACTAATTAAGCCACTTAAAGTTTTAGTTCTTAAATGTACTACATAAAGATCTGTTTATTTGTATGTTAAATTATTATTTGCCTACAGTATTTGTTCCAATTAAAATAGGTCACTTTCATGCCACACTTTGGTGAAAAAGATAGCAAACAAAAGTTCACAATGATTGATCAGAGGTCCTAACGTAACCTTTAGGATTCTTGAATAAAGACCACTATTCTTTATTCATGCTACTTGTTACATCCACAAATCACAAGAATATCATGACAATGACTGGCAATAATATATTCGCTCGATATCATGATAACGATTTCAGCCTAAATCACAATCACTTAGAAGGAATGGTTTATTGAGGTCAATATGTAACATGTTCCTGAATACATGCGTCAATGGCATATAGTAGAGTAACACGTATACATCAACCCGAAAACAAAATGAGAGTACATACACTCATATCATACTTAAGGTTATGTCAATTTAAAAGGAAAAAAATAAAACTAAGCTGAATCTCCATACCTGAATCAATTTTCTTCAAATTGAACCAAAACGTAACATACTTAGACTGAATTGTTGTATTGTATGTAATGTCTTTGCATCTAATGATATATAATTTTATTTATAATATACTATATACAAACTGAATTCTTACTTATGCAACACATAAGGTAAAACGATCACATCATGACACGATGATCAGTTTTTTTATGACGTGCAGCCACCATCTTACAAATGTCAGTTACATGGCAACAACAAAAATTCGTTTATATATGGTCTTTCTTTGGAAATCGGCAAATCTAATATAATTATCACATAACAACATCGATTTAAAATGAAAGAAGTTAACCTGAGCGGACTTATAAGCCGTAAGAGTACTCTCAGCAGCCTCTTTCCTTTCACCACCCGTCTTAAACTCAGCCAAATACCTATGATAATCACCTTTCATCTTCAAATAAAATACCTTCGAATCACCACTAGTAGCCGAAGGAATCAATCTAGAATCAAGCAACTTCAATATCCCATCACATATCTTAGAAAGCTCAGCCTCAATCTTTGTCCTATAATCCTTGATCACAGTCACATGATCCTCATTACCACGCGACTCCTCTTTCTGCTCAATGGACGATATGATCCTCCAAGAAGCACGACGAGCTCCTATCACGTTCTTGTACGCAACAGAAAGAAGGTTGCGCTCTTCTACCGTGAGTTCATCGGTTTCTGATACTTTTTCCATGAATTCAACCATTTCGTCGTAACGTTCAGCTTGTTCAGCTAGTTTGGCCATGTAGACATTTTGTTCACGTGCCGATAATGCCATTTTTTTAAGAATGAGTGATTGATTGATGAAGAAACAGTTTGGTTCTGGTTTTGAAATGAATTTAGTGTTATGGAAGAGATTATTGAGGAACAAAGGTGAGGGTGAGAGGGAATAGTGGAGAAAAAAGAGGTTGTTCTTACATAACAATCAGCATATTGGAACCAACTATTGTGCATTAGTTAGATGTACTTTTTATGTAAATTGTACCACGAACAGTTTTCAAAGTTTGAATGATTCTCGAAATAAAATAACAGAAACAAAAAAGAATAAAAATAAGTCTATCATTTTCATTTTATTATTATTATTTATTTATTTATTTATTTTTATCATCACTTTATTAAAAAATGATAGGATTTACAAGATATTAACTAGTGGGGAGCCGAGATATTAACTGAGCCCCACTCATTTAGCTATATCGAAGCTAATCCTACTAAAAATATGAGCAGCAACACGTGCTCCAATGTCTAGAGTCGCCGAGAATCTTCGGATACGCTTTAGTAAGGTCACTGCATCCTTCTCAAGTTTTCCAAAAGAAGAGAATGAAAAGGGGAGAAATCCATATCCAATATCCGCGCATTTAGCCTCGTACTTAACGCGTTTACGTTGTGCGGCTTCAATAACCGCACGACCCGACACAAAATCAACCATACCGGTTTGCGTCAAGGGTGATGACCATGTCAGATCAACACATACATCAAGCCCATTATCCCACGAGTAAAGTAACATATCAGCTGGACGTAAGGGTATGTCCCTTTCCCCACTAAGCACAATATCAACTTCCTTACGAGCCGAAATTCCTGACCGAGAACATATGTCAACAAGAACATCACACACCATATTATGTAGATGTTAAATCCCAATAATACCCATACACGATACAACATGGACCCCATAAATATCACCAGTAAAGACCCTGAAACAAGCTGAGCACGACATCTGAATAGAAAATAAGGGAACACCTAGCCGATAACATAACACACATATGTTATTATTATTATTGTTATTATTATTATTATTATTATTATTATTATTATTATTTATTTTTTATTATTATTATTTTTTGATAAAAAAAAGGATTCTCAAACTTAAAAGAAAAATAAATAGCTATTTTTAAGAGGTTATTCCAGAGGCGGAGCTAAAAAGTTATGTCCGTGGGGCAAACTTGATAATTTTTAGAAATTACATTACAAATCCGTTCATAAGGAGCCAAATTACAAAAATAATCAAAAATTTTATAAAATTTACACTATACCTTTTTTTTCCCGATAGAAGAGCACGTGTCCACCCTTGGCATTGATGATTTTGTGTGAACAACTTTGAGTAGGTTTATTATGTTAAAAAGAAAAAGAAAAAGAAAAAAGGCAGTTTGAGTAGGTTTATTAATTGGCTATGTTCGCAACAAGGAATGTATGTTTCGCACTTGGCAGAGAAAACAAAGTTGTCAAAATTCGGTTTCTCGTGCCTTTAGCAACTTATATAACTTTATACTAAAGAAAAAGAATAGCAATTCATCTTTATTAAATTTTTATATGCAAAAAAATAATGCATTCGCTCGAAGGCACCTGTATAACACAAAAAAGTTTATAATGGAAATTCATTTGGTTGGTCCAAACCCCTTATAATAGTAGTACTATATTTGCTTATCAATCGTCTAATCAAGGCCTAATGTTTTGGCCCGGATAGCCATCTTCGTCTTCAAACCAGATTATCTGAACATGTTTCGAATTCATTTATTAGGCTCCATGTTGGGGCGAGATGCTCTCCAAAAAATGATCTTATGTGAGTGTCTTGGTCGTTGTATCCCACCAAACACCAAACTATTTTTTTAATATTATTTTTTTCATCATTACGATTTTATGCAAAGAATTGAAAATCCACTAATAATAATCATAACCAGATTTAAAATAAAGTCAAATTATATTAAGGGATTCATATTCTGTGAATAAAACGATACAAAACGCGAAAAGGAGAAGATAAATATGTAATTTTCAAGGTTTTCTTTTATAATTAGGGTGCGTTTGGTTAGGGGTTTAGATTTTGAATTTGAATTTGATTTAGGATTTGGATTTGAGTTAAGTTAAGGAGAGAGAAATTAGGAGTTGTTTTACACATTATGATTTGAGAAATCTGTTTATGATCATTTAAGGGTGTTTGGTTGCTTTGCCGTGGTAAGTAATCCCACTGTAACCACCGATAAGTTTGAATCTAGGGGTATTCCTTATGTATTTCTAGGATATCCAAATCATTAAAAAGGCTATAAGTTCTATAATCTGCTCACTCATTCATCTTTTGTATCTAGAGACGCAATTTTTTATGAGGAGATTTTCCCTTTCTCACAAAGAGTATTCACCAGTTTTTATCTCCTCTTCCTACTATTCTACCTTGTCAATTTACATTACCTGATGTCTTTGAAGATGAGAATTTCACTCCTAAAGTTGTTCCTACACCTGTTGTGACAAACGGTAATTTTCAAACATTATTTTAATAATAAATATCAATTCATTATTACTAGACTATTTTATTAAGCATTTCTGAGGTTACGCAATCATTTTGGGAAGCTATCCTGCATACTGTAACTTACAGTGACCACTTAGACTGCTTACTTTTGTCAGAAAATGTGAAATAAGCATTTCCTGATACTTACTGACTAGTTATGTACTAAACTGAAAAGCTATCACGCTTTCACTGAAAAACGACACTGTACCCGTATCGACACTGCAGTAGCTATGGTTTAAGACAAATAAATACATTTCTAAGTAAATAATAATAATAATTTATTATTATTTTATTAAAAATGTCAATACAAACCTTACTTTACGCGTTTATGTCCAAAATCGTGAAACCGGGACCCACGATAGCATTTTAACTCAACCCGACACACAATGCTTGAAATAAAATTTTGAAAGAGGGTTTCCCCACTCCCTCCCTTCGTTTGCCTTCCACACCACAAGCCAACAAGCATGAGATCATGCCTTGTCTTATTATCATACATCACCTTATTTTGCAAAACTCATTTTGCAAAACCCATTTTCCAACAGTAACAACTACAAGAATGCTAAACTGGTCTGGTTGTCAACATTGAAGAGGTCCATTAGTTTTGTTTTACGGTCATAGATGGAACTTGAACATTTTTTTTGAGGGGGCCGAATTTATTTTGGGAGGGCCGGAGATTTGTTTGTAACATCAACTAAATTACTCCTAAAACCTATAATATTTACACTAGGTGCCGCAAATTTTGGAGGGCCGGGACCCTCCCCTGCCCCTATACATAGTTCCTTCCATGTTTACGGTTGGAGTTAAACTATTTATTTATATGGTAATGTAAAACCAATAACATATTTATCCTACAATAAAAAGTTAACTATTATTACAGAGTCAGTAAATTAGTTAAAAGTAACTTTTTCATCTCTTGATCAACACAATCAGTACTAACTGATTAATTAGTTGTGAATGTAAAGGCAGTTTGTTAGTTAGTTAGTTGTAGTTGACTGAATTCCTGCATGTATAAAAAAAAGTACTGACATTCAGTTGGAATAACAAGATTACAAGAAGTTATATACATTCATCTCTCATTCCATCCTGCATCACTATTCTTTCAATTCTATAAACAATAACAACCATGAAGACGAATAAAGCCAAGAAACGTGAAGTAGATGATCAAGAACAACGTAAGCGAATCACATTATCACCAGCCATATTAGTTCCCAATGATATCTTGACTGAAATCTTTCTCAGATTACCAGTCCGTTCACTCATCCAGTTCAAATGTGTATCTAAACAATGGCAATCACTCATTTCAAATCAACGTTTCACTCCTCCACGTAACTTTATCCCACCTAGTGGTTGGTTTCTTCAAAAAATTAGTACTAATGTAGTAATGTTACTGTTAGTACTCCTACTGAGTATGACTTTGTTCCGTTTGATTCTATTAAAACACCCCCGTTTAAAAAACTTGAGTTTCATGAGAATGCGTTGAATTCAGATGTCATAATTCTGCATTCATCAAATGGTTTAATGCTGTGTTATAGTTTGCATGTTTCTAAAGAAGGCGAGTTTAATGCAACGTATTATGTTTACAATCCAACGACCAAACAAGTTGCCACCCTTCCAACACGTCAAGATTGTGATAGGATACAAATTAGGCCTTCCGGTGTGATATTAATCTTTGATCCTTTGAAATCAAGTCACTATAGAGTGGTATTTGTTCGTGGATATAACGATAGTAATGATATTTACAGTATAGAGATTTACTCATCCGAAACTAGAATATGGAAAATTTTGCATCTAACACTGGATGATGATAAGATCGAGTTTATGTGTGGGGTTTATTGGAATGGTTCGATTCATTGGATTAACAAGAAAGGGTGTATATTATTTGTACAGATAGACCATGAGGTTAGTCGCCTTTACGAAATAGAAGGTGAGGTTAGTCGCCTTTATGAAATTTCAACAGGTGTTGTAATCGATCAATGGGATATTAAAAGGCATTGTTGTCCTTTAGTTGAGTCTCGTGATCGATTGATGTTTATGGATATATCTTCTGCAGTAGATATGAGGGTTGATGTTCATGAGATAGATAAAGACTATTCGCGGTTGACATTGAAGTATCGTGTTGATCTTAATCCAGTAATGGTCGGGTTTTTAGATCCCTTGCAGTCATTTGTGATACATTGTCTTGTTTTGGGGGAAAAGGAAGAAGACGCGTTCATAGTATTGGAAGTACCTGGGAAGGCTATAAAACTCAATATCGTGTCAGGTACTTTTCAAGAGCTTTGTGATCTTGATGCATCTCAGCCATTTAGGCTTTGTGTTGCAGCTGATGGTTTTTCAAAAGTAGGCCGATGGCCAGGTGCTTTTCTGTTTTTTGAGTCCCTTGCTCATGTCCAAAACGAACTCTGGTAGTTAACCTTTTTTCTGTAGTGGCTTAATTTGTTCCTTATTTCCTTGTGAAGAGTTTAGTTTTTGTAATTAGCTAGTAAGACTTCAATTCACTTCTTATGTCATTTCAGTTTTGAGTTTAAAAGTTTGGTATGATGTTTGATATGGATAGTTAATGTTCAGTCTTTTTATGGCGTCCCGCTAAGCTTATTTTTGATCAATGGCTGACTTAATTTGGAAACATTTGAAGTAAACTTGATATCGAATTAATCACCAATGGCACAGTTCAATATCGTGTGACGCTGTAGATCTTTTTCAGTCACTGTTGTGCTTAACATAGTTATTTGAATCCTACCGTAAAAGTATTTTATTTGTCCTGCAGTCTAAAATTGATTTTCCAACTTTAAATTAGAAAAAAATAAGTAAAATAGTTAAAAGTTTGGCAAATTTGTGATTTAAAAACTATTTTGTCTCTTGTCAGGAACAGGGCTTCTCAAACACAATCAGTTACAAACTGATTAGTTAGTTGTAATGTGAAGGCAGTTAGATATGTTAGTTATACATTGCCTTGTTTTGGGGGAAAAGGAAGAAAACGCGTTCATAGTGTTGGAAGTCCCTTGCAAGGCTATACAATTCAATTAATATCGCGTTGAATACTTTTCTAGAGCTTTGTGATCTGGATGTATCTCAGCCGTTTAGGTTTTCTGTTGCAGACGATGGTTTTTCAAAACTAGGCCGATGGTTTTCTGTTTTTCGAGTCTCTTGCTCACGTCTAAGAGAAATGCAGTACTTACCATTTCTCGTAGGACCATTGTTCATCATTATGTACTTGTTCGGTGTTGGCGTATGTGGCCGAATGTCCGGAAACCGTTCGGCCCATATATACATAGCCGGACGGCACGTTGCCGAAGAGAAAACCCCAACGGGCGTAATCCGATGTCACAACACAATCCCAGGATTTTAGGGATCGTGTCGCCCACGTGCTCTGACATTCACCAACCAGGTATGACTTGCTCCTTCCCAAGACAGAGTAGGTAATGAGGTGGGTAGTATAAATACCCCCACCTCATTTATGATTCAACTAACATACACACACACTCTATTCTCACTAGCATTTATTATCAACCCTTCATCTCTTCACATACTCATCCTCACACCGGAGGTTGGTCTTGGGATAAAACCCAAGGCGAGCCTAACGTGTGCTACTCTTGTGCAGGGTATTTCACAAGACCGAGTGATAAACCTAACGACGGGGCCCACTCACAAGGTTTTACTTCAACAAATTGGTGCCATCCGTGGGACCCGTTATTCATTCTACCTAAAGAATCCGAATGTCAGGACCACCCCCTTTTCCCCCCTTTCACACGCCTGATCCCCAGGTCGGAGGAAGTGGGGATAACAACAACGACAATACGAACAATCATGATGATTCGGAGAACGATTCGTCCAACCTCCAGGCGATGATCCTCAGCCAGATGACATCTTTAACGGAGCTCATTAAGGAACATAATGCAAAGGGAGGAAGGGTAGTTCAACCTATACGTCTGGATTTTGGAGACGAAAATGACAAAGATAAGGGAAAAGAGAAATTGACAGAAGCCGATGAGGAGCTGAAGAAACCTTTTAAGGAAGTGCTAAGATCTCCATTCACCCGCCGAATAGTCGAGTTTGCAGGAGAAAACTACGTGATGCCTTTGAATATGAAGTTTTATGACGGGTCTACGGATCCGAATGATCATCTCACAAGGTTCACCGGAGCCGCCAACCAAGGACAATGGCCGATGCCAACTTGGTGTCTCATGTTCCAACAAACCTTGGATGGAGCGGCTGGAGGATGGTTCGAACGATTGGAGCCGGGCAGTATAGATAGTTGGAATAGTTTAAGGGAGCAATTTTCAACTCGATTTTCATTACGAAAGAAATGTACTAGAGACCCCACGGAAATCACCAAGATTATCCGAAGGGCACATGAGTCATTACCGGACTTCAAAGAACGGTGGACGGACAAAGCAAGCTACATCAGTGGGGTTCCAGAGATCATGCGTATTTCGACCTTCATGGGTGCGCACAAGTGTCTAGCTCTCGCTAAGAAGTTCTCAGATAGGGTGCCACGAACGGTAACCGAGATGTTCACCCGAGTGGATGACTTCATAAGATCAGAAAAAGCTTTCCGGGATACGGAACTGCCCAAAGGAGAGGGAACGGACACAAGCCGAGGAAATTACTCTATTCCCAAAGGAGATCAGATGGTTAGGGGGGTTTCGGAAACAAGTTCATGGGTGATCGCCGGAATGATCAACGGCGAAGGGATATATTCCAACCTTATGTTTCTCCTCGAACCAACCCCAGTCGGGTCAAGACAAATAGCCGAAGTAACTACCAACGCTCAGAACCATTTCGGAACAACGCCGAGCGTATGAATATAGGTTCGCTGGTCAAACTCCCCCACAAAATCTTGGCTACCGAACGTCAGTTGAATCTGCCTCAGCCTCCACCGATGGTCGGCAGACCGAGGGCAGAAAACATGGATAGGTTTTGTGAATACCACGGCGAGAAGGGCCACCTCACGAACGATTGCCACCAACTCAAAAAGCAATTAGAAATGGCATTGAAATCCGGGAAGCTCGATCACCTACTCAGAGACTGGAGGCAAAGAGACGCTGGAGGAAATAGGGATCCCCCCAGAAAAGATGACAGGGGAAAGAATAAGGTGATTAACATGATTCGGAACTCGCCCATCATCCAGAAAAGAAAATATGGAGGGCATGAGGAAGATTGGATGAAAGTACCTATAGTATTCCCATCCATATCAACGGGCGATTTGTCAGAAGAACCACTTATCATAGAAGGAGACATAGAAGGATATCTGGTACGAAGGATATACGTAGACGAAGGGTCTTCTGTCAACGTAATGTACGAACATTGTTTCCGCAATCTAGATGCATCCATCAGGGAGAAGTTGGAAGAAACCAACACTTCGTTGATTGGTTTCTCCGGAGAAACAAACAGGCCGTTGGGAAAAATAGAGCTGGAAGTAAAATTCGGTGATAATGGTCTGTTCCGAAAGACCATAATGAAATTTTGTGTTGTACAATCCCCTTCACCCTACAATGTTATACTAGGAAGGACGGGCTTAAAGGGGCTTAGAGCCGTTCCATCCACCATCTACTCCATGATCAAGTTTCCCACACCACGAGGGGTAGCCACCGTAATGGCTCGTCCAGCGGCAGCCCTGTAATGCCGAAAGTTAGAAGAAAGTCAATGGGATAACCCGCAAGGAAAAGCAAAACCAGAGGAGAAGGCCACAGAGGATTTCTCAACGGAAGAGGTCCTCGTGAACCCGGCGTATCCGGAACAACTGGTTACTATAGGAAAAGGGTTCTCTGCGGAGTGCCGAAAGTACCTTGTTGAATTTTTAAGAAGGAACAACGATGTGTTCGCGTGGCAACCTTCGGACATGACCGGTGTTCCTAGGCGGTTAATAAAACATCACTTGAACGTGAATGTTTCGGACACTCCGGTTGCTCAACTAAAAAAAAACCCTCTCGGCTGAAAAGAATCAAGCAATATTAAAGGAAGTGGAGGAGTGGTTGAGAGCCGGTATTGTCAGACCGGTAAGATATCCCACTTGGATCTCCAATCCGGTGTTAGTCAAGAAATGTGACGGAAGCTGGCGCATGTGCATTGATTTCAAAAATTTAAATTCTTCCTGTCCGAAGGATTATTACCCTCTTCCCGAGATTGATTGGAAAATAGAGTCGGTGGTAGGATACAAATACAAATGCTTCTTGGATGCATACAAAGGATACCATCAAGTACAAATGGCGGAGGAGGATGAAGAAAAGACGGCATTCTACACGGAACAGGGAACTTATTGCTACACAAAGATGACGTTCGGCCTAAAAAACGCGGGTGCAACCTACTAACGCCTAGTTGATTCGGCTTTCCGTACACAAATAGGAAGAAACTTAGAAGCCTACGTAGACGACATGGTGATTAAAAGCAAAGGGGAAAAAGAGATGCTGGCAGATATTGCCGAAACTTTTAATAACCTAAGAAGGATCAACATGAAATTGAATCCCAAGAAATGCTCATTTGGTGTAAAGGAAGGAAAGTTCCTAGGATACATGATAACGTCCGAAGGTATTATAGCAAACCCCAAGAAAACAAAGGCAATTTCACAAATGCAGTCCCCGAGGACTTTGAAAGAAATGCAATCTCTGAGCGGAAGATTAGCCGCGCTGAATAGGTTTCTTTCCCGGTCGGCCGAAAGATCACTCTCATTCTTCGACACATTAAAAAACATAACCAAAGAGAACAAAGAAGAGTATAAATGGACAGAGGAGGCCGAAGCTGCTTTTCAATCACTCAAGAAGTTAATACTAGACCTACCATCATTATTGACTCCCAAGAAGGGAGAAGTCCTGTACATGTACCTCGCTGCGGCCAAAGGTGCCGTTAGTGCAGTACTGATGACGGAGAAAGAGGATAGGCAACTGCCTGTTCACTATGTCAGCCGAACATTACACGAAGCCGCGAGAAATTATGCTCCGATGGAGAAATTGGCTCTATCTCTGCTACACGCGTCTCGCAGATTGAGAAGGTATTTTGAAGCTCACCCAATAAAGGTCATAACGGACCAGCCGATAAAACAAATTCTCAACAAAGCCGAAGCGTCAGGGTGAATGGCCAAATATTCGGTTGAGCTAGGAGCTTATGATATAGATTATATTCCGAGAAACGCAATTAAAGGGCAGGTTCTCGCGGACTTCATTTCGGAAATCTCTGTTGAGCCGGAGGGGATAAGACAAGGATCCCAGGAAGAAGATGTACAGGACGTCTCAAAACCGGGCAACTGGATTCTATACACAGATGGGGCGTCCAACAAAAAAGGATCCGGAGCGGGATTAGTGCTAATCGGACCTGATTTGGTCAAACACACGTATGCACTTCGTCTCAACTTCCCAAGTACTAATAATGAAGCAGAATACGAAGCACTCTTAGCCGGCTTGAGAATTTCTAAGAAAATGAAGGCGGAGGAATTGGAAGTAAGAGTTGATTCTAAGCTAGTGGCAAGCCAAATAAACGGAAATTTCGTGGCAACCAAGGAAAGTATGATTCAATACCTAGCAAAAGCGATAGAGTATATCGGGGGCTTCAAAAAGTTCAAAATTTACAACATACCAAGAACCCAGAATCACAAAGCCGATGTGTTGAGCAAGTTAGCATCAGTAGCTTTCAACCATCTTACCAAAGAAATACTGGTTGAAGTATTGCAGAAACCATCAACCGAAGAAAAACAGGTGGGAGCAATAGTCGAAGAGGAAGAAGACAATTGGATGACTCCAATCATTCGGTGTTTAGACGAAGGTGTTTGGCCAACGGATCCTAATAAGGCAAGGATTTTACGAATGAAAATGCCGCAGTATGTAATGGAGAATGGTGTGCTTTTCAAAAAGTCCTACTTAAACCCAATGCTACGATGTGTAGGACCTCTACAAGCAAACTACATAATTCGAGAGGTTCATGAGGGGATGTGTGGAATGCACTCCGGTCCCAGGTCAGTAGTAGCTAAGTTAATAAGACAGGGATATTACTGGCCGACAATGGATAAGGACGCAAGAGAAGAGATTCAGAAATGTGATTCCTGTCAGATCCACTCTCCGGTCCCAAAGTTGCCCAAAACCAATCTGACTTCCATAATGGCACCTTGGCCCTTCTATCAATGGGGAATGGATATGTTAGGTCCATTTCCGGAAGCACCGAGGAGGTTGAAATACGTGATTGTAGCAGTGGACTACTTTACGAAATGGATAGAAGCTAAGCCGTTAGTCAAAACCACCGGCAAGGATGTGAAGAAGTTCGTTTGGGAGAATATCATATGCCGATTTGGCTTGCCAGGGATCATAGTTACAGATAATGGAACAAACTTCGTCAATGATCCTTTCAAGGGATGGTGTGAAAAGTTAAAGATAAAGCAAATAAACACCGCTGTGGCACACCCACAGGAAAACGGATTAGTTGAAAGAGCAAACAAGAGCTTGATGCACGGCATAAAGACTAGGCTTGGAAGGGAAAGGGCCGGATGGGCAGACGAGCTGCCAAATGTTTTATGGACTTTCCGAACCATGATGAAGACCAGTAATGGTGAAACTCCTTTTAGCCTGACCTACGGCAGCGAAGCAGTGATACCAGTGGAAATAGGAATGCCTACTCACCGAACCATGCTCTATAACCCGGAGGATAGCGAAGAGCAACAGCGATTAAATTTAGACCTTTTACAAGAAAGACGTGAAATGGCGGCGATCCGCGAAGCAAAGTACAAAGCAAAGGTCGAACAATATTATAAACGAAGGGTCAAGCCGATGGCTTTCAAAGTGGGAGACTTCGTCTACAGAAGAAACGAGGCTAGCCGAGTCGAAAATCAGGGGAAACTGGGTCCGAACTGGGAAGGACCGTACAGGGTAGTTGAAGCACACCAGAACGGTTCGTACAAACTTGCTGGTATGGACGACAAGGAAATTCCTCGGACTTGGCATGCAACTAACTTACGAAATTGTTTCATGTAAAAAAGTCTGGATGATCAATGACAACCTGTGTCTTCCCCATGGTATGGGAAGCAAATTTTCCTAAAGGTTTCCCAATTACTCCGTCCAACTACTTATACGGATCGTGCAAAAACACTCCGTCCAACTACTTATACGGATCGTGCAAAAACACTCCGTCCAACTACTTATACGGATCATGCAAAAACACTCCGTCCAATTACTTATACGGATCGTGCAAAAACACTCCCTCCAATTACTTATATGGATCGTGCAAAAACACTCCGTCCAATTATCTATACGGAACGTGCAAAAACACTCCGTCCAATTATTCATACGAAACGTGCAAAAACACTCCGTCCAAACTACTCCGTCCAAAATTGCTTATACAGATTACGCAAAAACAATAAACTCATACAAGTATGAAAAAACATAAGTAAGAAAGGAGCAACGATCGATATATAAACAAAAATATAAAACCGCAATCCGGTTATACAGTTACAATTCAAATGTACAAAATTACTTGTTACATAATCCCAATAGGACACAAAAAAAGGGGTACAGGCACCCCGGATAAACCCTAATCAATTTTTCTCAAACTGTTGGGTAGTTGGAGCAACAACAGCAGGAGTGGGGGTTGTCTTCGGAATAGGTTCCTCCGGAAGGAGATTCATTAGATCACCGAGGGGAAGACGGAAAGATTCCGCAAGCTTCTGAACATACGGATATTCAGCTTCAAAAAGTTTATGACATTCTGGCTTCCAAAGTTTGGATGCCTCCATATTAAGCTTCTTGATATTTTGCAGAATCTTTTCCGCATCATCCGGTTTCCTTTCGGCACGGACACCGTCTATGAACCCTCCGGAATAAGACAAACTTTAAACCCTTCCAAGACTTTTCTTATATTCGTCACTCTTGAAAAGCCTTCGGAAAGCAGCCGGAATCAGTTCCTTCACGGTGTTGTGTCGGAAGACCTCAGCAGTGGCCAACTGGGCAACCAGGCTCTTGTTCTCTTTCGTAAGCCTTTCGGCCTCCAAGGACTTCTCTGCCAACCTTTTCTCAAGTTCTTCAATTTTAGAAGCCTGGGAGGCAGATTGACCGACTGCCTCGTTTTTCTCCTTCTCCATCTCCTCCAGCTGGTCAATCAATCCCTTCTCCCGGATGGAGGCTGCAGCCTTATCATCCTCCAACGCCCGGAACTCTTTCAACAAAGTTTCAAACTTAGCAACCTGGGCATCCCTCTCCTCCTCAACGGCTTTCAACCTGTCAGAAACAGAATCACACTCCCCGTGAGTAGCCGATAACTCCCGGTAATCTCGGTTCAGCTGGCTAAACCTCTTCAACACTTCTGCCTGAAGAACCACACCGGAACCAGAGTTGATATAGGCTTGGCGGACAAGCTTATTGTTGTTCAGACCAGCCAGTGCTTCCTCTTCGGCAGGGGTGGCAAGATGTTTCATCATCTCTCGGCATGCTCGGAAGGAGTTCATGCGAACATCATCCCTGAGAGTCCACCCGGGGATAAAGTACCCTCCGGTCAAATCAATATGACCTGAAAATAGCAAAACCGTGGGGAATGAGCTTCTAGGAAAAGCGTAAATATATATATATATATATATATATATATATATATATATATATATATATATATATATATATATATATATATATATATATATATATATATATATATATATAAATATAATAAAAAATAATAATATATAATAATAACATATACCTTCAGACAGGGGCTGCGCCTCTTCGGATCGCACGTGAGATCTGGAAGCTTGATGCTCCGAATGGGCTGCACAAAGAAAAGTATAAGTAAGCATTTAAGTAAAACCAGAAAACAAGAAAGGTGGCTCTTACCATCAGAAGGGGTCCGATGGGAATGCTCCTGAAATCCTTCGGCAGGTGGAGTCTTTGACTTCTCCAAAGAATGATGCTCCTCTTCAACATTCTCGACCGGAGGATTTTGCCCATCACCACCTTCATTGTCTTGTTCTGCTCTATCCGACGGCTCAGCCTGGTTGAGGGGATTGGCATCCACAGTGTGCTCCTCGGACTCAACAACCTCTTCATCAACCTGCAATTTCCTCCTCCTTTTGGGCTGTGCACTCGGCCCAGCTGCAGCTCTCTTCTTGCCGACCGGACGGTTCTGCTGCTTCTTTCTTTCCTTGTCCTCCCTAGCGTCCACCACATCGGAGTTAGCTGTTTCAACGGTTAGTTGAGCATATGTCTTCTCAGGGACTGCAACCTCGGGAGCAAGGGGCTGGGCAGTCTTGTTCGGACGGGGCTGTCCCTCCGGCAACGGATCTCCTTTGCTCACCACTGACCCTTCAAGTTCCGGAAGCTCTAGGTACTCAGACATTGTGATCACGACAGAAAGGAAAATACACAATTAAAACAAGCAGGAGTGGCATAAACCTTCCAAACGAAATAAACAAAAAAATAAACACCCCTTCTTACCCTTCCCTCCGGCATTCTTTATAACAAGATTGTAGCCTGATATCCGGAAGGTGTTGGTAAGCCCATATACCCAAAGAAGACTGGTTGGAGGTTTCCGAAGTATTATGGGTCGGAGGGCCAGCTTGTTGGCATCCCGGTGAGAGTAACCGGTCGGAAACCAATCGGTTATCTGTGAATCCCTATGTCTCCACGGCATCTCGTTCGGTATAGCTCTCCGGTCAATCAAGAAGAAAAAATCTTTCCACCGTTTCAAACTTGTCAAAATCTCCCTAAAGCACTTCTTAGCGTGTTTACTTGTCCGATGTTCAAATGAGAACCAATGTCCCTGCTTACACAACCGGTAAAACACTCGGAAAAGGGAAACGGTGGGCACAACCTCCAAACTATAACACCGAACCTCAAACAACGTCACCCTATTTACCCCTAACGGAACTAACTGGGAAAAGTGTACGTTAAAATGGTCTATAACGCTCAAAAGGAAGGCTGAGAAAGGTATCCTAACACCCCCTAACCTCATGTGCTGAACATACACACCTATTTTATCTCCCGGCAACTCATTCATGGTGAGATCTGGGGGGGGGGGGGGGGGGGGGGAAGTACGGGATGAAGGTCTAACGGGATGCCAAATTCTACTATCATATTGTCTAGGTCTATCTGGGAAAGCCTAGATGGATGCATGTGCATATCAAACTTACCGGGGGGGGGGGGGGGGTTAGCTTTTAACAACAAAGGGGGGTCAACCGGAACTTTCATCTCCCCAGGTTCACTAACGGCCATGGTCAAAACAATACGAAGTAACAAAAATAAAAACAATGTCGAAACGCACCTCGGAATAACTTTGCAAATAACAGAAAGCAACCGAAGGGAATTGTTGAAAAACACAGTAAAAAGTAAAAATGAAAAGTAAGGAAGCGGTATATATAGTTGGTATGGGGATACGTGAAACGTCGCATCGTGTGCCACCCCTGACATGTGGCGAAACCCCGACCGTTTGATATCTGTACAAAGGTTGAGTGGTAACCAGCTGTAAGGGGCATAAGGGTAATTTTGCCGCAGCAAAATAGACTTCGCACAAAAACGCGTAACATCTGCGACACAACGACAATGAGACAACGGCACCTAGGCGCACAACGGAATTGAAGCACCGGTTATAATCGGCACTCCAATACTGGGGGGGGGGGGGGGACATGTTAGCGTATGTGACCGAATGTCCGGAAACCGTTCGGCCCATATATACATAGCCGGACGGCACGTTGCCGAAGAGAAAACCCCAACGGGCGTAATCCGATGTCACAACACAATCCCAGGATTTTAGGGATCGTGTCGCCCACGTGCTCTGACATTCACCTACCAGGTATGGCTTGCTCCTTCCCAAGACAGAGTAGGTAATGAGGTGGGTAGTATAAATACCCCCACCTCATTTATGATTCAACTAACACACACACACTCTATTCTCACTAGCATTTATTATCAACCCTTCATCTCTTCACATACTCATGCTCACACCGGAGGTTGGTCTTGGGATAAAACCCAAGGCGAGCCTAACGTGTGCTACTCTTGTGCAGGGTATTTCACAAGACCGAGTGACAAACCTAATGACGGGGCCCACTCACAAGGTTTTACTTCAACATTCGGATTGATACGCAATTTAATAGATGAAGTTTGATTGTGCTTACATTATTTGGAGTTACAGTACTAGTTCTTATTACACTATATGTTGTATGCAAACTTGTGACATTGCTAATTAAGGTTTGCACAGAGATTCTATTTATAGACTTAAAATGGTCAACTCATATAGAACTTTCTAAAAAAAGTCTGACTTTTTATTTTTATTAAAAAAAATAATAAATAAAAATAAATAAAAAATAAAGGCTAAAAAGTTAATGAAAAGAAAGTTTTATAAAATATCTTAAAAACCTAAAAAACAAAAATAATGAAACACAACATTAAACAACGAAACACAACAGATCTAGCTTCACAAGAAGATATCTTAACTGAAATCTTACTTCGATTACCTATCCGATGACTTCTTTGGTCTAAAATATGTATCCAAAAACTGGAGATCACTTATATCCGATCCACTTTTCGTTAAACTTCGAAAATCAACACATAATTCTCCTTCTGGTGTGTTCCTTCTTCAGCGGCTTAGTGATAACGTTAATGTTACACCTTTAGTGTATGATTTCGTCCCTTTTGATAGCAAAGAGTATATTAAACCTCCTTTTAAAACTATTAAGTTTAATGAGAATGTTAGTAGTATAATTATTTTGCATGCTGCTAATGGTTTAATGTTGTGTTATATAGTATGCATGATGTTAATACAAATAATGTCAAAAACGTTATTTGCATTATTCGGTCTCTACACGTTTTGATAATCACAAAATATAAAAACACAACATGTAAAGTTACGGTTAATAAGTATTTAATCGAGAAAACTCGTTTCGTCAATGTATCTACTACAACGTCACTTTAGGTATGAACAGACACACTACCGACACTAGTAAAGTGATCAAAGATTTTATTTTCTCAAAACCTCACATTTTTATGTGACAAAATATTTTTCAAAAGTACCTTTGTAATTAAAAAGAAATGTTTTATTAAAAAAAATAAATTTGAATTTCAAATCTTCCAACAGCCATTTTTCCCGCCTAAATCAGATAAATTTTTCATCAGATAAACTTTCACCACGTCAGGACAAAAATGAGAGCGTCTGCCGGGACGGTCCCCTAAATGGGACGATGGTCCCTTAATGATAAAGGACCATCCGCCTTTAAGGGAACGTCCCCCGCTACTCCTGATGGCTATAAATATTGAACTGTTTTATTCAGAAAAATAACCCTCTTTGCACGAAAACTTATGTTCTTTCCCTTTCCTTTCTTTGATCAGTATAACATGTCTGTTAGTGTTTATAAGTGATTCTTTCATCCTCTACATCTAAGTGCAAGAGAAGAACACTCGAAGTCGTCAAAAATCGATGTGTTAATGAGTCCACACACAAACGTAACAAGTGTTACGATTCCCTTCTTCCTCCTACTCTTTCTTGTCCATGTATTGTAAGATTGTAGATCCGACTTGTGTGTGAGTCGTGAATAGATGTGTTAGGGTGTATCCGGACAAAGGTGTAAGTCCGTGAAGTGTTGTATCTAGATTAGGACTTGTAATACACTGGTACAAAAAGTTGTATTGGTCACGCCAAAAATGTGTGACGATATGCATATAGTCACACACTTTTTTTCCGTTGTGTGTCACCATAGGTCCCGCCACCGTAGGTGGCATATGGTCACATTGTTGAGTTCGTGGCCTTTTCCATCGAAATAGAGTGACCAAAACCCCGAATATGTGTGACAAATTAGGCATAAGTTTTGTTGGATTAGTCATTATCAGTGACCGTAAACACCTTATAGTCACACGAATGTTTTTTGAGAGTAACTATTGTTCGTCCTTTGGCCACATAAATATATAATGTATGTGACATTTGAGATGATATATTCAAGTAAATGTGTATTTTGTGTGACTATTTCCCGTCCTGTGGCCACATGAATATACAATAAATGTGACGTTTGCGATGATTTAGTCACACAATGGGTGTTAGTTTTTGGAGTTAGTCTCATACAATTTAATACAAAGTGGCCAAAAGTGTTAATAAGTGTGACCATATGCTGTTTAAAGTGAAGAAATGTGTATTTTGTGTGACTATTGATCATCCAATGGCCACATGAAGTTTATGTTTGCGTGGCCTTTTGTAATATTTAGTCACACAAAGCATGTTTGTTTTGGGTATTTAGTCACATACCATTAAGCAAACAGTGGCCAAAAGTGTTAATAAGTGCGACCATATGCTGTTTATTTTGTGTGACTATTGATCATCCAATGGCCACATGAAGTTTATGTCTGCATGGCCTTTTGTAATATTTAGTCACACAAAGCATGTTTTTTTTTGGGTATTTAGTCACATACCATTAAGCAAACAGTGGCCAAAAGTGTTAATAAGTGTGACCATATGCTGTTTAAAGTGAAGAAATGTGTATTTTGTGTGACTATTGATCATCCAATGGCCACATGAAGTTTATGTTTGCGTAGCCTTTTGTAATATTTAGTCACACAAAGCATGTTTTTTTTGGGTATTTAGTCACATACCATTAAGCAAACAGTGGCCAAAAGTGTTAATAAGTGTGACCATATGCTGTTTAGAGTGAAGAAATGTGTATTTCGTGTGACTATTGATCATCCAATGGCCACATGAAGTTTATGTTTGCGTGGCCTTTTGTAATATTTAGTCACATAAAACATGTTTCTTTTGGGTATTTAGTCACATACAATTAAGCAAACAGTGGCCAAAAGTGTGACCATATGTTGTTTAAAATGAAGAAATGTGTATTTTGTGTGACTATTGATTATCCAATGGCCACATGAAGTTTATGTTTGCGTGGCCTTTTGTAATATTTAGTCACACAAAGCATGTTTCTTTTGGGTATTTAGTCACATACAATTAAGCAAACAGTGGCCAAAATCGTTAATAAGTGTGACCATATGCTGTTTAAAATGAAGAAATGTGTATTTTGTGTGACTATTGATCATCCAATGGCCACATGAATTTTATGTTTGTGTGGCCTTTTGTAATATTTAGTCACACAACGCATGTTTTTTTGGCTATTTAGTCACATACAATTAAGTAAGCAGTGACCAAAAGTGTTAATAAGTGTTACCATATGATGTTTAAAGTGCAGACATGTGTGTTCTGTGTGACTACTGTTCATCCAATGGTCACATGAATTTTTAATTTGTGTGGCATTTGGTAATATTTAGTCACACATCGAATTAAAGAAAGAGTGACCAATGATGTTAGTATTGCTAGTACTAAGTTAGTACTGCTGGATCAGAGTTACTACTACTAGTATATAAATAAAACAAAATTAAAAAAAAAAAAAAAGCAATTTCAAATTCAATAAAACTCGAATGTATATAAGTGAACAAAATATATATAGAATTTTAATGTCGCATATAATTAAATTCTCAACTATTAAAAGTTAAAACCTTTTGAATCTTCCCCGGGCCCGCCTTAGCTTGCTTTTGCACTTCTGCACTAGAGACATAATTTTTGCGCTTCGGTTGTAATTTTGGTCCAGGAATGTTTTCACTAACTTTTGGTTTCGTAGTTGGTGGTGTAACCTGTAGTAAACAAAAGATGCTTGTATCAAACATTAAATTTAATATGAAGAATTATATATATATATATATATATATATATATATATATATATATATATATATATATATATATATATATATAGAGTGAGGATCACGCGCGGATGTTTATTTTTAGTGCGGACGTGCGGATGGATCTGGACCGCCCATTCCAGATCTGATCTTGACTTTTTGTAAAAAAGTCAAGATCTGACGCTAATATCACGGTACCAATTGATCATGAAAACGATTTTTTTGATTTTTTTCCCTTCTCAGCGATCCTTACTCTAGTTGTGTTCTTTTATTTTTTTTATTTTTTCAGATTTTTCTGAGCACTTTTTTCTTTTTTGATTACGAGTGCTAATGTGATATTAACGATATTATGAGTGGTACCGTGATATTAAACTTTTTTACATGTAAAAATGAACCGTGATATTACGATATTAAGAAAAAGTTAAAGTGATATTAAAAAAAATTAACTTTGATATTAAGAGAGCATGATAGTTACGGCGATATTAACAATTTTTATTAAGAAAAAGTTTTTACGATATTAAAAAAGTTATTGTGATATTAAATTTTTTATTAAAAAAAAAAAGTTTTCAGAATCTGATTTTGACTTTTTTACAAAAATCAAGATCTGATCTTGACAAAGTCAAGATCTGATCTTGACTTTGTCAAGATCAGATCTTGACTTTTGTAAAAAAGTCAAAATCAGATTCTGATATCACAATACCTTTAACTTTTATATTAAGAAAACATAATAGTTACGGCGATATTAACAATTTTTATTAAGAAAAAGTTTTTACGATATTAAAAAAGTTATTGTGATATTAAATTTTTTATTAAAAAAAAAGTTTTCAGAATCTGATTTTGACTTTTTTACAAAAGTCTAGATCTGATCTTGACTTTGTCAAGATCAGATCTTGACTTTTGTAAAAAAGTCAAAATCAGATTCTGATATCACAATACCTTTAACGATGAAAACGATTTTTTTTTGAAATTTTTTTCAGCGATTTTTTCAGATTTTTTTTAATTTTTTTCAGAAAAAAAGCTAATAGGATAGTAACGATCTTAAAAAAAGACAGGATATTTACGATATTGCCACTCCGCCTTTTTCAGATGGTTGACTAGATGGAGGGCTGAGATTCGTCCGTACCATCCGCACTAAAAGACAAAAACGTACCTGATCCTCACCCTATATATATATATATATATATATATATATATATATATATATATATATATATATATATATATGTATATATATATATATATATATATATATATATATATATATATATATGTGCGTGTGTGTGTGTGTGTGTAGGTTGAAAAAACACATGTATGTACCTCCTCATGATCAGCAAGAATAACTTGATCCTTTAGCCATGCAAAGAAATAACCTACGCCTTCCCTAACTATTTTTAACCCATTATTCCCTATGTTCGGTATACATGCTGCATCCACTAACGATTTATCAATTGAGACTCTATAGCAATCATTTGGGAGTGGTTGGTTATGCAACATTTGTTTTCCTGGAATATTGTGTATGCGACCCAAAGCAACAATATTTTCTTTCTTTATGTGCCACAGTTTGCAATTGATTGTCTAAGAAAAAAGAATTTTTGCATATGTATATATCAGAAATTATTTAAACAAAATGAAGAATAACAAGAAACATGTTGAAATACATACTTGTACTTGTGTTGTTGGAGACACATTATCCTGCAATAGGGAAGCTGGAGACCCGTTTCGTCGTGACTTACCCGTTTTCTTAGGTCCGACATTTATAACAGGTTCCTATACGTATATATAAAACACGGTACATTATTTAAAAAAAAAGAATAAGAGACATGTTGAAATACATAGTTTTGGTAGTTCTTTTGTTGGAGATGCATCTCCTTGCGATTGGGAATCTGTAGACCCGTTTTGTCGTGACTTTGGTGTTTTCTTAACATTTTTAACACGTTCCTATATGTATATATAAAACACGGTACATTAGTCATGTAGGTAAAATTAAAAAATCAAAGGGGGATGTTTTACTCCTTACCATTGTTTCCATTACCGGTTCCAAAGTTTCCCATTAGGCTTCTTCTGAATTATCGCATTTTTATCACGTGCACATACACCAACACTGGACTGAGTTCCGTCGACCACCTGATGATCATTAGCGCTGATATCTATATTATTAATGGCCATTGGAGTCTTCACCTGCAGTATAATTAAATTAAATTAAGAAATACATTGGTGTTAGCATTAGAAAATAAAATTGTTAACAACATAAAAAATGGCTTACATCTGAGTCTAATGGAAATTGAGATGGCATATCCAACTGCATCCCTTGTGAACTCAACTGACTTAGCATATTAGCAATCATTCCCTTTGTATCTGCCATCTCAGCGGACTATTTCTTAACCTGCTCATCTTTTTCTGTAATCTCGGTGGACAGTTTCTTGAGCAGTAGATTTTTTTATTTTTTTTTTATTTTTTTTTTACGCTCGCTTCTCTCATTATCAAGTTGAGTTTGAAGTAACTCAAATCTTTCATCAGTTTCTTTTCTGGTTCGAGGAAGATTAAAATACCTCTTATATGTAACTCCATTTCCCACTCCTCTTGCATAACCTCCCTTTTCCTTACCAAACACAACTATCATGGCATAAGTGCCATCATCAACATCCAAGGTTCCTTCCTTGATCTTTTCATCAGCTTCTTTCTGCAAAAAAATATGGGAATTGTTGGTATTGAAAGTTAGTACTGCTAGTATACAAGTTAGCACGGGTAGTACAAAGTTAATGCTGCTGGTATATAAGCATAATAATAGAATTTGCAGTCAAATTTACAAGTTTATCTACCAATGAATTAATCTCAGCATCTGGAGATTCTCCGTCTTTGTTTTGCCTTCCTTTGATCCACAATACACTACGCGGCGGTTCAACATCTGCTTCAATTTTTTTTTTCCGATCTAATGGACATCAAGTGCATACACATATATGTAAAGTTAAACCAAGATAACCGAGTCTGATCAATTAGTAAAACAAACAGTATGTATAACCTTACCATTTTCTCTTTAACATAAACATATCGACCTCGTCCCATTTTATGCTGATAAATATTTTTGGAACGCGACAGTTTAGCTTTATCTGATTTCTCCTAAAACACAAAATCATAAGGCATTTAGATGCGGTAATGCTGCAAACTAAAAATTATGAAATGACATATAGACTTAAATAAAGATGACTAATTAAAACCTTGTATTCATTGGTGGTCGTGCAGGTTACAAACTCAGCCCATTGTTCTTGTGTCATAATTGTACTATACTTTACCGGGCGTTCATTCATTTTCGAAGGTGTATCTAGGTTGGGCAATATGTATTTTTCCCTGAGTTTCATTCTGTAATTTCTTAGCAGTTGACCAAGACGATTCATTACCACCTTTTTGAATGTCACGTCAACATCAAAATATCGCTGCAAAGATTAACACCATGTTGTTAATTAGTTGCAGATAATTGATAAATTAAACTTATATATGTAGTATTGGGTTAAAAATTAGTATATATGTACCGTGATTTCATCCCATAATTTTTGTCTTGATTCTTTATCCACCTTCTTCCAGGATAAAACCTTCAAACCGATGTGCTCACGAACCACATCTCCTAAAAAACTCGCAAACAGTGCTCTATTTAACCCTGCAACCCTATTCAACGCATCGATGGTTACCTTGTGCTTTATTTGACCAGGATGGCCACATTGAAGGTGAAACTTAGCTAGCCTGGTTATGCCCCTATTAGATAGTTTTCGATTTAGTTGGTTGTCATTTTCTTCATCAGATGAATAATATGTTTCATCCTCATACTATATTGTGTTAACACCAGCTTCATTATCTGGAAGCAAAATATCAGTATCAACGTTTTCAATCATTTCCATGACGACTCTTGAGCAACAATGTGTACAAGAAAATGATTTTGGCTTGGAGAGTAATGGTGATTGAAGATTTGATTTTTGTGTTTTGGTTGCGGTGTTTAGTTTAATTAGGAGACAAAACAGGGTATTTTCATGAATATGGGCTCTTATTTATGTTAAATGCCATATAATTAAGTGATTTAAAAATTTTGGATCAAAATTTTGGCTCCAAATTCTTTTAAATTATTTTCAAAAAATTTCACTTATAAACACAAACTACTTTTCTTTTTTCCAAGATCATGAGTACTATTGAGTCAGGCGGCTTCTTCAGAAAACCGAGGAGAGTAACAGTAATCATAGATGATGATAAATACTAAGTCCCAATATTGTTCTTGTTTTACCTTTTAAGTCTTTCTTTTACAACTTTTACCTTAAGTTTTCTATCTTATGTTATATAATAGTTTTAGATGGATGGATTGTGTTTTAAATGTATTTTCATTAGTATAATTTTCATCAAATATTATATAACACAAATAAAAATATTTAAGGTTAAAGTTATAAAAGAAAGACTTAAAAAGTCAAACATGGACAAAAAATTTGTTAGAAACGGCAAACTAAGTCCTACTTCCTTTAAACTACAACTACAAATTAGCGGTATTGATCGGTTCGGTTATCGGGTTGTTCGATTAGTTGGGTTTAATTAAATCGGTTATATTTTTATTCGGGTCATAACACATAAAAAACGTGTAAAAACAAACAAAAATGGGTAAAAACAGATGGAAACGGACTAAACGTGTAAATCGTGTTGTTGGATTAGTTCGGTTTCATTAAATCGGTTATATTTTTATTCGGGTGATTACACACAAAAACGTGTGAAAACAAACAAAAATGGCTAAAAACGGATGGAAACCGATGAAAACGGACTAAACGTGTAAATTGGGTTGTTCGATTGGTTCGGTTTAATTAAATTGGTTATATTTTTATTCGGGTCATAACACATAAAAACGTGTAAAAACAAACAAAAATGGGTAAAAACGGATGAAAACGGACTAAACGTGTAAATCGTGTTGTTGGATTAGTTCGGTTTCATTAAATTGGTTATATTTTTATTCGGGTGATTAAACACAGAAACGTGTAAAAACAAACAAAAATGGCTAAAAACGGATGGAAACCGATTAAAACGGACTAAACGTGTAAATCGGGTTGTTCAATTAGTTGGGTTTAATTAAATCGGTTATATTTTTATTCGGGTCATAACACATAAAAAACGTGTAAAAACAAACAAAAATGGGTAAAAACGGATGGAAACGGATGAAAACGGACTAAACGTGTAAATCGTGTTGTTGGATTAGTTCGGTTTCATTAAATCGGTTATATTTTTATTCGGGTGATTAAACACAAAAACGTGTAAAAACCAACAAAAATGGCTAAAAACGGATGGAAACCGATGAAAACGGACCAAACGTGTAAATCGGGTTGTTCGATTAGTTCGGTTTAATTAAATTGGTTATATTTTTATTCGGGTCATAACACATAAAAACGTGTAAAAAGAAACAAAAATGGGTAAAAACGGACTAAACGTGTAAATCATGTTGTTGGATTAGCTCGGTTTCATTAAATCGGTTATATTTTTATTCGGGTGATTAAACACAGAAACATGTAAAAACAAACAAAAATGGCTAAAAACGGATGGAAACCGATTAAAACGGACAAAACGTGTAAATCGGGTTGTTCGATTAGTTGGGTTTAATTAAATCGGTTATATTTTTATTCGGGTCATAACTCATAAAAAACGTATAAAAACAAACAAAAATGGTCAAAAACGAATGGAAACGGACTAAACGTGTAAATCACGTTGTTGGATTAGTTCGGTTTCATTAAATCGGTTATATTTTTATTCGGGTGATTAAACACAAAAACGTGTAAAAATAAACAAAAATGGCTAAAAACGGATGGAAACCGATGAAAATGGACTAAACGTGTAAATCGGGTTGTTCAATTAGTTGGGTTTAATTAAATCGGTTATATTTTTATTCGTGTCATAACACATAAAAAACGTGTAAAAACAAACGAAAATGGGTAAAAGCGGATGGAAACGGACTAAACGTGTAAATCGTGTTGTTGGATTAGTTCGGTTTCATTAAATCGGTTATATTTTTATTCGGGTGATAAAACACAAAAACGTGTAAAAAGCAACAAAAATAGCTAAAAACAGATGGAAACCGATGAAAACGGACTAAACGTGTAAATCGGGTAATTCGATTAGTTGGGTTTAATTAAATCGGTTATATTTTTATTCGGGTCATAACACATAAAAAACGTGTAAAAAAAATGGGTAAAAACGGATGGAAACGGATGAAAACGGACTAAACGTGTAAATCGTGTTGTTGGATTAGTTCGGTTTCATTAAATCGGTTATATTTTTACTCGGGTGATTAAACACAGAAACGTGTAAAAACAAACAAAAATGGCTAAAAATGGATGGAAACCGATTAAAACGGACTAAACGTGTAAATCGGGTTGTTCGATTAGTTGGGTTTAATTAAATCGGTTATATTTTTATTCGGGTCATAACACATAAAAAACGTTTAAAAACAAACAAAAATGGGTAAAAACGGATGGAAACGGATGAAAACGGACTAAACGTGTAAATCGTGTTGTTGGATTTGTTCGGTTTCATTAAATCGGTTATATTTTTATTCGGGTGATTAAACACAAAAACGTGTAAAAACCAACAAAAATGGCTAAAAACGGATGGAAACCGATGAAAACGGACCAAACGTGTAAATCGGGTTGTTCAATTAATTCGGTTTAATTAAATCGGTTATATTTTTATTCGGGTCATAACACATAAAAAACGTGTAAAAACAAACAAAAATGGGTAAAAACGGATGAAAACGGATAGAAACGACAAAAACAGACGAAAACGCACAAGGGCCGGGTTACCGTGCGTTTCATAAAATGTTCACTTAATAAATAAATGAACGTAAACGAACTTTTGCCGAACGGTTCATGATCAATGTTCACTGAACGTTTAGTTCGCTTACAACTTTTAATTCAACAATTGTTTTTATTTCTTTATTTTATTTTGTCCAAGGCGATTCAATATAAAGTCGCAACAATCTAGTTACACATTTTGAGTTAGCTAAGGGGATGCTTGGTTGGGGGTAGGGGTGGCAATTCGGGTCGGGTTGTCAGGTTGGCGGGTCAGAAATCCCCAACCTGAACCTGACCCATTTAAATGGGTTAAACGTGTTAGTGGGTCGACCCGTTTAAGCTATTTAGCACATTACACGAGTTAAATCCGCCAACACTACCACCACCAGCCACAACCACTACCACCACCACCACCAGTAGCAACCACCACCAGCCACCACCACCACCAGCATCACCACCACCAGCAGCATAACCAACACCACCACCACCACCACCACCACCACCAGCTACCACCACCAGCCACAACCACTACCACCACCACCAGCCACCACCACCAGCAGCAACCACCACCAGCCACCACCACCACCAGCATCACCAACACCACAACCACCACCTCACCAACACCACCACCACCACCAGCCACCACCACCAACTGCCACCACCAGCAGCTACCACCACCATCCACAACCACTACCACCACCACCAGCCACCACCACGACCAGCATCCACCACCAGGCACCACCACCACCAGCATCACCAACACCACCACCACCACTACCACTACCACTACCACCACCAGCAGCTACCACCACCAGCAGCTACCATCATCAGCCACAACCACCACCATTAGCCTCCACCACCACAACCAGCCACCACCACCATCACCACCACCACCACAACTACCAGCAACCACCACCACCACCACCACCAGCCACCACGACCATCACAACCAGCCACCACCACCACCACCACCAGCTACCACCACCAGCAGCTACCACCATCAGCCATAACCACCACAACCACCACCACCACCACCACTACCACTACCACTACCACTACCAACCACCACCACCAGCCACCACCGCCAGCCACAACCACCACCACCACTACCACAACCCCCAGCCACCACCACCAGCAGCACCAGCCACCACCACCAGCAGTAACCACCACCACTACCAGCAGCAACCACAACCACCACCACCACCAGCCACCACCACCACCACCAGCACCACCAGCCACCACCACCACCACAACCAGCCACCACCACCACCACCAGCTACCACCACCAGCAGCTACCACCATCAGCCACAACCACCACCACTAGCAACCACTACCACAACCAGCAACTACCACCACTACCACCACCAGCCACCACCACCACCATCAGCCACAACCACTACCACCACCACCACCAGCAACCACCGCTAGCCACCACCACTACTACCATCACTAGCCACCACCACCACTATCAGCCACAACCATCACAACAACCACCATCACCAGCCACCACCACCAACACCAGCCACCACCACCATCACCACCAGCAGCAGCACCACCACCACAACTAGCCACCACCACCACCACAACCAACCACCACCACCACAACCAGCTACCACCACCAGTAGCTACCACCACCACCACCACCAACAGCAGCAACCACCACCACCACCACCATTATTTGCCTTTCCCTTTCTCGTTCCCTATTTTAAACCAAGCACACCCAATGTTATTTGTAGTGTTTTTGATGCATCTTTTTTTTAGTCATCTTTATCATAAGTATTAAATGTAGTGATCATTTAAAATATAGTTATTCATATATCAGAAACTTTTTAATATGTTATATATATTTGAATTTGTATGTTGTATCAAATAAAGCACAAATTACCTTTAATTACTAGAGTGTCATAATTTGGACTAAATTATACATTAATAACACTTACTTATTAAAAACTTAAATAGTGATTTGATTGATTTGCATGAGAAAATGAACAGACTGCATGGAAAGACTCAATACTTTGAATTAGTACTCTGTAATTACTTTTTGCAATGATTTAGTTTACACAGCCACATAAATCATTATATATTTGGAGTAGATTATTAATTACTGTATCTAGTTTCATCACTAGCCACATAAATCATCATCAAATCAATCACAGTTTCTTACTTAACCATTATCAAATCATCATCAAAAAACATGTCTGGATCTCCTAATCTAGATGAACTGAAAGATTTGTGTGGGTTTGTGACTCCTCCCAAACCAACCAGTCAATCGGGTGCAGTTGATAGGCCCACCTGGGAGAGGAAAGTCAAGTGTTTTTAATCCGTGGAAGTACAGGGAAATCCCCGGGTCGTTAAGTCCCAACGAGATTGAAATTGTATTTTGAACGTTTATGGGAATAAGTGGCACTGAGGACAGTAACCAAGATGATTGGGGAATGATTATACTACTGATTGCTTGGTATTTGAACAATTACGGAATGATATAAACAACAACAACAGATATAATCACAAAAGCACAAATTGGGTTTCAGATTACAGACAGAAAAGTGGGTTTTGAACAATTACAAACTATAGGGGGTGCAAGTGAAACTTTTTAAAACTTAAAAATTAAAAGAAAATTTAAAATGAAATTGAAATTATAAAAATGATTATTTTAATATTTAAATATTACTTAATTAATTCAAACTATTTAAAATCTAAGTTAAACCTAATTTAAATTAACTAAAAATTATAAAGATTACAAATTAAACTAAAAACTTGCAAAAAAAATTTCTAAACCTTAAAATGAACTTGAAGAAAGTATAAAAATTAAAAATAAATATTTTTGTTTTTTTATGAGTTTTCTATTAATTAAAAACTAATTATCTTAATTAAACTAATTAGACTGTTTTAAATTACTAAAAATACCTAAATGACTTAGAAAATTATGGAAAAATTTATAAAACTAATTAGCCATCACAGGAATCCTAAAAAATTATAAAAAGTTACTAAAAATTATATTTAGGCTATTTTACTAATTAATTATTTATTAATTAATTTAAATCTAATTTAACTAAATTAAATAGGAAAATTAGAAAATGAACAGTGGAATTTATAAATATATTTTCTAAAAGTCTTAACTAATTTATAAAACCTAGGAAAAATATAAAATTCTACTATTGTTAATTAAATTAAAGAAAACTATTTAATTACTAATATTACCTATTTAATTATTTAAACTATTTTTAATTCTAATAAATAGTAAACTGATTAAGAAAAATCTAAGAAAATTATTATAAATACTTAAAGGTAAAAGAAAATTAAGAAAATTATAAAAATGATAAATTGCTTATTAATAAGCTGAAATGAAAAATGAAAAAGATAGAATCTATTAAATAGAAGCTATCACTAATTTTATGTTTGGTTTTTCTTTTTGACAGATGAATATAAGCTAAAAACAAGAACTTTTTGTGAAATGACTTTTTGAATAGCTTAAAAATAAGCTATGTGCACCCCCAAGTGCTTAACAATTGACTTTAAGAGCTTATTAGGACTTGTGATTTGGTGAAAAGCTATTCAAATGATCAAATAAGCTATCACACATGTATACCAACTTGAAATAAGACAAAAAGCACAAATAAGCACTCTGGATAAGCAGCTATGAGCAAATAAGCACTTATCACTTAACAAGGCCAAGACAGGCCAAACTAATGAACTTTGGACCTCAGTGGGGTCCACAAAAGCTAAGGGGGGTCCAAATAAAGTCCTGGACCTTAAAGGTGGACTGGAAGGCTTCAAAATAAGCCAATAAGAAACGCTTATGGCTTATTATTGAGGTCTGTGTAAGGCTTGAAAGTTGGGGGTCCACACTGAGTCCTCAGTGTTGACTCAGACAATGGCACAACTTGATGAGGGTTGCAGCCCTATCAAATAAGCTCACAATGGTGAAATAAGCTCAGAAACTTAAAGCTGAGCTTATAGGGATTCTAAAAAGCTAAAAAGCTAGGGGTGGGTCCCATTGGGTGAGTCACAAAGTTATTGGGAAACTTGGTCAAAACCTGTGCACAGGGCAAGTGTTTGCCCTGCAGGTTGAAATAAGCTAATCCACAAGCTTGTATAAAAATCCTAAAAATAAGCTGTTTATGGGTTTTTGTAGACTAGGTGGCACACTTTAAGTTCTGAAAAGGGCAAGGTCTCAAAGCTAATACAAAAATCACAAAAATTCCTCCAAGATTTGGTTTTCTGCAACAAAGGTACTTTTTGACTTTTAGAGATTTTACAAAAGGTTGACTAAGATGAACTTTGATCTTGATTTTCTGATTGAAATGGACTAATTAAGCTAGAATAAGACTAATTTAAGCTAAACCACTCATGAGTGAATGGATTTGGGGCATATGCCACTCTTAATCCAACACAGAGGGTAATCTAGGCCTTGTAATGCTTGATTTTGACTTTTTTATGAATAAACCTTGGTATTTGTTGTTGTTCTGAGCTAGTTATGACCTGAGTGAATGGTGTGAACAAGAAACAACCACAAATGAATACCACAACACCTAAGAATACCCTGATCCAAACACACCTTAAGGGTTGTCTGTTTTGTGATTTGAGAAGCAAATGGCTACTAGGGCTATTGTAACTGATTCAAAACTACTTATTATGGTGTACTAACCTTAAATAAGCACTTAAACATAGAAATTAACAACAATTACACAAGAATACTAATTATACTATTTTGACTGCCAAAATGAGAAATTTAAGTAAATATGATTTCTGATGAACAAGCTATGAATTTTAAGCAATATTATTACTACTTAACACTAAATGAACAGGAATAAGCCAGAGAAATAACAATTTAAGCAGTACTACAGTGATATATAAGAAATGAGTTTCAAAATCTTACAATGTGCAATCCAGCTTAAACCAATGAACCAAGAACCATGAGATCAATCCTAACACTCCCCTTGGAGTTCTAACCCACAGCCATCCAAGATTCACTGTGCTCCCATTGTGTTTCACCAAGAAACCTGCAACTTTGACTTTGGTTGACTATTTTTGTATTTTTGATTTTCTTATGTCTAAGCAGTATTTTAATGGAATCTAAAAGCTTATTTGAGCTTTCTGGGAGCCTACATGAGCTTAAGAGTCCATGGATTATACTAACAATAACAATGCAGCTTAAATGAAGACTTGAAATATATTGAAAATTGCACAAACTAAGATATAACTTCAAACTTGATTTTTATTAATTGAAAACCTTAAAGGTACACTGAAAACAGAGTTTACACTAATTGAAAGCTAAATTACACAAAGATAACTTGGAAATTACTTATACGACCTAACAATTCTAAAATTAATCTAATACTCTTTCATCTTGGACTTCTCTTCTATTTATAGGCCACCATTAGGGTTCCTCCACCTCTCTGATCATTTCCCATCATTAATATCGTCCATTGGATGTCTGAGAGGCTTTAATCACTTGCCACGTGTTTTGGCGGGAAAGATTGTTTTTGCAATTTGCTTATGTTGCGTGTTGTGGGAGGGGAGAATTTAATGTGGAGGTGAGGGTAGGTGCAGAGGGTGTGGTTTGGTGATGAGTGTATAGCAAGTTGGGGTGGTGGGAGATGGTGGTTTTGCAGGGAAGGGTGGAGCGGTTTGGAGGTAAAAGGGAGAAGGTGGTGGTATTTGACCGTTTGACTCAGGGTCAAATGTTGACCCTTATATTATATCAAAGGGTGTTTGGGTTGGGGATCACATGGGCCAGGGGGTGGGATTTTGTATTTTTGGATTGGACTTGGATTTGGTGTTTGGGTTTTGATATTATTAAGGGTCCGGTTTGGTGTAACTTTGCACAAGGACCATTTTTGTAATTATTCGAAAAGTGAGGGGTATAATTTGGCATTCATCCAAAGTATTTCAAGGGTTGTGTTTTGCCATATGAGAATATTACAAGGACCTGTGTGGAATTTTTCACATATGAAACCCCAGGGACTAAATCTGCCAAATCACCAAACTTCAGGGACCTGTTTTGTAATTTCACCAAACTTGCAATCAAGGACCAATCCTGCCATATATGAGAAGTACAAGGACAAAATTTTTTTTCCTCAAAGTTTTAATATCCCAGGGACCATTTTTGACAATTTTCCAAACTTCAGGGACTAAACTTGACATTTTGTGAAACTTTGCACCAAAGGACTAATTATGTAACTTTTTGATTTAAAAGGGCCTTTGGTGATTTTTTCAAGTTTTTAGAATAACCAGGGACTAGATTTGACAACTTTTGAAAGATGAGGGACTGAAACTACCAATTATGCAAACTTTGATCATTTTTCATCTGTTTTTGATTATTTTGCATCTGAAACATATAAAACACATTCCTGGGATATTTTCACTATTTTGATGCAATATTGAGTGTTTTTAGATGTTTTGGCAGCTCAGAAAAGGTAAAAATGATGAGTATTTACACACTCATCAATCCCCCACACTAAAACATTGCTAGTCCCTAGCAATCTTTTGAGAAAAACTTAATGGATTTGAAACTCTTTTCCAAAAGCCATCACTTCTGGAGTAGCCAGATGTATCGATTCAAGTAAGAACTATGGTCCACCTGATAACCATGTGATTTTGAGCAAACCACCAGCTGTCAACGGATTTGATTAGTCTTTACCAAAAGCCGTTTGCTTCTGGACTAGCCAACTCTTGATGGAATAGTCAACATCTTGGTGAGCTGATTACCAATTATGGTTTTTCCACGGCCTTTACCACAAGCCATAATCTTGCGGGCTAGCCAACTCATTCACTTTTTGGGATATGGCGAGTTGATTTACCATACAATTTTGGGCAAATTGCAAGCCATCAACGGGTTTGAGATATCTTTACCAAGAGCCGTTTGCTCCTGGATTAGCCAATCCTTTTGTCGTTTCGACATGGCGGACTGATAACTACAAAAATTTTGAAATAAAGTGAAAAGTTTTGAAAAATTTTGGGCCAAAAATGGGGGTACTAGAGGATATAATATGATAAAATTCGCTAGAATTTCCCCCCCACACTTAGAGTTGAATATTGTCCTCAATATTCAAAGTCCCGGCTATTATGCCGATTCTTTGAACATAAAAAGATAATATTATAAGCTAACTGTGGAAATATCATTTTTTATTTTTCACTTTATTCATATTTACATACAATCACACATATTTTCATTCCATTTTTTTTAGATATATACATTTCAAATAGCTGCAGGGGATGGCCACTCCCCCACACTAGGGTGTTAGAAAGTAGAAAGAAGTCAGAGACATGGGTGAAAACCCATGTTGTTGCTACTGTTTTTGTTCATCGAGTCGCTAGCTTGACTCGATCCCCGAATTCATTGGTTCGTGGGGAAAGTTTGGAGATCTGGGACAACCATTTGTGGTACATCCCCTCAAAAGTAGTGCTTTAACTGATGGCCATTCACTTTAAAGTTGGAACCGTCAACAGTTCCGTATGGAAATACTTTTTTGACAGTGAATGGCCCAGACCAACGGGTTTTAAGCTTTCCTGAGAATATCTTCAATCGTGAATTGAAGAGAAGGACTCTGTCACCGATGTTGAAAACACGGTTTTTAATTTTAGAGTCGTATATCTTCTTGGTTTTTTCTTTGTAAATTAAAGAATTCTCATAAGCTTGATCACGAAGTTCATTTAATTCATTTATTTGAACCTTGCGGTGATCAGCCGCTGTGTGGAGGTCGAAATTTGCATGTTTCAAGGCCCAGTAGGCCTTATGCTCTAATTCGATCGGAAGATGACATGCCTTCCCGTACACTAGCTTATATGGAGTACACCTGATGGGTGTTTTGTAAGCAGTGCGAAAAGCCCATAATGCATCATCCAGCTTATCCGACCAAGAGGCACGGTTTTCTCCAACCGTCCTCTCCAGAATTCTCTTAATACCCCGATTTGAGACCTCCACCTACCCACTTGTTTGTGGGTGGTATGCAGTTGAAAGACGGTGAGTTACACCATATTTCAACATCACTTTTGCAAATTGTTCATTGCAGAAGTGTGTGCCACGATCACTGATAATGGCACGAGGAGTTCCAAATCTGGCAAAGAGAGACTTCAGAAATTTAACGACTACTCGGGCATCATTGGTGGGTAAGGCTTTTGCCTCAACCCATTTTGATAGATAGTCGACAGCCACGAGTATGTATTTATTCCCTCGTGAAGACGGGAACGGCCCCATAAAATCAATGCCCCACATATCAAATATTTCACAGACTTGGATGGCGTTTTGTGGCATCTCATTCTTTTTGGAAATATTCCCGTGACGCTGGCAAGCCTCACAGGTTTTGATAAGTTCATGGGCGTCTTTGTAGATTATGGGCCAGAAGAATCCCGAATCAAACACCTTTTTGGCGGTGGAGTTTGGGTTATGATGTCCCCCCGTGGGTCCATCATGACAAGCTTTAAGAGTTTACATGGCTTCTTGGCCATGGACACACCGTCGGATGACTTGATCCGCACAGATTTTGAACAAGTAGGGGTCGTCCCAGAAGTAATGTTTCACAGCTTTAAAGAATTTTCTTTTCTGTTGGGACGACATCCCTTTCACAACGAAATTTCCCGCATGGTAATTTGCAAAGTCGGCAAACCATGGGGTAGTAGCATCATCCCGGGTAGAGATTAGATTAAGAGTCTCCAGAGGAAAAGTTTCATTAATTTCTTTTCTCTCGAGAATATCCTGATGAGGATTCTCTAACCAGGACAAGTGATCAGCAGCAAGGTTCTCTGTTCATTTTTTGTCTCGTATGAGTATATCGAATTCCTGAAGGAGCAGGACCCAACAGAGCAGTCTTGGCTTTGCGTCCTGTTTAGTGAACATGTATTTCAAAGCCGAATGGTCCGTGTACACCACGCATTTGGTTAGGATTAAGTAAGACCTAAATTTCTCAAAGGCATATACCACAGCTAATAATTCTTTTTCTGTGGTGGTATAGTGCGTTTGAGCATCACTCATGGTCTTACTTGCGTAATGTATTGGCTGAAAATGTTTTGTTTTGCGTTGCCCCAGAACTGCACCAATAGCTAAGTCGCTAGCATCGCACATAAGTTCGAAGGGTAATTCCCAGTCGGGGGCAACAAGGATCGGTGCCTCAGTAAGCCTTTTCTTTAAATTGGAAAAAGCTTCGATGCACTCGGGGGAAAGGATGAAAGGAGCTTCCTTTTCAAGAAGATGAGTCAATGGTCGGGCTATTTTGGAGAAATCCTGAATGAATCTCCGATAAAACCCGGCATGGCCAAGGAAACTCCTTATTCCTTTAACAGTGGTGGGATGAGGCAGTTCAGCAATAACATCAATTTTGGCCTTATCGACCTCAATCCCACTTTTTGAAATTTTATGGCCGAGGACAATGCCCTTTTTAACCATAAAATGGCTCTTCTCCCAATTTAGACAAAGATTAGTGTCTTCACAACGTTGAAGCATCTTTTCTAAATGGGAGAGGCATGAGTTGAAAGAATTCCCGATGACTGAGAAGTCATCCATGAATACCTCCATGGTTTTCCCGATCATGTCATGGAAAATAGCCATCATGCATCTCTAGAAAGTGCCCAGAGCGTTGCATAACCCAAAAGGCATGCGACGATAGGCAAACGTCCCGTAAGGGCATGTGAAGGTAGTCTTCTCTTGATCCTTAGGATCAATGGGAATCTGGAAGTAACCCGAGAAGCCGTCGAGGAAGCAATAATACTCATTCCCCGCTAGTCTTTCGAGCATTTGATCCATAAAGGGCAGAGGAAAATGGTCCTTGCGGGTGACTTCGTTAAGCTTTCTGTAATCGATACATACTCGCCACCCTGTAACCAAATGAGTTTGTATCAACTCGTTATCCTCATTAGTGACAACCGTGATGCCACCCTTTTTTGGAACACAATGTATTGGGCTAACCCAAGGACTGTCTGATATAGGGTAAATTAATCCCGCATCGAGAAGTTTGATAACTTATTCTTTGATAACTTCGTGGATTTTTGGATTTACCCTTCTTTGATGCTGCACAGCAGGTTTAAAGTCCTCTTCCATTAGGATTTTGTGTGTACAAAAATCCGGGTTAATACCCTTTATGTCTGAGAGCTTCCAAGCAATTGCTTGCTTGTGGGACTTTAAAACCTTAAGCAGCGCGGTTTTCTCCTCATCCTTTAAGTCTTTGGCAATAATGACCGATAACTTATCGTTACCTTCCAAGAATGCATATTCTAGATGAGGAGGCAGGTCCTTAAGTTCGACCTCGGGGAAGTCATCATTTTTCTCAACATATTTGACTTCCGCGTTATGAAGTTGTGGAGGTAGAACAGGAATGGGAGAGGGATCTTTGTTCAATAATTTCTCAAGGAGAAATATATCCCTCTCCGGGTCAATCTCTTGGTTATCAATTCCTTCGGGAACTGAATCACTTTTGAGAAAGGCCTCTAATTCCTCAAAGACGAAATCACTTCCCTCAAACGGAGTGAGGGAAGGAGAAGAATTAGGGATTATGGGGTGAGAGGAGGGAGTGGAATTTCCACTCGTAGAACTATCAGCGAATCCAAGGATTTCCTGAGCATACTCCTCGGATGCAATGTCAATGACATCAATTCAGTTGACCGATTCATCATCATAATTCGAGGAGTATCTCGAGGTTTGATCAAGGTTGAACGTTATCGCTTCATTGCTAACTCGTAATGTGATTTCCTCATCGAAAAAATCGATTAATGCACGACCCGTCCTTAAGAATCCCCTCCCAAGAATGAGAGGAACTCTCGGATCTGCATCAAAATCAACTACGACAAAGTCTGCCGGAAAATGGAACTTTCCCACTCTTACAAATATGTCCTCGGCAATACCGAGGGGACGTGAAATTGAACGGTCTGCAAGCTCGAGAGTCATGCATGTGGGAGTAAGTGCCTGAAGAGAAAGCTTTTTCCAAACTGAGTGGGGCATTAAGTTGATGATTGCGCCAAGATCGGCCAAGGCAAAGCACTCAACCATCCCCGGGAAAATACAAGGTATTAGAAATTTCCCGGGGTCTCCTAGCTTCTCGGGAAGCTGTTTCAACAGAACTGCAGAGCAGTTTTCGTTGAGTGGAGTTCGTGCCATTTCAAAGAGCTTCTCTTTATTTCCCAGTAAGTTTTTGATTGTCGATGCAAATTTGGGCATTAATATGAGAGCATCCGCGAAACTAATATCAAAGTGTAGTTCTTGGAAAATTTGGAAAAATTTTTCCATCTGATGATTAGCTTTTTCACGGAGCTTCTGATCTTGCAATCGTGAGGGATATGGAATCGATGGTTTTGGGTTGGCTTTTGGTATTTCAACAGGACCTTTGGGAGTTTCAAACATGACTCTTTTAGGGGGAGTCGAGACCGAGACAACTGGAGGAGGGATGTCAGTGGTACCTCCGTTATTAGTAGGAAGTACCGTATCCGTAGTATCCTCAGTATCACATTCCTCTACCGGGACAGGAGAAGTGGTAGAAGGAGCTGTGGGTCCTTTATAAGAAACTCCACTTCTTGTGGTGATCGCCTTTGCATCGCCCCTCGGATTAGCGATCGTGTTGCTAGGTAAAATACCTGAGCCCGAGGGTCGATCATTTAAAGACTTCTTCAATTCAGAGATTTGACTAACCAACACTTTGTTTAACTCATCTTGGGATTTCATAAACTGTTTTAACAACTCATCAGATGATGGTCCAGTTGGAACAATGGCTTGATTTTGATTTGGAAGATTTTGAGCCCGATTGTTCTGGAAATTCCCATGTTGCTGGTTGTTATTACCCTGGAAGTGGTTTTGTTGAAAATTACCCTGGTGGTAATTGTTTTGACCTTGATTACGGTTATAATTTCCTTGGTTTTGATTGTTTTGAAACTGGTGTTGACCAGAGTTGAAATTCCCTTGGTTGTTAAAACCTTGGTTCATCCGGTTCTGGTTCTGATTCTGGTTAAAGTTCTGGTTTCTGTTTTGACCATTTTGGTTCTGGGGTTGATTAAACCCTGGTGGTCCAATGTAGTTATTGGAACGATAGCTCAACAGATTTCGGTCCCCTTGCGGTTGGTAGGAATTACCTCCCGTATTGTAGGAACCTTGGGCTGCGAATACGTTCTCTTGAGTGAAGCCACCGGAGGCTGGGCACTCATGATATGGGTGTGGACCACCACATGTTTCACAACTGATAGCTTTATTCTGCTGATTGTGATTTGTCTGGTGAATTCGGAGAACCGCAGCAGACAAATCATCAAACTTTTTGGTAAGAGCAGCTATTTCCTTACTTGCCGGAGTGACTGACTTACATGAGTCATTCCTCTCTGCAGAGGAGTCCCAAAAGTTATGATGGACAGTCATGTTTTCAATTAAGCCATAGCACTTTTCAGGGGTCCTTTTCATAAAGGTGCCCCCAGCAGCAGCATTGATGGTGTCACGATGACGAAGTGTCAAACCATTATAGAAGGTATCAATAATGGTGACAAAAAGCATGTTATGATTAGGACACCGATCAATAGCAAGTTTGTAGCGTTCCCACGCCTCAAATAAGGACTCTTCGGGAAGCTGTCTGAAGTTACTAATATCGTTTCTCAGCTTTGTAACCATGGATGGTGGAAAATATTTAGCCAAGAACTTAGTAACCATCTCATCAAAGGTATGGATCGAATTCTTAGGAAGTCGATCGAACCAAGCAGTCGCATGATGAGTGAGAGAATAGGGGAACACGTATAAACGCAGGCCGTCTTCGGTGACGCCATTTTGTTTCATGCTCTGGGTGACAGTTAAAAATTTATCGAGATGCTTGTTAGCATCGTCACCCGGCAAACCGTGGAACTGACACGAATTCTGGACCTGTTGGATCATATTGTGTTTTAGTCCAAAATCCGTGGCTCCAATTGTGAGTGGTGCAATGGGTCCACCCCTCCCGTGCATTGTAGGTTGACATAGTTCCTCCATTGTTCGGGTGTCAGGAACTACATCCTCCTTGGGAGGGTTTGGGGGCTCGTCGTTCATTTCTGTTTTGGGTTCTTCAATAACAGTACGTAGCTCGGGTACGTTTTTCTGCTTTTTATTCTTTGTTTGTGAACGAGTGCGCATGCACAAAAATCAATTTTCAAAACAAGATCGAGACAAAACCATAGTGAACTTAAATCCAATAATCGCAAGTGAATGGCTTCTTTGAAAAAGGTACACCACCCACAGGGATACAATAGCAAGTTTTTATCTTAAGTGTGGGAACTTATTATGTTCACACCCCCAGTTGGTAGGTGTTCTGCCTTGGTTTACGGTGGTAAGATTTTATGTATTTATTAACAGAAAATTTGTTTTTGGCTTTTCGTGTATGGGTGAAAAAAACTTGGACAATATTTTTGGAACTGATTCGTTAACCGAAATCGTTCCTTTAAGATTACTCACAGGCTGGCGGGAGGGAATAAATGGATCCCTCTTCAGTTCGCAATTTAATGTCAGAACTTACCTTATACCAACTGTTTCAGGTTGTAATCTTAAAGTAAACGAAGTAATTTAACTTCACAGTTTGTTTTGTTGTTTATGATTTTTTTGGTGTTTTTAACACTTCAGGAGAAGTGTTAATGAACTTTTTCAGATATGATTTTGATTTTCTCAAAAATTTACAAAGTGGTGATATTTGTACAGGAAGGGTTTTGAAAACCACTAAACCTAAAACGTTTTGAAATACGCAACAACCTCCCCGGCAGCGGCGCCAAATTTTGACTTCTCCCAAACCAACCAGTCAACCGGGTACAGTTGATAGGCCCACCTGGGAGAGGAAAGTCAAGTGTTTTTAATCCGTGGAAGTACAGGGAAATCCCCGGGTCGTTAAGTCCCAACGAGATTGAAATTGTATTTTGAACGTTTATGGGAATAAGTGGCACTAAGGACAGTAACCAAGATGATTGGGGAATGATTATACTACTGATTGCTTGGTATTTGAACAATTATGGAATGATATAAACAACAACACATATAATCACAAAAGCACAAATTGGGTTTCAGATTACAGACAGAAAAGTGGGTTTTGAACAATTACAAACTATAGGGGGTGCAAGTGAAACTTTTTAAAACTTAAAAATTAAAAGAAAATTTAAAATGAAATTGAAATTATAAAAATGATTATTTTAATATTTAAATATTACTTAATTAATTCAAACTATTTAAAATCTAAGTTAAACCTAATTTAAATTAACTAAAAATTATAAAGATTACAAATTAAACTAAAAACTTGCAAAAATAATTTCTAAACCTTAAAATGAACTTGAAGAAAGTATTAAAATTAAAAATAAATATATATATTTTTTTTATGAGTTTTCTATTAATTAAAAACTAATTATCTTAATTAAACTAATTAGACTATTTTAAATTACTAAAAATACCTAAATGACTTAGAAAATTATGGAAAAATTTATAAAACTAATTAACCATCACAGGAATCCTAAAAAATTATAAAAAGTTACTAAAAATTATATTTAGGCTATTTTACTAATTAATTACTTATTAATTAATTTAAATCTAATTTAACTAAATTAAATAGGAAAAGTAGAAATGAATAGTGGAATTTATAAATCTATTTTCTAAAAGTCTTAACTAATTTATAAAACCTAGGAAAAATATAAAATTCTACTGTTGTTAATTAAAATTAAAGAAAACTATTTAATTACTAATATTACCTATTTAATTATTTAAACTATTTTTAATTCTAATAAATAGTAAACTGATTAAGAAAAATCTAAGAAAATTATTATAAATACTTAAAGGTAAAAGAAAATTAAGAAAATTATAAAAATGATAAATTGCTTATTAATAAGCTGAAATGAAAAATGAAAAAGATAGAATCTATTAAATAGAAGCTATCACTAATTTTATGTTTGGTTTTTCTTGGTTTTTCTTTTTGACAGATGAATATAAGCTAAAAACAAGAACTTTTTGTGAAATGACTTTTTGAATAGCTTAAAAATAAGCTATGTGCACCCCCAAGTGCTTAACAGTTGACTTTAAGAGCTTATTAGGACTTGTGATTTGGTGAAAAGCTATTCAAATGATCAAATAAGCTATCACACATGTATACCAACTTGAAATAAGACAAAAAGCACAAATAAGCACTCTGGATAAGCAGCTATGGGCAAATAAGCATTTATCACTTAACAAGGCCAAGACATGCCAAACTAATGAACTTTGGACCTCTGTGGGGTCCACAAAAGCTAAGGGGGGTCCAAATAAAGTCTTGGACCTTAAAGGTGGACTGGAAGGCTTCAAAATAAGCCAATAAGCAAAGCTTATGGCTTATTATTGAGGTCTGTGTAAGGCTTGAAAGTTGGGGGTCCACACTGAGTCCTCAGTGTTGACTCAGACAATGGCACAACTTGATGAGGGTTGCATCCCTATCAAATAAGATCACAATGGTGAAATAAGCTCATAAACTTGAAGCTGAGCTTATAGGGATTTTAAAAAGCTAAAAATCTAGGGGTGGGTCCCACTGGGTGAGTTACAAAGTTATTGGGAAACTTGGTCAAAACCTGTGCACAGGGCAAGTGTTTGCCCTGCAGGTTGAAATAAGCTAATCCACAAGCTTGTATAAAAATCCTAAAAATAAGCTGTTTATGGGTTTTTGTAGACTAGGTGGCACACTTTAAGTTCTGAAAAGGGCAAGGTCTCAAAGCTAATACAAAAATCACAAAAATTCCTGCAAGATTTGGTTTTCTGCAACAAAGGTACTTTTTGACTTTTAGAGATTTTACAAAAGGTTGACTAAGATGAACTTTGATCTTGATTTTCTGATTGAAATGGACTAATTAAGCTAGAATAAGACTAATTTAAGCTAAACCACTCATGAGTGAATGGATTTGGGGCATATGCCACTCTTAATCCAACACAGAGGGTAATCTAGGCCTTGTAATGCTTGATTTTGGCTTTTTTATGAATAAACCTTGGTATTTGTTGTTGTTCTGAGCTAGTTATGACCTTAGTGAATGGTGTGAACAAGAAACAACCACAAATGAACACCACAACACCTAAGAATACCCTGATCCAAATACACCTTAAGGGTTGTCTGTTTTGTGATTTGAGAAGCAAATGGCTACTAGGGCTATTGTAACTGATTCAAAACTACTTATTATGGTGTACTAACCTTAAATAAGCACTTAAAAACAGAAATTAACAACAATTACACAAGAATACTAATTATACTATTTTGACTGCCAAAATGAGAAATTTAAGTAAATATGATTTCTGATGAACAAGCTATGAATTTTAAGCAATATTATTACTACTTAACACTAAATGAACAGGAATAAGCCAGAGAAATAACAATTTAAGCAATACTACAGTGATATATAAGAAATGAGTTTCAAAATCTTACAATGTGCAATCCAGCTTAAACCAATGAACCAAGAACCATGAGATCAATCCTAACACTCCCCTTGGAGTTCTAACCCACAGCCATCCATGATTCACTGTGCTCCCATTGCTTTTCACCAAGAAACCTGCAACTTTGACTTTGGTTGACTATTTTTGTATTTTTGATTTTCTTATGTCTAAGCAGTATTTTAATTGAATCTAAAAGCTTATTTGAGCTTTCTGGGATCCTACATGAGCTTAAGACTCCATGGATTATACTAACAATAACAATGCAGCTTAAATGAAGACTTGAAATATATTGAAAATTGCACAAACTAAGATATAACTTCAAACTTGATTTTTATTAATTGAAAACCTTAAAGGTACACTGAAAACAGAGTTTACACTAATTGAAAGCTAAATTACACAAAGATAACTTGGAAATTACTTATACGACCTAACAATTCTAAAATTAATCTAATACTCTTTCATCTTGGACTTCTCTTCTATTTATAGGCCACCATTAGGGTTCCTCCACCTCTCTGATCATTTCCCATCATTAATATCATCCATTGGATGTCTGAGAGGCTTTAATCACTTGCCATGTGTTTTGGCGGGAAAGATTGTTTTTGCAATTTGCTTCTGTTGCGTGTTGTAGGAGGGGAGCATTTAATGTGGAGGTGAGGGTAGGTGCAGAGGGTGTGGTTTGGTGATGATTGTATAGCAAGTTGGGGTGGTGGGAGATGGTGGTTTTGCAGGGAAGGGTGGAGCAGTTTGGAGGTAAAAGGGAAAAGGTGGTGGTATTTGACCGTTTGACTCAGGGTCAAACGTTGACCCTGATATTATATCAAAGAGTGTTTGGGCTGGGGATCACATGGGCCAGGGGTGGGCTTTTGTATTTGTAGATTGGACTTGGATTTGGTGTTTGGGTTTTGATATTATTAAGGGTCCGGTTTGGTGTAACTTTGCACAAGGACCATTTTTGTAATTATCCAAAAAGTGAGGGGTGTAATTTGGCATTCATCCAAAGTATTTCAGGGGGTGTGTTTTGCCATATGAGAATATTACAAGGACTTGTGTGGAATTTTTCACATATGAAACCCCAGGGACTAAATCTGCCAAATCACCAAACTTCAAGGACCTGTTTTGTAATTTCACCAAACTTGTAATCAAGGACCAATCTACAAGGACAAAATTTGTTTTCCTCAAAGTTTTAATATCCCAGGGACCATTTTTGACAATTTTCCAAACTTTAGGGACTAAACTTGACATTTTGTGAAACTTTGCACAAAAGGACTAATTAGGTAACTTTTTGATTTAAAAGGGCCTTTGGTGATTTTTTCAAGTTTTTAGAATAACCAGGGACTAGATTTGACAACTTTTGAAAGATGAGGGACTGAAACTGCCAATTATGCAAACTTTGATCATTTTTCATCTGTTTTTGATTATTTTGCATCTGAAACATATAAAACACATTCCTGGGATATTTTCACTATTTTGATGCAATATTGAGTGTTTTTAGATGTTTTGACAGCTCAGAAAAGGTAAAAATGATGAGTATTTACACACTCATCAGTTTGATAAACTTCACAAATGTCTCAAGTTCCTCTTCAGTCAAGAAATTCCTCTAAATGAAGTAATGATCCGGTGTTTGGGTGAGAAGCGTTGATGAGGCGAAAAGTGTACCACTTTTAATGGGTCATTTAAGCCCGAATTCGAGATTATTTGATCAAATATTGCCCTAAATCGTTCCTTTTGTCATTTTAGGTACTTTTGAGGAGAAATTTGGAAAAGTTAGCATTTTAGACGTTTTTGGAGCATAAAAGTGAAGAAAACGGCAAAGTCTCAAATTCCTTGCTGGGAACAGTACATGACGACGTCAAGCTTTAACACATGACGGCGTCAAGAGTGACAAAAGAAGTGGAAGTTATAGCGTGACGGCCCAGAACATTTTCTTTGTTAATGGCCTGACGGCGTCACCAAGGCCGTCAGGGTCCAAATACTAGTGAAGGCCTAGAGAAGATTTGCACATGAAGGCGTTAGAAGTGGATCTAGGCAATACGAATTTCAACTTGGCGGCGAGTTGACGGCGTCAGAAGCTAATACATGACGCCGTTAGGATGCTATGTCTATTTATATTTTTCCAATTTTTCATTGTAAGGGGTGGAACAAGTGTTCACAAACCCTAGGTCGAATTTCCTGCATATTGAAGAGGTTTCAAACCCTTCTTTCTTCCATGTTTTAATAAAGATAAGTACTTCAATAATCATTCAATATGTCTATGTATTGTTTGATTCTATATTATGTTTATCTTTCTTTTAACATGCTAGGCTAGGCTTTGATTGTGTTTGCTTAGATATAGTGAAACCTAGATGTTGATTATTGGTTGATTGTTTGTCTATAATTGTTACGGATGATTGTATTCGATGTTAGGCTTAAGAACACTGGCAGACTTCCATTGGTAACTTGCTTGAACGTCTTAAGAAACATGATCGGAGGTGTACTACGATTTTTGGTTGTATTTAATGCATAAGTGAATTCTAATGATCCCATGTTAGGAGCTTTTAACGGCTCGACATAGGAGTGAAGTAGGATCTTATAGAGTTAGGGAATATTGTACACGGCCCTACGACTAGTATTAAGGAATATAACCCGTCATCCATGCAATTGTAACAAGCTAATCAACCGGTAAAAGATATCTAGGGAGTAATGAAATCTAAGTAAACATAACTTTTCTCATTATTGTTTCCACCACATTAGTACATTAGTTTAATTTTCATTTTCTGTTATTTTATTTTAATTGCATCTTTAGTTGATTGGGTTAGTTGACTAGCAACTAATTCCGCCTACTCCTTCAAAACCCAAGATTTTACTTGCTTTCATAAAATATAAAAAATACAAAAAGAATCACCCCTCACCTCTAGACCTAGTTTAGTAGGCTTTCTAATCCTAGCGACACTATTCCTGAGTTGAACGATCAATCCCCCGGTACTTGTCACTATACTATACTACAACGATCAGGTACACTGCCTAGTGGGGGTTGTAAGCTTCTCAAGATCCCTTGAGAGGTAAAACCTGTTGCGAGGGCGCAATTCCCACGTATCAAGCGTGATGAGCTGTGGATAAGTGTTGATAAGCGCACCGAGAGAATGGCTGAGGTTTTTGATCTTAACTTTGATGAAGAAGAAGCTACTGATGATGGTTATGAGTCCTTTCGGGAGGTTCAAGTGATGGAGCGCCATTTGCTGGAGTCCCTTTCGGCCATTTTGGTTGACCTTCATGCTCTGGTATCCAAGAAGGAGGAAGCCATTGCCGAGATGGATATTATGATCAGAGCTCCAGTTGAATTGTTGTTTAAGTAGGGTCTTTTTGGTTGGGTTTGGTGGTTCCTTGTTATGTTTTTGGTTGTTGTTTTGAAGGAACTGGTACATTTAATCATCCTCCTTAATCTTTAATAGTAATGAATATGATTTAGCTTTTTAATTATGTCATAATCTTGTGTTTTTATTTTAAATATACTGTATTTATGAGCAGTTGAGTTACCTTATCTCTGACACACTGAAATATTACACACATAAGAAACACATATTGGTGAAATAGGTATCTTCAGCGAATTTAGGGGTTTCAAAATGAAGTAACAAAAATGAAATCAAGTAATAAATAATCAAAATAAATGCTCTATATAAGAGCTTGATTGTTTTATCATCAATACAAGCATCCATTTGGGTGTTTATCAAGTCATCCATGTATTAGTTTT